>ONZH01013052.1:0-23555 GCA_900303285.1 Rhinella marina | reverse complement strand
GTGACAGCAGGGTACCCCAAAGAGAAGGCAGGGACCGTTCCCAGGGGTCCCTGCCTTCTAGATCGCTTGTATACCACAGCGCTCAACGAGCGCTGTGTATACAGATCAGGAAGCGCTATTGCACTTCCTGTTCCGCCCGGCGGTCACGTGATCGCCGGGGCCGGAGAGTGCAGGAGCTGCGGGCTCTCTCATAGACCCGATCAGCCCTGCACTGAGGCTGTACCAGCATAGTATTATGCTGTACAGCCTCTCTGGGGATGTATTTCCCCTGTAACTGGGGCCACTATGTCAGCCCCAGTTACAGGAGAAATCAAGTGTAAAAAAAAAAAAAAAAAAAAAAATAAGTGAAGTTTAAATGTCCCCCTGAGGTCTTTGTATGACCTTATGGGGGACACAAAGTGTAAAAAAAAAAAAAAAAAAAAAAAAATAGTATCATAAAAAAAAAAAAAATCACATATATATATAAAAAAATAATTTCCCCCCAAATATTTCATTAAAAAAGTTACAAATAAAAATAAATAAATAGATACACATATTTGGTATCACCGCGTCCGAAACGACCGTCTCTATAAAAATATCACATGATCTACCCCATAAAGTGAACTGCGTAAAAAAAATCTAATAAAAATTAAGCTAAAACAGCTCTTTTTGTTGCATCACCTACCAAAAAACATAATATTAAACAATCAAAAAGTCGTATGCATCCCAAAATGGTAGCAATAAAAACGTCACCTCCTCCCGCAAAAAATGAGCCCCCACACAAGATTATAGCCTGAAAAATGAAAAAAAAATGGCTCTTAAAAACTGCAACACAAAAACATGATTTTTCTTCTAAAAATGCTCTTATTGTGTAAAACGTAAAAAATAAATAAAAAAATAGACATATTTGGTATCGTTGCGTCCGTAACAACTGGCTCTACAAAAATATCACATGATCTACCCCATCAAGTGAACTGTGTAAAAAAAAAATGTAGAAAAATGCCCCTAAACTGCTTTTTTTTTTAGTTAACCTCCCAAAAAATTAGATTAAAAAGTGATCAGAAAGCCATATGTACCCCAAATGGTGCCAATAAAAAGCACAGCTTGTCCCGCAAAAAAATAAGACCTCACGCAGCTCAGTCCACAAAAAAATTAAAAAGTTATCACTCTTACAAACCATGACAAAAAATTCCATGTTAGAAAATGCAGATGCTGCTCCTCCCCTTCTGAGCCCTGGCGTATCCCCAAATAACAGTTTACGACCACATGAGGGGTGTTTCTGCAAACTGCAGAATCGGGGTAATAAATATTGAGTTTTGTTTGTTGTTAACCCTTAATGTGTTACAGGAAAAAATTATTAAAATGGAAAATCTGCAAAAAAAGTGAAATTTTGAAATTTCACATCTATTTTGCTTTAATTCCTGTGGAATACTTAAAGGGTTAACAACATTTCTAAAATCAGTTTTGAATAGTTTGAGGGGTGTAGTTTCTAAAATGGGGTCATTTATGGGTGGTTTTTATTATGTAAGCCTCACAAACTGACTTCAGAACTGAACTGGTCCTTAAAAAAGTTGATTTTGCAAATTTAGCAAAAATTGCGTCTAAAATTCTAAACCTTCTACTGTCCTAAAAAAATAAAATGACACTACCAAAATGATGCCAACATAAAGTTGACATATGGGGAATGTAAATTAAAAAGTATTTTATGGGGCATCACTATCTGTCTTAAAAGCAGAGAGATTGAAATTTAGAAAACAGTGAATTTTTTCAAATTTTCGGTAAACTTTTGGATTTTTTTATAAATAAAATTAAAACTTATCGACTCAAGTTTACCATTAACTTGAAGTACAATGTGTCACGAGAAAACAATCTCAGAATCGCTTGGCTAAGTAAAAGCGTTCCAAAGTTATTACCACATGAAGTGACACATGTCAGATTTGAAAAATTAGGCCTGGTCAGGAAGGGGGGAAATGGCTCAGAGCTGAAGTGGTTAATATGAGCTTCAGCTGAATCTCTGTAGGAATGGAGTTCATGAAGAGACATGAAGTACAGAGAGGATGGTGGAGATGTGAGTAATGAGCAGCAGCACTTGAATGCAGTCTCCATTACCACAGTCTGTCCTGTCCATGCTCTCTGTACTTCATGTCTCCGAATAAGCTCGTTTCCTTCAGAGATTCAGCTGAAGATCTTATCATCTGTATTCAGGATCATAATCCCTGACAAGTAGGAGAGGAGGTTGAGGCCGCTCTTTAGCTCAGTGTTCTGAAGTAATTTGTCCTCCTCTGTGATTAGGATGGATTTTGTGTGCACTAATAGGACAGCAGCCGTTTTATTTCTCCTAATGATTGCTCCCAAAACGAACCAATTATAGCTAATGAAAGGTATTTGGGAATAGATTTATAATAAAGTAATATTTAGGTATTTTGATTAAATAATTCCTGGATAACCCCTTTAACTTCAAAGCCAAGAATGAGATGGAATTTAAATGTACAGAATACAAGTTATACTGAATCTTTTCCCATAAAACTATATCAGTCGGCTCAGCTCCTCCTGCTCTATAACATGCTGCCTGCAGCTAAAGCACCATGTTCAACGTGACAGCCTCCCTTTAATAATTTTTATTGCTCCAGTGTATCTAATATAAAAATAAGACACCTTTAAAAGTAGTCTTGATGAGAACTATCCTACTGTTTCATGGCTACAATTCCTAAGGAGTCCAATCTGTTTTCTTATACCAAACTACTAGCAAATGCTCAGTACTGCTGAGTTCCTGCAGTTATACTCCCATCTGTCTCCTGCTTCTCAATATCCTACCACATGTATGTTAGCAAGAAGTATGGGACAGATGGAAGGGAGTACTGTATGTCTGCATGATGTGACTACACAGGATTAGATCATACTCTGTTTCCATGAAAAATATATGGTCTGGATGAGAACTGCAGATACAAAATATGATTTAATTAAGAATGACCTTTTTATTTAAATGGATGAATAAGAAATAGACTTGGTCGGAAAAAAAAGGGCAAACAGCGTTTATAGCATACCTGTCATTTCAGATGACTTCCCAGAATAAGTTGACATGTGTATACATGATAGCAGTATATCTGGCTATTATATGACTTGTATCTGACATGTTACTCAGTTGTCTTTGTGCTGTGGGTAAAGAGTAGCTACTGCTGATCCCTAACTCTCACTCACTCAGAACTATCAAACGTATGGAGTGTTACTGCAGATTTGACATTTGGCTATTCCTAAGGACCGTTGGTTTTCACCCTTCGCTGAAGGGGAACCACCAGGCTGCTACCTCCTGGAGTAGTCTCTGTATGATTGACAGCTGACCCATGAGGGTTAGAGACGCCAGTGCAGAGCACCGAGGGATTAGGCAAAATCATAGCCAGGGACAGGCCAAGGAGTCGGAAGGATCGTGGATGCATGCCCTACAGGGAGATGAAGAGAGAGTTTGCTGGCAAGCAGCCGGCATGGAGGGACAAAGCAAGCATGGTGACCGGTCCCATAGGGAGGGAGAAGTTAGCGGGTGCCAGGTGGGCACCACCGGGAGAGGTGAGCATGAGCAGCCACACAGCCTGCACTGTCGCACTGAGTGATGTATATACTGTGTGATCTATCTGTGCTCTATGCCCTTCCTCTCTCCTTCTCCCCCAGCCCTCTCCTTAGACTTCTATGGAATGAAGTAATCAGTAATTCACTGAGCAGACTGCTCATCTTGGTTTTAACAAGATATCATTAACAAAAATTTCTGAGTTGTTTTAGAAAAGGGGGAGGGAGGCAAATAACAACTGAAGAACAGGCCATTTTTCTCAGATAAGATATGTTACAACATTTCTTAGATTTCCTTGGTTGTTTTCTCAGACTCCATTTAATAGAGGCATATCTAAAGGTTACCAAGCACTTAAAAACTCTCTGGGAGATCCTCTGTCCTTAATAAAGGATAGGTGGCAAGCGGACCTCCAGATCTCTATATCCTCTGAACAGTGGCTAGAGTCGTACACAATCACCTCCAAGTTGTCTAAAAGCATAGGTCACCTTGAAAATGCTAGGAAAGTGTTTTATCGTTGGTACTATACTCCAGTTTACCTGAATAAGATATTTACTGATGTCTCGCCCATCTGTTGGAGATGTTTTTCACACCCCGGTACCTATATACATATCTGGTGGTCGTGTCGTATTGTCACTGCTTATTGGAGGGGGGTGTTTGATTTGATATCCCATCTTCATGCTCTTACAGTAGAGCCCTCTCCATCATTAGCATTATTATCTATAGGTATTGGGAGTTTCCCTTATCCACTTCAAACAATTATAGCACATATCCTTTTCTCAGCCAGGATAAAAATAGCTACCTGCTGGAAGCTAAAGGAGTTACCTCTAATTTCTAGAGTCATTAGAGATATAAACAATAATTGCTGGTATGAGGGTATGTTTGCCCGCTCTCAACACAAACTACCTTCCTTTAAAAGGAGATGGGATATATGGCTGTCATCTAAACACTGCTCTTTACCTGATAAATTATTCTAAATAAAGGAGGATGTGAAGGTTATCGCAATATCTTGGAAGCGAGCCCCTGTAATGGTATCTACCTTTCTTCTTGTCTCCTTTTTTCTCTTTTATACCTGAGATGTGGAAGCTGTGTATTTCAATTGTTTGTTTCAACTACCCATGTACAATATTGTGTTATTATTTCTGTACTTTATTATTACTTATTACATTTCCCGCACTTGTAGCGGGTGTTGTATAATTTTATTTGACACACTATTTTGAAAATAAAAAAAAACTTAATGTTCAAAAAAAAAAGATTTCCTTGTACTCTTGATTTATATCAAAGCTGTGTGAAACAGTGACCATTTAAGTTTATATTAATGATGAATGATTTAGGAAACAATATTTAGATAGCAATTCTGGTTTTAGGCTTACATTTTCCTTTAGATGATAACAATATTAAAGAAAAAAATAATATATTGCAGCAAGAAATGACTCCTTAATTGCAGTTGACTAAAATGACAAATACAGTGTATATTATCTGCTATTTTTCTCCATTACTAAGGAAGCAATGATAGTTAATTAACTTTCTTCCTAAGAGCAATATAAGTATATATTGACACCAAAAACACATGGGCCCTGATTTATCATGCCTTCACTCCAGAATTCTGGCTTCAAAAAGTCGCAAAATGTAGCTTTTGTGCCGTTTTCAACTTACTTGACCATAAATTTAAACTTTTTGCAATTTTACACCACTCACTTCAGTTTTGAAATATGGGTGCGGAAGTGGGCGTGGTTAGCTATGTTATTGGGTTTCACTCAAGGTTTATTACTGAAAATTTTTTTAGGAAGTCGTAAAAAAATACGCAATCTGTCTCCAGTAGGAAGGTGGAAGAGAAAAACTGGAGTTGCTTTTCTACAAAAAACCATTAAGTTTAATTCATTTGATAGATGTGGCATAAAGTACACCAATGCAGACTCAAATAAAACTGACTTCTAATATTCCCCTCATGATAAATTTCCCCCCATGGTAAGCATCTTTTATTGCGGTTTCCACTAAATGATATAGGTGATAATGACTTGCTTCCTGATCCTATTAGAAAATAACTTGTAGATTTCCTAATACCAATGTGCCCTGATCCTGATAAAAGTCAGTTGAAGAAATTAAGTGCTGTCTTTTAGTCCATTTTATTACCCTGTTTAATGAAATAGGACAGTAATAGTAAATTGCCAAACTACATGCCAGTTCTGACAATTTGGCTGTACTGATCATGTGAAAAGAACAAAAGTATGTAGGTATGGTTTTGCATTCATCTGGTGTGCAGAATTCTTTTCAGGGCAGTTCATGACTAAGGCCTTGTTCCCATGGTTGTATTTGTTCCGTATTTAGAAGGTTGTGAATATATAGTCAATGTCATTACAGCACGGCTGTGATTTTTACATTCATACACTCAGCATGTTCTATTTTTGTTCACATTGTGTTTTTGTATTAAAAGTCAAAGTAGGTTAAATAAAGCAGCCTATTACTTTCATCTAATTCTTATTTCCATATTGCTGCTTACGTGAATTTTTTCTGCACAGATTCTTATGCGTAAAAAAGCAGCTTAGCAGAGTACCAGCAAAGTGAATGACACTAAACAAATCTCATGTACACTATGCTTTGTTTTCAGTGCAGAAATTGACCTACTGGGCAGTTTTTAAAATCCATACTATCAGGGGTGCACCTAGCATTTCTGCTGCCTGAGGCAAAAATTTAAAAAGCGCCCCCTCCCCCATACCAAATTCTCAACCTACCCCCTTCCCTCCTAACATATCACTACAGAACATACATGGTAATACAGTGCAACATACCTCTTACATCCAGTGACGTCTCATTTGATGTAGATGTTCTCTTTCCTCATCTTCTTTTTTCAGACCAGACCACCATTTTTCAGCCATTTCCCGTCTCTGCAGTTTGACAAAAAAAATCTTAGTTTACTACAGATGTAGCAGCGCTAGCGATCACAGGAGAATCGCGTGAGCGCAGAAAAATATCGCAAATAGAGTACGCATCTAATGATTTATACGCTAATGCTACGCATTGCATTCTAATGCGTACAAATTTGTATGCTAATGCTACGCATTGTACGCTAATGCATACGAATTTGTATGCTAATGCTATGTATTGTACGCTAATGCGTACGCATTTGTATGCAAATGCGTGCGTATTTGTATGCTAATGCTACGCATTGTACGCTAATGTGTACAAATTCACCTAATTAGCGTACTTTTACTGTGAGTAAATGGAGTAAAAGAGGAGAAGTCGCGATTCGTTAGCAACGCTATGCGAAAACAGTGATCGCTAGCGCTGCTACATCTGTACTTTTTAATCATCCTGCCATCTTCTGGAAAAATCATCCTACCACCCCCAATACTGTGCCACTGTGCTTTCCAACACTATACTGCAGAACCAGATAAACCCCCTGATAATACTAGTAACATGCAGATAATCAATAATCATTGGCACGCATTGTCCTAAAATAACTGTGCCCGGCAAATAGTGTCCCTGACACCAATAGTCCCCCAAAATAACTGTGGTAAGCTGGTACTGTGCCAAGGTGCCCCCACGGTAATAGTGCTCCCAAAAGTCCCACCAATGGTAATAATTCTCTGCAAGAGCACACATGGTAATAATAGTGCTCCTACAGTGCCCCCAACATGTCCCCACTGTGCCCCAGAAGTAATAATGCTCCCATAGTGCCCATACTAGTAATTATGTGCCTCTTAGACCCCCAGTAGTAATAAAGCCAACCATAATGTCACCCAGTAGTAAAAAATCTCCTTATAATGTGACAGTACAAAAAATGCCCCCTTATGATGTGTTCCAGTGCAAAAAAAAAAAACCTTTTAATGCCCACAGTTGAGCTAATGTCCCCATAATTCATGTCAGTATAAAATACCTCTATATAGTGCCCACAGTAAATGCCCCCATAGTTCTCCTCTCCCCCCTTCCTCCTAGTGTCCCCCATGATGTACCAGTATTAAATTCCCCTATATAGTGCCCCAGTAGATGCCTTCAGTGTCCCCCATAATTTGCAAGTATAAAATACCTCTTCTTAGTGCCCTCGTAGATGTCCCCAAAGTACTCCTCTCCCCACTTCCCCATAGTACCCACCATAATGTGTCCCAGTATAAAATGCACCTATGCAGAGCCCCCCATATAAAATACTCCTTCTTTGTGCCATCAGTAGATGCCACCATAGTATTCCTCTCCCCTCTTCCCCTATAGTGCCCCCATATAAAATACCCCTTCTTTGTGGCCTCAGTAGATGCCTCCATAGTGCCCCCCAATAATGTGCCAGTAAGAAGTGCCCCCCATAGATGTCCCTAATCATGTGCCAGTAAGAAGTGCCCCCCATAGTTGCCCCCCCAATCATGTGCGAGTATAAAGCGCCCCCATAGCGCTCATCTCCTGTATTGTACCATATAAAAAAAATAAACACACATACTTACCTCCATCAGGATGGCAGCCATGCGATGCAGGCCTCTTCCTGCCTGTGTCCCGCGCTGTATGGCTCAGGTTGCGTGATGACATCATCTCGCCGCCTACACCGGCCTCGGATAGAGGAATCTATCAGAGGAACAGGCAAGGAAGACGCCTCTCCCTCCCCATCCCTGCAGCATACATCTATATCACTGTCCTGAGGATGGAAGTGCTCATCTTTCCCTGCCCTGCGGCCACCCCCACTTGTTATCAGGGCCACGCCACCTGAGGCGATCGCGATCACCTCGCCTAATTGGTGGTGCAGCCCTGCATATCAGTTCTTTGTGCATTTTTATTATTTTGCTTTTTTGTTTTTTATGCAAGGGTGCACAGATATATAGATAGATATATATAGATATATATATCCAGAATACTGAGACAGCACCATTATGCATATTTTTATGGCTTTAACTTTGGCTATATTGCTTTACATTGCATACATTTGCTATTGTCCTATATGAAGGTGACCAACCTGCCGCAAAAAATCAACTTATCAGGATAACGAGTCACCACTCTATATACCTTTGTACTTTGAAGGACCTTTCAGGACCTGCCAGAGAAGTCAGCTGACTGCCGGGAGATGCGATCACGTGATCACTGACATCACACGCCATTATCGCTCTGAGACCCGGACCATCGATATGTCGACACTTACAGCTCTTTCTCCAACACCTCGTTTGATCGGTTGTGAGTATTAATGTTACTACACGCAACCTCTGTGAACTTACCGTACCTGGCTGGCTGTGAGTATCTATACCGCTAGTTGCGTTTTTTTGTGTCAACTACTCACCTGCATGTGAACATCCAACCAGCTGTGTGTTGAAAACATCGCTATATATAATATATCTGGCGAGTTGTGAGTACTAATACCGCTAATTGCGGCTTATGTGTCAACTATCCACCTGCATATGACTATAATGTCCTCCATGGAGACATCTATTCAGTAGGTTGTGAACAGCGTTGATATATGACTCCACTGTGGAATTAACTGGTTCAAACTATATCTGTGTATTGGATATATTGCACTGATTAAGGAGAAGTTACTTTTATCATTCTATGTCCTGTGCTACCAGTGGATATGTAATTTATTTTATTTCCATTGTTATACTTTCCATATTTGCTGCTATGGTTTTTTATGCTTAATAAATGTCCTTTTTTAATATACTATTCTAGTGATATTCCATCCAGCTCCAATAACGAGTGTGCGCACCTGTATATATATATTTTTGTTACATTTTGTTCTGGATATAGGTGGTCCAGTAGGAGCAGCACCTCAATATATTTTCTAATTCCTTTATGTGAGCCTCCTCTTATTATACTAAAGTTTTTATATACACCTGGAGAGAAGAGCTCCAAATTGGAAGATGGAAATTTGGAGCTGTGTGGAGGACAAACGTAAAAAGGTAGAAGATTTTACATTTTTTGGGGAAGATATGCTGATGTATAGGGAAAATAGAAATATGTCAGAACTATATAGGAATCTTGAAACGTTATTGCAAAGACAACTTCGAACTAGATGGGAGATTAAGTCATTAAGTCAATATATCACACAGGAGTTAATACCAAAAGGATTGGTGATACATAAAAGTCCTGCATCAGATTTATGCTGTGACGAATTTATTGAAGAATGGAATAATTTATTGAAGAACCAATCTTTGGCATTAATGCAATTAATTATTAAAAGGAGAACTCAAATTTTGGAACAAACGACACAACAGATAGAAGAGATGAGAAAGAATATTGATGAATTACCATCTAGTGAGGAATCTATTAAGTGGCAGACTCGTATCTGTAAAGGGCTAAATGACTTAGAAAAAGAGATTATATTTAAAAAAACTAAAAAGTTTACACTGTATAAAAAATGAGAAACCACAAAGTAATAGGGAAGAACAGACACTAAGATCACAAAGAGTGACACAAGCACAAGAGGATTTATCAAAGAAAGGATTGGAGAATAATAAAACACAAGAACTGAAAGAAATATATAATATACCAGTCACAAATAGATTTGAATCATTATCAGAAGGTCATTTTTTAGACCAAACACCCCCCCACTACAGGACACGAACTTATCACTCCAGATGGCAACAATCACCGAAGAGAGAGACTTATCGAACACAGACACCGAATCATGGATACAATTTACGGTACAGAGACACAAGTCCGAGGAACCACACTCAAAGGAGAGGGAAATCACCAATGAGGGAGGAACCAAAATCACAAACACAAACACGGAGATATCACCAACAAACACATTGGAGGTCGGATACAGAGGAAGTGCCATACAGATTAGAACAAAAAGGAAAACGAGGAGAGGACAGAGAAAACACATCCAGACACATACACAGGAGGAATACAAACAAGTAGAAAATATAGTTATTAACTTAAGTCAACATACTTTGACTCTTCCACAATGTACTCTG
Source organism: Rhinella marina (assembly GCA_900303285.1). Lineage (NCBI taxonomy): Eukaryota > Metazoa > Chordata > Amphibia > Anura > Bufonidae > Rhinella > Rhinella marina. Next base: position 13,136 of record ONZH01013052.1, on the reverse strand, counting down.
CTGAATAAAGGCCTGAAATTTGCCCCTACCACCTATATGGATAAATTTAGTACCTATATAGGGGTTGAAAAGTTCGTTAGAAAACTTTGCCTTAAAAAATATTACTTGAAGAAACCAGTAGAAAGTGATATAATTATTCCATCTATATATCAGCATACAGATCTTAAATACAAATCTAAAGTATACCCAAAACAAGAAGCAGGTAAAGAGATATTAACTTTTATGAAAAATGTTGAGACAGACCTGAGAAGGATAAAACAACGGCCAAATAAAAATGAATATAATAACCTTACAAGGGAGGAAATGAGCGCCCTGAGACAACTTCAGAAATTGGACTCGATTACAATACGACCTGCAGATAAGGGAGGGGCAGTGGTAATTCAAGATACTGTGATGTATAATAATGAATGTCAGAGACAACTTTTAGATAAGTCCACATATGCCCAATTAAAAACTGATCCCACTAAGGAATATTATAAGATTTTGTTGGATATCTGCCAACGAGGATTAGAAAAGGGAATTTTGTTGGATCGTGAATTTAACTTTATCACTAAAACAGAACAAAGAATACCTTTATATTATTGTTTACCCAAGATACATAAAAATGCAAGAGAACCCCCGGGGCGTCCCATAGTTTCGGGTATTGGGTCGATATCATCTAATCTGTCCCACTATGTCGATTTAATGCTGCAACCATCTGTTAAACGGATTCCCACATATGTAAAGGACACTACATCAATTATTGAAATATTAGAAAGCCTCCAGTTCCAATCCCACTGGATTATTGGGACATTGGATGTGAGTTCATTGTACACAATTATCGATCATTCACAGGGATTGGAGGCGATTAATAATGTGTTGAGTAGAGAGAAGATACTGGAAAATGATCAAATCCAGTTTATTCTGGATAGTATTGAATATATACTCAAATACAATTATTTTTGGTATTTGGATAAATTTTTCCTTCAGATTCGGGGTACCGCCATGGGTACCAGGTTCGCCCCAAGTTACGCCAATTTATTTATGGCTGAATGGGAGTTAGAGACCATCTGTCCCCGACTTGGGGCGGACCTGGTGCTGTGGCGGCACTATATCGACGATGTTCTGTTCATTTGGGATAGGGGAAGAAGACAGTTTAAATCAGTTCTTAATAGATATTAATATAAATAATAGGAACTTGACATTTACTCCAAAAACCAGCAGAGAGCAAATAGAATTTTTAGATTTATTGATTACAGTTAATAATAATAAACTGGTATGTAGTACGTATCAGAAGAATGTGGCTAAAAATAGCTACATCCTATTTACGAGTTGCCATCTACCTAGATGGTTGATGAACGTTCCAACGAGTCAGTTCCGTTGGATTAAAAGAAACTACGTTGGAACAAACATTTATGGCAGAGGCCAAACAATTAAGTGAGAATTTTACTGATAAAAAATATCCCTATGACGTAATACAAAAGTCCCTTGAAAAGGTTAAGAATATGAATAGAAATGACTTTTTTAACTCTTCCTCAAACACAATAAAAAAAGACGCAGATGGAACAATTAAAATAATATTACCATTTAATTCACAGCATAAAAAGATGGAGAAAATAATTAAAAGCCACTGGCATCACCTATTAGATGATAAAGCAATTGGACCATTTTTACCCAAGGATCCCAAAATTGTGTATACCAGGGCATCGTCATTGGCGCTAAAAGTTGCCCCGACAACCAGACCACCAAGAATAACTAAAAGTATTGTTAATTGGGTAGACTTAAAGGGATTTTTCCGTTGTGGTAAATGCTCCAATTGTAAAATAACCCTTGGAGATAGAAAAACTGAATGGGTGATTTCCACAAAAAATGGATATAGATGGCAGATTCGTGAATTTCTATCTTGTAATTCGAGTAACGTTATATATATGATGCAATGTACCTGCAAGAAACAGTACATAGGTAGGACCAAGCGGACTTTAAAGAAAAGGATATCAGAACATATAAGAAATATCAGGAATGGTGTAGACACGCATACAGTGTCAAAACACTTTAAAGTATGTCATAATAAAGACCCAAAGTATCTGATATACACAGCAATTGAAACAGTGAAACCTCATTGGAGAGGCGGTAACCACGTAGGTAGTATGTCCCGTGTAGAATCTAAGAGAATCTTCGACTTTGAGACATTGGTCCCATCTGGGTTAAATGCAGATATGGAATTATTTGGATTTCTATAGTGGGATGTCTTGGGACGACGGGGTACCCATGCCGTTGTATATTCGACATGGGTTCCTCCTCTACCCAGGATATCCCACATATACCTCAGGAACACACTTTTTTAGAAGTTTGAAAATGAAACTATATATTTATTTTATAATATATTTTTATGAGAAATATATATTTTTAGAGTGTATGTAATTTATTGGATTAGATATATACAATGGATGATCATAACGCATAAAATATGAGATGATGTTATAAATGTGAAAATGCATTGAAAACACAGAGGAAACACAAGAGTTAATATTATAGAATAGAAGTGACGAAGATCCATTTCACTTCTTTGAGCTGGTTCAAGATTAAATTGAAGGGCTGACTCTGGATTGGTCCTGAATGACTATAAATAAGTGGGATGTGGCAGAGTTTTGTTAATACCTACTGAGGAAGGAGCCAGGGCTCCGAAACGCGTCTAGGATATTAGGACAAATACACTTTGTGGGGTCCGGACCCATTTGCTATTGTCCTATATGAAGGTAACCAACCTGCCGCAAAAAATCAACTTATCAGGATAACGAGTCACCACTCTATATACCTTTGTACTTTGAAGGACCTTTCAGGACCTGCCAGAGAAGTCAGCTGACTGCCGGGAGATGCGATCACGTGATCACTGACATCACACGCCATTATCGCTCTGAGACCCGGACCATCGATACGTCGACACTTACAGCTCTTTCTCCAACACCTCGTTTGATCGGTTGTGAGTATTAACGGTACTACACGCAACCTCTGTGAACTTACCGTACCTGGCTGGCTGTGAGTATCTATACCGCTAGTTGCGTTTTTTTGTGTCAACTACTCACCTGCATGTGAACATCCAACCAGCTGTGTGTTGAAAACATCGCTATATATAATATATCTGGCGAGTTGTGAGTACTAATACCGCTAATTGCGGCTTATGTGTCAACTATCCACCTGCATATGACTATAATGTCCTCCATGGAGACATCTATTCAGTAGGTTGTGAACAGCGTTGATATATGACTCCACTGTGGAATTAACTGGTTCAAACTATATCTGTGTATTGGATATATTGCACTGATTAAGGAGAAGTTACTTTTATCATTCTATGTCCTGTGCTACCAGTGGATATGTAATTTATTTTATTTCCATTGTTATACTTTCCATATTTGCTGCTATGGTTTTTTATGCTTAATAAATGTCCTTTTTTAATATACTATTCTAGTGATATTCCATCCAGCTCCAATAACGAGTGTGCACACCTGTATATATATATTTTTTGTTACATTGTATGCATATATTATACAATACACACAAAAAGAACTATGCATAAATTGGTCTAAAGAAAGGAGAGTAATAAGCCAAAAGAAAAAATGGTCCAGAGACATAAAAATGTAAATTATGCACTGGCTATTATGCAATACAGATTAATAATTCACTTTTCAAGTTCAGAAAATAAAATGTGTGAATAGTACACTATTCAGATTCACTTAACTATGTACAATCAGGTTTATGGACAATAACTTACTTAAAGGCTTTGTACACCTCTGAAGGAATTTTTCAAATTGAATTTTACTCATTTTGGGCTAAAAATCATTTTTTCATTTTTTTAATTAAATTTTCAACAGTTTTTCCTCTACAGCTATCAGTTTCAGCGCATCTACAAAGTATTCGTTACACTGGCCGCTACCCTGCTGTTCTGAGTAGGCGCAGGTGTCGCTCCACTCACTTTGCGTCTGTATGTCCTGTGTGTTTTGGGGCTTGTATTTATTGAACCTCAGTCTGCAGGGGTTAATCTTCTCTTGCTCTTTGAGCAGGTGCATAGCTATGTGCAATTGCTAATCAGCAACTCTTATATATACACTCAGCTGGTTCCTTTAGTCCTTGTCTGAGCAACAGGTTCTGTTACTTGCTAGTTCTTGCTAAAGAGCTATTATCCATTTGTCTACTGTGTACAGTCTTCTGCCGCCTTTCTGGACTGACTTTGAGCTGCCTGCCCTGACCTCTAAGCAAAGGAAGATCCCTAGCAGTCGTGTCTTGTGCTATAACATGCGTCTGTTTAATGAATCATATCTTCATACAAAGAATACCAGGACGCGTTTCGGCTCACAGCCTTTTTCAACTGTGTTGATAAAGGCTGTGAGCCGAAATGCGTCCTGGTATACTTTGTATGAAGATATAATTAATTAAACAGACGCATGTTATAGCACAAGACACGAGTGCTGGGGATCTTCCTTTGCTTTGATATTGGAGATCGCTCCTTCCCACGTGCAGTGTGCACTAGAGCGAGGTGCCGGACGTCTTGCTAACTGCCCTGACCTCTAGACTGATTTACAGATTTGCATGAACTCTGTCTGCCCTGACCACTACCTATTTCTTGACCACGAGTATTCCCTTAGTTCTTCACTGGTATCTCTGATCCCTGTGGGTCAGCAGCCAACCACTCTGGTTTGGTTGGCACAGTGGGTCCACACCTAAATCCTTCATAGATTGATTAGGCATAGGCATGGATCTCACTGATCCACCTCAGATGACCTTAACTGAAGTATGCCAGGAGCTGGCCCAACAGTGAGACCGCCATGTTCGACTGTTGGATTTTGTGCATATCCACCCACCTGAACGGTTTGAGCACTGCCATAGCCAGTGCTGGATAACCTAGTTTACGTCTGTCTCTACCTTCTCATTAAGATGGAAATTCCAAGCTGAGTTGTGGATTCATTAACTGATCAATTCTGTGATCAATTCTTTTTGAATTTCAGCCACATTGTTTTCTTCTGACTGGGCCAAGGTGGCCTTTATGATTTTGCTCCTGTCAGGTGAGGCCCTCATATGTGCTAATCTGTTCGGTAAAAGAGATGATCTTATGACCGGTAATCTATAAGAGTTTCTAGCCACCTTCCACAGAGTATTTGGACATACCTCTTTTGCTGCCTCCTTCCTTCTGCAACTTCGCCAGGGTGATCTTTCTGTCAAGCAATACACCATACAGTTCAGTACCTGGTCCTCTGAGTTGACCTGGAACAATAAAGCTTTAGAGGTAGCATTCTGGAAGGGTCTTTAGCTGGTATGAAGGATGAACTGGCAAGTCATGACATCCCAACTATTCTGGAGGCTTTGATTTCTCTTGCTACCCACATTGATTTCCGATTTCAGGAACGTGGCAAAGAATTACTCCATGAGAGAGGGAATGCTTTTACTTATCCAAGCCATTCTGAGATTGTTTTCTCATGACATACTGTACTTCATGACAGTGGTAAATTTGAGTCGATATACTTCACCTTTATGTATAAACAAATCCAAAAGTTTGGAAAAATTTACAATTTTTAAAATTTTAATTTCTCTACTTTTAAAGCCCACAGTGATACCTCATAAAAATAGTTATTTTACATTTCACATATGTCTAATTAATGTTTTCACCATTTTGCGTGACCCCATTTTGGAAACTAAACCCTTAAAAGAATTTATTGAGAGGTGTATTTGAGTGATTTGACCCCACAAGAGTTTCACAGAATTTATAAACACTTGGATCTGAAAATTAAAAAGTTACTTTTTTTTCAAGGAAACGTTGCTTTAGGCCCACATTTAAGGAGTAATAGGAGAAAATGCACCCTTGTATTTTCTCTTGATTATGGCAACACCAGGCCTGAATTGGCAGACATGGATTTTAGGTGCAATGTAGCATGTAAAAAATTATTTAAGTCCCCAGAGATTGAAAACCCCAAAAAGTTACTCCATTTTGGAAAATGCACCCCTGTACGAACATTTTAAGGGGTGGAAAGGGCACCTTTGACCAAACAGGTATTTCACAGAAGACAGAATCACTTGTCAAAGAATTTAAAAACGCACAGCTATGAAAATGAAGAATATTACCAGACCCTAATTTTTCACTTTCACAAGGGGTAAAATGTAAAATTAGGTCCTTGATGACAACCTCTTGGAACTGAAGGACTTTCCTGTGCGGCCTGCAACTCGATGTAACACGTACGCATTGTACAAAGCCATCTGTACTAGGGGTGAGTGAAGCGAGCTTCGGATTCAAGATCTGAAATGACTTCGCTCCAAACTTCGTTTTAATGCTGTATAAAGATTCATCTCTGTACAGCATTAAAATGTATGCGCTCCAGAGAGGCAAATTCGTTATCACCAAAGTCTCGCGGGACTTCAGTGAATGACTATGGCATTTGATTATTAAACTTGAAAAGTATTTTAAAACAGGTATCCGAAGTCGGCTTCAGTAAAGAGGTACCAGTCGGTACCAAAGCTGACTTTGGATACCTGTTTTAAAATGCTTTTCAAGTTTAATAATCAAATGCTGAAGTTATTCACTGAAGTCTCTCGAGACTTCGGTGATAACTGATTCCACCTCTCCAGAGGCCATATATTTTAATGCTGTACGGAAAGAGATCAACTCCTCCCATGTGCCTGTTATAGTCTAGGATGTAGTTGGGAAGGGGGACAGTGATAGTGGTACATCGTACAGGGGCAGAGGAACTGGTGTTAGTGTGAATGGTGGTCAGTACACCATGTCCTTGTACGTAACCTCCAGCATGTTCTCATAAGGGGAGAGCCCACTGTCACCTTTTCTGAGTATTTGCCCTACCAGGGATCTAGGGATCAAAGGGCCTCTTTGATATTTGCATACTGCACTGCAAGCCACAGTACTGTACCTCTGGCAGTTAGGGACATTAATATAACAATATTGGTATAATAGTTATCCACATAGAGGTGGTAACCCTTAGGCCAGGGGGCAATGGTTTTCACCCTTACTTCTTAACACCTATTCAGGGATTTAGTCTTTGCTGCAGGGGAGCCATCAGGCAGCTACCTCTTGGTTGGCCATTGACCCACTGGCATCGAAGACCCCAGTGCAAAATCCTGAGGGATCAGGCAATACTCATAAACAGGAAACAGGCCATGGTCAATGCGGACAGAGTATGTGAGAATCCGTGAAACCAGTTCAATGTCAGGACAGGCAGCAAAGAGTCAATATGGTAAACAGGCTAAGGTCAGGCAGCAGAGGGTCAGAATCAGTACACAGACAGTGGCTGGTACACAGACAGAGACACAGAAAATGACACCTCAAAGGGGTCACCATTTCTGACATCCCTATTAATAAATAATTGTATTCCATGTGAAATTAAAATTCTGGAACATTTATTTTTATGACTCTGTTTTGCCATTCTTCTATTTTTGCTAGAAGTTCATGGATAAAGGTTCTGATGAGTGTTACCAGTTGAGGAAGTGTCCCTGCACAGTCAGTTAGCCAGGTAATGCAGCCAGTGGCAGACTGTGCAGGGACACAACCTCAACTAGTACCACCCACCTGTACCTTTATCTGGAGATGAGCGAATCAAAGATGACGAGGTGGAATTCAATCAGAATTTCAGGAATTATTTGATTCGCTCCGATTTAGAATTTCCTGACGATTTGTGGTGACGAATCGTTTTTTTTTTCACTAAAATGGCGGCTGTACGTGTTTGTACATGGAGAAAGGAACATGAGGGAGGGAGGGATCACCCACAATGCCATGCATGCAGCCAATCAGCAGCCAGCCAGCCCTGTGATGTCACAGCCCTATAAATACCCTCAGCCATTTTGGATTCTGTCATTCTACAGTGAACTTAGTTATTATTATTCAAAATTACCATGCTACAGCTGCTCATGTCAGGTTTGCCTCTGTAATTCTGGTTATTGGGGGTTTGTTAACCCTTGTGCGCTGTAGTTACATTTAGTACAGGACTTTTTTGCTGTTTTAGTGTTGGAAAACAGAAAGGGCTTATTAGCTGTGGTGAAGTGGGAAAATGGCAGCCCTTTGTAGCGTGTATTAGTGGCTATAAAAAGTTTTAGTTGGTGTACAGCGCCAGTAGTAAGAAAGTTATTTATTGGGGAACCTACTGGCGTTTATTAGTGGTGCGAAAAAAACGTATTATTTGCTCTGTGCTGAAGTGGGAAAGTGACAGCCCTTTGTAGCGTGTAGTAGTATTTAAAAAAGAAATCTTTAGTTGGTGTACAGCACGAAAGTTATTTATTGGCAAACCTACTGGCGTTTATTAGTGGTGCGAAAAAAACGTATTATTCGCTCTGTGCTGAAGTGGGAAAGTGACAGCCCTTTGTAGCGTGTAGTAGTATTAAAAAAAAAGTTTTAGTTGGTGTACAGCGCCAAAGTTATTTATTGGCAAACCTACTGGCGTTTATTAGCGGTGCAAAAAAACGTACTATTCGCCCTGTGCTGAAGTGGGAAAGTGACAGCCCTTTGTAGTGTGTAGTAGTAGCCCAAAAAAAGGTTGATTTGGCCTACAGCGCCAAAGTTCTATATTTTAAAAGCTCCTGGCATTTATTACTGTTGCAAAAAAAAACATATATTCGCCTGTGCTGAAGTGGGAAAATTACAGCCCTTTGTAGCGTGTAGCAGTGGAAAAAAGTTTTAGTTGGCCTACAGCATCAAAGTTAAACTTTGTCAAACCTTCTGTCGGTTATTAGTGGTGGCAAAAGACTTATTAGCAGTTGTGTGGTGAAGTGGGAAAATTACAGCACTTTGTAGTGTGTCGTAGAAGCAAAAAAAAGGTTGATTTGGCCTAGACAGCCAAAGTTACATTTTGTCAAACCTTCTGTCGGTTATTAGTGGTGGCAAAAGACTTTTAGCAGTTGTGTGGTGAAGTTGGGAAAATTACAGCACTTTGTAGTGTGTCGTAGAAGCAAAAAAAAGGTTGATTTGGCCTAGACAGCCAAAGTTACATTTTGTCAAACCTTCTGTCGGTTATTAGTGGTGGCAAAAGACTTATTAGGCAGTTTGTGTGGTGAAGTGGGAAAATTACAGCCCTTTGTAGCGTTTTAATTTCCTTTTTTGATTTGATCAAAACAGCATGTCAGGCAGAGAAGTGACAGACCCTGCACAGAGGAGTGGCAGAGGCCTAAATGTTTCTGACGCAGGCACAAGGTCGCAGCAGAGTAAGGGGGCGTGGCAGCAGGGGTCACTTTGAGAGGCCTGAGCTCCCAGTGTCATCTAGAGGTTGGGTCTTGACCAGCAACCCAGTGGTTCTTAAATGGTTGACTCGGTCTTCGGCTTTGTCCCAAATGACGTCAGACACCCCCAGCCAAGAATCGGTGGGTTCGTCAGACACAACCCTTAGTTGCCATGGCCCGGCAGCAGGCCCTGTGCGCTCACCTGTCCTCAACCTGCCTCTGTCCTTTTCTGTTCCCTTAGCCAGAGAAGTAATGTATGCTGTGGGCTCAGCTCCACTTTACAGCGAGGACGAGCTACTGGAGGACAGTCAGCAGCTACTGGCCAGCCAAGATGTGGAGGAGACATCCGCAGCTTCCTCAGTTAGGCAGGCAAGTAGTGATGAGGAGAGTGGCGTGGGAGCTAGGGTTGACAGTCGAGGAGGACATCAATTGTCACGTTCTGTCACAAGTGCAGGGGGTATGTGCAACCCTGAGCTTAAACCCCACCTCTGACCCTGCCTACTTTCATGACCCGTCCTAGGCGACGGCGTACAACTAGTCGACGTTCCCTAACCTGGGTACGTGCTGGGGCATACAGACAGGGGAACACGAGGAGAACACAATAAACAAATGACAGAACAAACACACACAATAACGCATAGTCACCAAGCAAGGGAGGTCACGTCAAAGCCAAGGGAGCGAGCAGAAAGCGAAGTCCAAAAACACGAAGCCGAAGTCCTATACACACTGAAGTCACAAATAGCCAAAAACACAAGCACTGCTGGAAAGACCAATTACAGGCAACCTGTGGCCAGCAGGCTGCCTGCTTAAATAGGCCCAGAAGATGGGTCATGTGGTGTGGCCAGCGTCACATGACCCAACTCAGAAACTTCAAACACATAAGCACTGACTCATGGGCGTCGGCGCTCAGCTCCCCTGCTGCTTGTTGTCCAAGGGATGGAGGAAGCTGGCCGTGCTTATGAAGCATGCGTCGCTGGGTCCTCCCGTACCCTGGTTTCTAGGGGAAACAACCTGTTCAGAGCTAGACACGGGAGACCGGCGGCGCAGTAAGGATGAGCCGCGTCGCCGGCTCGCCGTGACAGTACCCCCCCCCTTCATGAGGGGCCACCGGACCCTTACCTGCTGGAGCTGGTTTCTCTAGATGGGCTAGGTGAAATTTCTTAATAAGAGCATCAGCATGCATCCTAGTCAACGGTACCCAAGACCTGTCCTCTGGACCAAAATCCTTTCCAGTGTACGAGATACTGGAAGGAGTTCCGGACCCTTCTCACATCCAAAATTCTTGGAGTAACATAACCCTTTAACAAAGATTTATGAAATACATTGTGAATGTGAAAGGAGTCAGGTAGCCACAACTTAAAGGACACTGGATTGATCACCTTGGTGATCTCGTACGGACCAATAAACCGAGGCGCGAACTTATATGAAGGTACTTTCAGATGTAAGTTTTTTGTGGAAAGCCATACTTTGTCTCCCACCTTGAAGTCAATACCACCCGAGCGCTTCTTATCTGCCTTAACCTTCTGGATTTCTTGGGCTTTTTTCAGGTTCAACCAAACTGTGCACAGTTCTTGAGAAAATGAATTGACCTCTAGAACAACAGATGTAGACAAGGAGAAAGAACCAAAACGCGGATGAAAACCCATATTACAAAAGAACGGCGATACTCCAGAGGATGTATTGACTCGGTTATTGATAGCAAAATTTGGCGAGAGACAGATATCTAGACCACAGATGTTGGTTATCCGCAACATAACACCTAAGAAAACTGTTCCACCAACTGATTAAGGCGCTCAGTCTGACCATTGGGTTTCCGGACAAGTGGGACCATGGTTCTAACAGGTATGGGTAACGGATGTAACTCACCCATAGGACGCGTCTTGTGGCTTTTGGACCTGGCACAAGTACTGCAAGAAGTCCCAAAGGCTAAATATCCCTAGAAATCGATGGCCACCAATAACACCTAGAGACTAGCTCTTTAGTGGCATTAATACCAGGATGCCCACATAATACAGAATTATGGCACTCACCCAGAAGTCGCAAAGGCAAATGAGCAGGAAAAATACAACTTATCTCTTCGGGGGTACCAGAGCCAGATGCTGTCTTGCCGAGATCTCAGCGGTCAAATCAGATGTGGTGGCTGCCACAATGATGTCAGCTGGCAGGATGGTTTCAGGAGGAACCTTAGGAGGCTGGCAAGCATGAAAGCTTTGTGATAGGGCATCGGCCTTAATGTTCTTACTTCCAGGCCCTGAAGGTAACACAAAAGTCAAAATGAGTAAAAAAATAAAGCCCACCTTGCCTGTCTAGGATTTAAACGCTTAACAGATTCCTACAACATAAGGTTTTTATGATCCGTGAGGACGTAACACGGTGTAATGCCCCCTCCAAAAAATGACGCCATTCCTCAAAAGCCCATTTAATTGCTAATAATTCCCTGTTGCCGATATCATAATTCCTCTTGGCAGGAGAGAATTTGGCGTGAAAAAACCACATGGCTTAAGATTAGTTAAAGTGGAGGATCCTTGGGAAAGTACCGCCCCAACACCATCCTCAGAAGCATCCACCTCCACTATAAAAGGCTTGGTTTGGTCGGGTTGGATCAATACAGGAGCATTAATAAAACACCTTTTAAGATATTCAAACTCCTCAATAGCTACTTGGGACCAATTGACCAGATCTGCTCCCTTACGAATCAAATCCGTAATAGGCTTGGACACTACCGAAAATTTTTTAATAAATTTATGGTAAAAGTTTGCAAATCCCAGAAAGCGTTGGAGCGGCTTTAGGGAGGAAGGTCGCACCCAATCTAGGATGGCCTGCACCTTTGCCGGAGACATCTTAAAAGAAAATGGGGTAAGGATATAACCTAAAAAAGCCACCTTTTGGACACCAAAAGTACACTTCTCCCCTTTAACAAATAATTGATTTTTACATAACACCTCCAGCACCTGTCTAGTGTGAGAGACATGTGAGTCCCAATCAGCCGAAAAAATGAGGATGTCATCAATATAAACAATCATAAATCTACCAATAAATGGCCTAAAAATATCATTAACAAAATTTTGAAAAACAGCTGGTGCATTACTTAACCCAAAAGGCATCACTAGGTACTCATAGTGACCCTCTGGAGTATTGAAGGCTGTTTTCCACTCATCTCCCTCCTTAATCCTAATCAGGTTATAGGCCCCTTTTAAATCCAGTTTTGAGAACCAGCAGGCTCCTTGGACCTGGTTCAATAAATCTGGAAAAAGGGGCAGAGGGTATCTGTTTTTTACAGTGATTTTGTTCAATTCCCTGTAATCAATGCAAGGCCTTAACCCTCCATCTTTTTTGCTGACAAAGAAGAAACCTGCCCCCATTGGTGATACTGAGGGTCTGATATGACCCTTAGCCAGACTCTCAGTAAGGTACTCCCTCATAGCCTGACGTTCTGGGGCAGAAAGATTATAGATACGGCCCTTGGGATATTTGGACCCTTCAATGATATCAATTGAACAATCATATGGCCGATGGGAGGAAGGAAGTCAGTCTCAGACATGGAAAAACACATCAGAAAAGTCTCTGATATACTCCGGAAGGATCAGTGACTCCACAGTAGTCCCAGCGTGCAGTACTGACTTGCAACATTTATTACAATTAGTCCCACATTTCTCCAATTCACCTGACGACCAGTTGATTACAGGATTGTGGTCCTGTAAACCAAGGCATACCTAGGACAAGATCAGCAGGTAAATTTTTCAAACAAGAAACTAACAAGTCTCAGAATGAAGAAACCCCTATGGTTAGGTAACATCAGGAGTACAAAACTCTACCCTCCCATTACAAGAGGGGTGGAATCAAGAGCAATAATTTGAATAACACTTCTTAAAGGAATTATAGGTACTCCTAGAAATTGAGCAAAATCATAGTCAATAAAATTAGATGCAGATCGGAATCAACAAACGCTTCAC
>ONZH01013051.1:0-305352 GCA_900303285.1 Rhinella marina | reverse complement strand
GGAGCATGCCCTGTGTGGCTGATGGTTAGCAACTCTCTAGATTTACAGTAGCATTCTGTAGTCTATTACCGTTCCACAGGGTGGTAACCTAGCTTTCTTAGGATCCTGAAAGGCAAATCTTTCTAGCTATGGCACTATTTGGGAGTAAGGAGATTTATTTTTGTAGACTTATAATTTAGCAATGCCTGTTACAAGTACATATAATATATGCTCCTGGAGGAGATCTGTACGCATTCCGGCAGAAAAAGTGGAGAATCGGCCGGACACAAACCGATGCATGCTGTGGTTTGTGTCCGACTGATTATCAGCTTGTCTACCGGAACAGCCATGTCGGAGGTGTGGAACTAGCCTGACAATCTCTGCAGGGCAGTAATTGGGACGTATTGGTTATATAAAATGCACACAATGCAGCCCTGATATATTATGTAAATCTATCATATGGTACCAGGGCAAAATAATCTGTTGACAAAAAATGCAGCTGTGCAGTGTTGTCACCCATCTTTTCCAGGTCCTTGAAAAGCAAGTTGGTCTAGCTATATGAAGGGATTTATCACTACATAACTAGGCAAATTTGGAGTTCACTGGTCTAGAAAAACTCGGCAACAGTCTCTCTGGAGAGATGTAATGGAGGCCTCATTCTTTATACACTATATCCGTAAATATAATATCAGGACAACCATGAGTATATCCTATATATTGATGTCCAGCATACCTCCACATGTTACCCAGATTTCCAAAGCTGCTGAAAGGCAAATCTGCACAATTATGCAGTGAAGGGTTAGCTATTCAGCTGTATGTTCTATGGCTGGTGCTGTTACAAAATCTATTTTTTATTATTAGTAACCAGGATATTTCTTCCAACAAAATGGTCACACTTGTTGTGTACACAAAAATTATCCAGACTACACGCAATCCCCTACTCCTAAACTTCCTAGTTCATGTGCACTAGCATCAGATGGAGAGAGGCAGGAGGAGAAACATGGCTGCAGCCTGAGAAAACAATGCACTGCTTTCTAGCTTATTTTTCATGGTCTGCATGGTCTTAGATCCCCAGACCCCCAAGCTTCATTAGATCCCCAAATCAGACCTCCAATATTAAGCAGACCGCAGAGCAGACCCCCAATATTCATCAGACCTCATATCAGACCCCCAATGTTAATCAAACTCCAAACTTATGTGTCCCCATAACCTTCATCAGACCTCAGATCAGGCAAAAAACAAATTACCTCTTCTGCTCTGGATGGTGGCGGCACTCAGGACATATGGCATGCCCTTCTGCATCAGATCAGTCCTAAAAGTAGACAAAGATAACCAAACAAAAAATCAAAAATGACCCAATATCACATATCTGTGATTGGCAAAAGTGAACATTTAGGATTAGCAGATAATTTGAAGGTGAAATTAGAGTCAAATGTTTTTAGTCAATGGGATAATGGTCAGTTGTGAGTGGGTGACCTGTTTTATTAAAAGAACAGAGATCTATCAAAGTATGATCTTCACAACTCTAATGTATCATGGCGTGAACAAAGGAGATTTCGGAGGACCTTCGAAGAAGAGATGCTGATGCTGGAAAAGGTTACAAAACAATTTCTAAACAATTTGGATTCCACCTATACACAGTTGGACAAACTTTATAAAAATGAAGGAAATTCATGCCTATTATTACCGTCCCTAGGAATGGTCGACCAACACAGATCACCTCAAGAGCAAGGCATGTCATGGTCCATGAGGTCACAAAGGAATTCAAGGAAACTACCATTTGAGAGAACACTGAACAATGATGGTGTGCATGGCAGGATAGCAAGGAGTAAGTGCTGCTCTCCAAAAAACATTGCTGCTTGTCTGCAGGTTGCTAAAGATCATCTGGACAAGCCAAAATACTATTGGAACAATGTTTTGTGGACAGACAAGACTAAAACAGATCTTTTTGGTTTTAATCAGAAGTGTTATGTATGGAGAAATGAAAACACTGCATTCCAGCATAGAAATCCTATCCCATCTGTGAAACATGGTGGTGGTAATATTATGGTTTGGAACTGTTTTTCTGCATATGGGCCAGATATGGGCTTGCCATCAATGATTTCTGAACTGTACCAGCAATTTGTAAAATGTCAGGACATCTGTCTGTGAGCTAAATCTCAAGAGAATGTGGGTCATACAGTAAGACAATGACCCAAGTTCTACCAAATAATGATTAAATAAAAATAAAATTAAAGTTTTTGAATGGCCTGACCTTAATAAAGTAGAAATCTTTTGAAAGGGCCTGAATACAGCAGTTCATGGGAGGATACCCACCTGCACAAAGCAGTCACACCAGATACTGAAAGAAAAAGTTCACATATTTTTGCCACTCGCAGACATGTGATATTGAATAACTGTCCTCAATGAAAAGTTTAATATTGTTGACTCACTTGTTTAATTTCATTTTCTTGATCTACTTTTAGGACATATGTAATAATCCAATGTAGTTTTAAGCAGAAATATTAAAAATTCTGAAGGGGTCACAAACCTTTAAACTCCATTGTATGTGGCCCTAGAGTGCTGACTCAAATACTAACCTCAAAATTGAAGGAGCACCTTGTGGATTTTGGAGTCTCTATTTTAGTATTTCTTTCAGCCACATTTTCAGGTTTGCAGAGGCCCTGAAGTGCCAAATAACAAATCCCCCCAAAAGGTCCCATTTTGGAAACTTCACCTTTCAAGGAATTAATATAGGGATACAGTGAGTATTTTGAGCCCACAGATGTTTCAAAGAATTTGTTATAATTGGGGCATGGAAATAAAAAAAAATATTACATATAAAGAATATGTAGGTTAGCTTAAAGTTTTTAATTTTATAAGTACAGCAATAAAACAAATGAGGTTGTAACCTACTGTCTGGGCACACAGCGGGGCTCAGAAGAAAAGGAGCACCATTTGGCTTTTGAAAAACAGATTTTACTGAAATGGGTTTGGGCTCCATGTCAAACTTACAACATCCCTGAGGTACCAGTACAGTAGAAACCCCCAGCTTTTGAAACTACACCTACAAGTAATTCAGCTAGGGTGTAGTAAAGTATTTTTCACAGTTGCTTCATGGGATTGGACTGTGAAATATACCATACATCCATAACATTTTTATTTTTCCTTTTTATTTTTTATTTAGGAGTGCAAGGGCTTGTTTTTTGCATCAAAGCTGAAAACTCATTTAATCACTTTATGGAGCTTAGTATTATCTAAAAAATTATATTTTACTGTGCAATCCTGCCACACGATCATTTATAAATATACAGTAGCTGAAAATGAAACAAGAACATTTGGAAAAATGTGATTGAGCTGTTATTTACAAAGTATAAACTGCTTGTGGTGCTTGGTCAAAGATTACACAACCAAGGTGGTGCACTCTTATTTTGGGTTCTGCAGGCAGGGTCCATTTTTGTTTTTTGCATTTTAATTTTTTTTCTTTCTATGGTCCAATAGTCACAACTTTTAACATTTTTCGTTCACATAGCCATATGAAGGCTTATTTTTTTGCAGGACAAGTTGAATTTTTTTAATGGTACTTAATTTACCATGGCTGTATTGGAAAACAAGAAAAAAAATTCTTTGTAGGGTGAGATAAAAAAAATTACCCCAAAGTTTTTTGGGTTTTGTTATTAGGGCATTAACTATGTGCTAAAATGCCATGATATCCTTAATCTGATGGTCCTCTAAGATTATGGCATTACCAAATTTGTATAGTTTTGTTATGTTGTACTACTGTTAAAAAAAAACCCTTTGAAAAAATAAACATCTTCCTTTGCATCACCCATAACTTTTTTTTATATTTCTGTCTACCGAACTGTGTAAAGGCTTGTTTTTTGAAGGGCTTTTTGGGGTGCCTATGACTTTTTCATCAAAATTAGGAAAGGGGGTGATTTGAATTTAAGGTTTTTGTGTTTTTTAATTTAAAAACAATTATTGTAATTTTTAGTACTTGTGATATGTGATGTATCCATCATTAGTACCAAGACGGAGACTGGTTTCACCACTGTAGGAAATGGACGGAGTGGCTTCCTAGCCTTGTCTGAGAGCTCAATCTTGACTAGCCACAGGAGTGGAGGTTGCACATGAGTTGGGGGTTGCAATGGGGCCCAGACAGTTTGTAGTTACGCCACTGAGCTAGCGGAGTGCATGAATGCAGTCCTTCTTCAAGCAGATGCTTTCTTATGGTCCAAACATGCTGTGACTGTCCTATGATTCATCAGCTCTTCTTATACGGTGATCTTAGCATGCATTTGTTGTCATGTCAGGGGGTAAGTGCAGCCCTGACTAGAAACCCACCTCTGATCCTGCCTACTTGCACAACCCGTCCTAGGCAATGGCGTACAACTGGGCAACAATCCCTAGCCTAGATACGTGCAGGGGCGTACAGAGAAAGTGAATAACAGGAGAAAACAATAAACGAAAACAGTACCACAATACAGAAAAGCAGAGTCGTCAAGCCAAAGTCAAACCTGGATGACACGTCAAACTACAGGGGAAATCCAAAAGCCAAAATTCGATAACAAGCCGAGGTCAAACCGAGAGATAACGAAGTACCAGGGGAGAGACGCGAGGGTAGTCGAGTGCACAAGCCGAATTCACAAGTAGCAGTCACAGTGGTAACACGCTCTGGATGAAAGACCAATCACAGGCAACCTGTGGCTGGCAGGTTGCCTGTTTAAATAGGGCTCCAAGGAGGTCATGTGACGAGGCAGCCTCACGTGACCTAATTCCAAAACTAAAACAGGAAGTGCTGGATTCCTTGCCAGTACTCAGAGGTAGGTCACGTGATGTGGCCAGCGTCACGTGACCTATAGCACACATATTCATAGCTGAGCGCTGGCCACCCTGCCAGCGCTCTGAAGCTCCTCCTGCCTATGAACAAGGGGATGGGGAGGACGCCGGCCGCGCTGAGACTGAAAGCGCGCCGGGTCCGCCCCGCCCCTGTTGTCATGGAGACGAGGATGCACATCTCGTCTTCGCTCCTGAACAACAGTGGGAGTCTGGCGGTGCTGCACGAAGGAAGCGCACCGCCGGCTCCCCGTGACATCTGTCTTGACCATCCAGAACCCTTGTGCGCATGCTGCCTCCTGTCTTACTTCCTGCTCACTGTAGACATGGTAGCAGCGAGCAGGAAGACAGACAGGAGACGGCAAACGCATACTTTTAAGGAAGGTTTACACTTTCAATCTGAAATCCACCTGTCATTTCATTTTTCTCAGTGAATACAGTGGAGAAAAAAATGTTTAATACATTTTCTCTCTTCATCAGCCTCTACAACTCCTCCCCCATCACTTTTTAAGAGGCCAACATTTTGAGTTTTAAAATTTTTTTTCTTCAGGACAGATCATCAATATAATATTGTTGGGGGTCTGCACCCCCACCATTCAGCTGTTCTCTGCAGCCGCCGGTGGATAGAGCCGGAAGCAGAATATTCTGTTGTCTGCTGTGTTCTGGCCGTGCCGGGTATTTCAGCTCAGCTCCATACATCAGTGCTGCAAACTGCACAGTACATGGAGCCTTCTGTCCACTGCATAGTGTCGATGGCTGCCAAACCCCCACGGTCAGCAATATCGAAGCATCAGAAAAGCCCTCTAAACATTTTACTATGTATATATCGGAAACTGAAAAACATTTTAGTGTTAGTTTTACTATTTTCAGCAATAAGCCTCTCTGCCTCTAGCTTTGTTGCTTCTATCTTTTACATTATGTTTTTTCTTATAGTTTTTCAGTGCTTCTTCACCACCTGCCTGTAATTTAAATGCTTTACTTTTGTTATTTATTGGCCCTTTTACGTCGTTTCCCAGTTCCTAACTCTTTTATTTTCTTAAGTTATGTACCTCTCACAATGATATTGTAGGATGCTTTTATAAATCTCCATATATGAAATAAAACATATTGTTCATAGTTTTTTGATTATCCAGCATAATTTAAAAAAAGGAATGTAAGAACAGCACATTGCTGCTGGCCTCCCTTACACTGCATGTTGTGGGCACAGGTGCCGTGCCTATGCCATCCACAGCGGGTGATGACATGGCCTACTATGTAGAATGTTTTGGCTGACCTGGGGGCCTGACAAGGCATCGCAGCATGCTGATGGACTCACAGAGGGTGTGCTTTCCCTCTAGTTCAAAATGATGCAAAAGATTTATTTCATTAAAGTAAAATCCACAGAAAGCGTACATAGGGGGAGATTTATCAAACTGGTGTAAAGTAGAACTGGCTTAGTTGCTGATGGCAACCAGATTCCACCTTTCATTTTTCACAGTTCCTTTGGAAAATGAAAGGAGAAATCTGATTGGTTGCTATGGGCAACTAAGCCAGTTCTACTTTACACCAGTTTGATAAATCTCCCCCATTGTGTTTAGAGACTCCACTTAAAGAGGTTATCCCATGACTAATGTAAAAAAAATCAGAGATCATATAGTAAATGACTATCTCTATCTAACAAAGCTAGAACCAGTCCTGTACCTCACATGGATCCAGAGATCTCCACATTCATTGCTCTGCTAGGTTTGTATCAAGCTGACAGCTCGGGGGGCTTGTCTATTCTGCTGCAGCTAAGGGGGTGTGTCCATGCTCTCTCTATCACAGCTAAGGGGGCGTGTCCATGCTCTCTCTATCACAGCTAAGGGGGCGTGTCCATGCTCTCCCTATCACAGCTAAGGGGGCATGTCCATGCTCTCCCTAACACAGCTAAGGGGGCGTGTCCATGCTCTCCCTATCACAGGTCAGGAGTAGAGATGAGCGAATTTCATTTGTGCTTCGTTTAGTGGTAAAAACAGAATTGTGTTATGGATTCTGTTACCGCGGACCATAACGCAATTCTATGACGGAATGCATTCCATTATAATAGAAGTCTATGGCCTGCATAACGGAGACTGGACAGATCTTTTATGTAGCCCATAGACTTCTATTATGATGGAATAAGTAACGAAATGCCTCTAAAGCAGTGATATGGCGAATCTTTTAGAGACCTAATGCCCAAACTGCAACCCAAAACCCACTTATTTATTGCAAAGTGCCAACACTGCAATTTAACCTGAATACTACAGTCCAATATAATATATCTTCCATGTACTTTATCATTTAGCTATAACAGCCTACCTACATTCAATGTGCTGCCTGTGCTGTTCATAGTGCGCCCTGCGCTGATGAATGGCAGGAATAGTCTAAGGCATATTGGTACACAGACTTTTTCCAGGGTGCGGGTGCCCACAGAGAGGACTCCGAGTGCTGCCTCTGCCACCCGTGCCACAGGCTCGCCACCACTGCTCTAAAGGCATTCCGTTATGCATTCCGTCATAAAATTGCGGAACGGAATCCATAACACAATTTTGCTTTTACCTCTAAATGAAACACAAACGAATTCTAAATATGAAATTTGCTCATCTCTAGTCAGGAGGAGCATGGAACTGAGCATGTGCGGCCTTCTCAGTGAGCCGGACAAAGAAATAAGAAAAGAACAAACAGCAGGTGGAGCTATAAAGATATATTTCATTGAATAAATCAGTGGCTCACATGATTTGGGAATGTCCCAAAATAGCGGAATTTTGGTTAGTGATCCATGAGTTCTTAAACCTGAAGCTGGGTTTGCCAGCAGTGTGTTCTCCTGAGAATAGTTTGTTGGGTCTGGTTGAGGACTTACTGCAGACCAGGCACTCTAGGATTTTATATAGATTGTTGATGTTTTACGCCAGGAAATCTATATTATTAAATTGGAAGCCTCCTAAGATTCCTTCAGTCCAGCATTGGATGCAACTTATTGAGGCGGCTTTGCCAATGTACAGGATGACTTACTTAGCTAGGGGGAGTTCAGAGAAGTTTGAAGTAAGACCTCAGTGGTTTAGATTGTTGACGGGGGCTCTGCGGCGGTGTGTGTTAGTGTGTGTATTTGGTATCTAATCCTTGTAACTTACACTCACAGAAGCGACAATGATTCTGCACGCTTGAAAGATTGTCATGAATAATCCTATGCAAAATTTCATTATGTATCTGTTCGCTACTGCATAGTCTAATGGCTGTTACAGTATTTACTGTTGTAAATGTTTTATCTGAAAATTGATAAATAAATACTTAAAATAAATAAATAAATCAGTGGCTGTACTATTTTTTTTAATTACATGCAATTACATTAATATTCAGATCCAGGAGCTGGTTTGAAAACTGTAGAATATTTTTCATGGGAAAACCCCATTACGCATTGATTCTTAGAAAGTGTATCATGTTCAAGCCACATAAAAGAAGGCAACTGCTTTTCATTCATCCTTTGCTGGAGGGGACTGCACCCTTTTGGACTGGTGGCTTGGAGTTGGAGACAGGGGCGTAGCTATAGCCTCATGGGCCCTGGTGCAAGAGTTCAGCTTGGCCCCCCTTCCCTCAGTGCTTTGTGTGTCTTCTTATGAGGCACAAGGGTCTCTGGGCCCCCTCAGGCTCCTGGGCCCGGTAGCGACTGCTACCTCTGCACCCCCTATAGCTACGCCCCTGGTTGGAGACGATCTGTACATTGGTTGGAAGGACTGGCTTAGGAGTGGATTAGCTGGTGCTCTCTGAGACACATTTTGTAGATAGTACAACTGCATCATCTAAGGTGTTAAATGGCCAGGATCGGAAATAACTCCCGATCCAAGTGTAAGATGCATGTAGTTGGCCTTATATTTCATGGTGCCGATGGCAGTGACAGCCCATGCCATCCACTGGACCTACCACTCCACCCTGCTGAGGTAAGTACACCACAATTAGGACATTTTGGTACATCCTTTGCAGGAAGTGATTAATGTATTAGAAATGTATCCCTGTCTATATGCCCTGTTAAACCATATGGAGGTCGTATATGAGACACTTAGGGGAGAATTTAGAATTCAATTCAAAAAATGTTGACACATTTGCGCCAAAATTTTGGAACTTTTTGCATTTTTAAAAAGTGGGTGTAGCTAACTGCAGCTTTATAAAAGGTTGTAATTGTGAATAAAAGGTTGTAATATGCTGCAATTTTACTCTAGTAAAGGATGGCATACAAAAAGTGGGGCAAGACCTCAGCACATGATAGATTTCCCCCTTTTTACGCTGTTGTAATCCACATTGCATTCCGGGGCAGAAGCCACTGAGGTTTCTGTTGCAGTATTTCCACTTGAATGCTGCAGTGGTTTAACCTCATTGAATGGAGCTATACTGTGAGCGGACACCTGCGCGGCTTCCAGCGGCGTATGTTCGGACACCACACCAAGAGACATGTCCCTTCTTAGCGCCGTTGCGGTTTATACCACAGGCCGCTCTAATGGCAGCACTGCCTCCCATTGCAAACAATGGAAGGCGGACGCCACGTGGCCACCGACAGATGTCTGAAGCTGAATCCACACCAAAATTCTGATGGCAATTTCCACTGTGTGAAAGGGCCATTAGTGTTCATGCTAAGGCAGCTTCCATACGACAAACAGCCGTGTGATTGCTCTTTTCCAAATCATTGCAGTCTA
Source organism: Rhinella marina (assembly GCA_900303285.1). Taxonomy (NCBI): domain Eukaryota; kingdom Metazoa; phylum Chordata; class Amphibia; order Anura; family Bufonidae; genus Rhinella; species Rhinella marina. The sequence goes on along the minus strand of ONZH01013051.1, from coordinate 295,876 downwards.
TAAGAGCTCTTCACATGGCCAGTTTTTTAACATTATAGTCTATGGGTCTGTGAAAAACATGGATGGAACACGGATGCCATCTGTGTTTCATGGACCACTAGGAGGAGGTGCTGTGATAATTACATTTCTGCTGTGCAGTGTGCATGAAACACGTATGACACACGGAGAGCAAAATATAGACATGGACCAAACACGGATCCTTCACGGACATCTTGACAAAATGAATCACTGACTATCCTATGACAGATTCCATCACGGATGTGTAAGTGAGGTATAAGGGCTCATGCAAACGGCCGTAGTTTCGGTCCATTCATTTCAATGGGGCCACAAAAGATGCGGACAACAAACTGTGTGCTAAAAAAGATAGAACATGTCCTATTCTTGTCTGTTTTGCAGACAATGATGGGACGTTTCTACAGAAGTTTAATAATAAATGGCAAAACACTTACACCGTGTGCCTGAGCCCTAACCAGGCTTTTTGCACCTTTCATGGGGTGTGTGACCCCCATCCCCCTGTACGATAGAAGAGCATGTCTGATGATGATTTTCTGACACGTTATAACTGACCTATCTTCTGTATAGGTCACCAGTATCTGATCGGTGGGGGGCCGATACCTGGAACCCCCACTGATCAGCTGTTTGAGAAGGCAGCGACATTGGAATTAGCGCCACGTCCTTCTCACAGCTTTCCTTACGCCAGTGACAACACATTCATCGGTCACATGGCGTGCTTGGGTCTGAGCGCGATACTAAGAAGAGCCACTATACTATGTATGGCGCTGTGCTTGGTGAGCACGGAGAAGGCCATGGCTGATTTCTCAAACAGCTGATCGGCGGGGGTCCTGGGTGTCAGACCACTACTGATCAAATACTAAGAGGATAGGTCATAAGTATGAAAATCCTAGAAAACCCTTTAAACACCCCTGAAATGCTGCGGTAGTGTGGTGAGGTTAGTCCTGATCGCAGATATGGACTCTTTATTACTGATGTTTGTACGTATTTTATTGAAGCTTTTTGCATGTTTGCACTGATAAGATAAAGAAGAATATTGAAGTGGCACGCCGTGTACTCATAACATGACATCCTACCATGCAGGGACACGGCTATACCGCTACATGGCAGTCGTGCGACATTTCATATAATGGATTTCAATGAAGTAATGAAACATACTGTGACACGACAGTCGCCAAAAATCCAGCCAAGACTGGCGTCACAGCAAGTCGTACTGCGCCACCATTTAAATACATTCCGTGAAATGCCGCCACGTAGCCATACCCTAAGGGGTGCAGAGGTGGCAGTAAACAAACACACCTAATATATGACACATGTGGCATGTAAATAATTACATGGGACCAACATGGCTTACAAGACAGGGGGCAGGGAGAGAAGCAGCTGCCAGACACCGCTGATCTCTGAGGAGAAATAAAGGATCGGTCAGGTAATGAGGCAGCTCTCTCCTCATAGAGGGGACTATAGATATAGGAGAGCTTTGTCCCCAGCACTGTCATGTCTTTGGTCACTTCAGGAGACATCTCCCTCACACATCTAGTCCCCGCTGTGACATCACAGATAAACTTGCCCGTGGACTGTGAAGTACGCGCAGGACACAGAGAGTGTGTGTGAGGAGAGCCGCCTCCCCTCCCCCTCCAGTCTCTTTTAAGACGGGCCCCTGGGCGGGCGAGCAGGCGGCTGTGCGCCGTGTGCTGAGGCTGGTGCTTTGCAGACGCTCCCTGGCTGGGGTGTGTTGTGTATTGGCAGTGGGGCGGCTCCGACTCCCTGACGCCAGTGAGACCAGATCAATCCAGGCAGCCGGGGAGAGAGGAGGAGGAGGGAGCCTCACATCCCGGGCTGCTGGAGGCATGCTAGCCGCTCTTCCTTGGTCCTCACCGATTACCTTGTAGGACACAGCAGGTAATGAGCGCGACTGGAGAAGCGTCGGCTGGGGATTTATTCGGCCTCTGCCGCCGGCCGGAACTTTCTAGGTACTTTATTATGCGACAGGCAGGGCGCCGAACCGACACACGGCGGGTGGGGGGCACCGCGGGGTCTTAAAAGTTACTTGACGTGTGGAGCTGTGCCCCCAGTGCACCGGCCGGCACTTTTTTCTTGCACTCCCGGCCCCCGGTATACTGAGGCGCGGACGAGCACGGAGCGGCGGCCTCCGCAGTGAGTCAGCCCCGGGATAGTGGGAAGTTTTACTCAGGATCCTGGAAGGAGAAGGGAGGGGGAGTGGGGGGCATGATGGCGCCTGCAGCGCACAGAAGCCCTTGTGTGAGGCGCTCCGCACCGCCGCGCTCCCTCCCGGGCTTTCCACACGGCTCTGCTCTCAGGACGGGGAAAGGTTACCAACTTCTCAGAAGTCTCAGGACAATAGGGGACAGTGCGCAAAGAGCTGCGCCCGCTAATAACGCGCAGAAAATGGCGCAAAGCAGGCTCCTGAGTGAGGGCGCACAGGGCGGTGATGTCTGGTCTTCATTTCCCTTAATTGTGGACTAAAAAATATCGAGCAAGAGGTGAAGTGTCATGTAATGTCTGGGGCAGGAGAACAGGGGTATTTGGAGGAGGCCCCCTGCTGGGGCAGTGTGGACATGACCTCCTCCTCCTCTGGGGGTTATTCCACAATAGGTTGTGCCCCTCCGGACTTGTCCTGGCTGATGGGGTCGCTCCTGCAGTTTAAGGGACGGCTCAGATAACTTGTGAGGGAATTGCTGTGTAGGCGATGACTGCTTCACCAGGCACTGTGAGCGATGCTGGTTTTAGGCCTCACTTGGTGACTCTTTGAAGGTGGGCAGCTGTCCTAGCACTGAAGTGAGATCCCATAGTCCCCCTGGGGGGCTCAAAACCCTGCTGAATGCCCCCTTGTGTGCACAGCTTCCCTCCGCTGCGGCAGACAGTCTTGTGCCCTCGGGGGTGCCTACTCTGTAGAAGGAGGGGAGCTCCTGGGGCAGGATGACCACATAGAGGAGCACTGTCTCCTCGTCACAGATGTTGGGCTGGAGTCGGTTGCATCAGTCAGGAAGCTGCTTCATTCTCTCCCTGGAGAAATCTTAGCGAGCGCCTCGGCTGCTGGAGAACGGAGCCTGTCGTCTGGTAATCCTGAACCGTTTCTTCTCCCTGTAAGACCTCATGCACACAACCGTATAAATTATTATTTTTTTTTTTGGACTTCAATGGGTCCATGGCTAGTATAGGACATGTGGATGCAGAAAGCACAAGGCAATTGGTCCACGGAAAATATGGACAACACACGGACTGCATCCATATTTGGCGGATCTGCGACTTGTACACCGCAAAACGGATACGTGCTTGAGGCCTTAGGTTTATGATGGATGGAGCTGGTACTTTGGGACAGGGGTTTTCCTACTGTCTCTGTTCACACTGGTATGATTTTCAGTTTTTTCAGGAGCCATGGCTGATATGACAGATCTGCTTTGGTCTCTGAGGGATCAGGTTCCTAGACTAGGTCTGCACGGCAAGCAGTGGAAAGTGGCTTTAGGGTTGTCATGGTGTCTGGCGCTTTGACTTTCCCAGAAAAAATAAAGAGCAGCATGCAGCACTCCTCGAATGGTTCGGTCAGGTACCGGTTATTTGCTGGTTACAGTACTGCGGCACATTGGAAAACATCAGATTCTTGGCGGTAAAGAGTGAAAACCACATAGGCCTTTAGATAACAGGCCTCAGGCATGTGTCCATATTGTGACCCGTATAGACCCCTGCGGCCCATACTGTACATCTGTGTAAAATGTCTGGTAAAGCGCCATATGGCAGCACCCGGCTATTTCCCAGACACACGCACAGCATTACCTATAGCATGCAGTGTATTGGTTTCTGGGTGCAATGTGTGACATGGACGGAGCACTCTCTCGCTTCAGGTGCACACGTGACTTCAAGTATTGACATGTGGCATTGCTAGAGCTGTCCATACACATGACATTAAGACCGATCACTTGTGATGGAAGTATAGCCTGAAACTACATGTGCCTGACGTGAACTGCTGAATTCAGCCGTTTACTTGTCTCCTTATACAAGTCCATGTTTTTTTTTGTTTTTTATAAGCTCATTTTCCATAGTTTATAAGGCCGAAAAAGATATCTGTCCATCCAGTTCGGCCTGTTATCCTGCAAGTTGATCCAGAGGAAGGCAAAAAACCCTGTGAGGTAGAAGCCAATTTTCCTCACTTTAGGGAAAAAATTCCTTCCCGACTCCAATCAGGCAATCAGAATTACTCCCTGGATCAACGACCCCTCTCTAGTAACTATAACCTGTAAGATTATTACCCTCCAAAAATACATCCAGGCCCCTCTTGAACTCTTTTAGTGAACTTACCATCACCACCTCCTGAGGCAGAGAGTTCCATAGTCTCACTGCTCTTACCGTAAAGAATCCTCTTCTATGTTTGTGTACAAACCTTCTTTCCTCCAGACGCAGAGGATGTCCCCTCGTCACAGTCCTGGGGATAAATAGATGATGGGAGAGATATCTGTACTGACCTCTGATATATTTATACATAGTTATTAGATATTGCTGGTGGAAACACTTGTATGGACAATTGATCGGCCTTATTCCAGCCAGTTTGTGTGTGTGTATGGCCAACTCAAAGGGCTTGTCCAGCTTTTGGCAGCCTATCTTCAGGAAAGGTCATCACTAGCTCATTAGCAGGGGTCCAATACCCTGTGCCCCCGCCGATCAGCTGTCCACATTGTAGAGGACCGAGCTGCTCACTTAGACGCCTTTCACACAGCTAAGTTTTCCATACAGGTGCAATGCATGAATTGAACACTGAATCCTGACCCGTTCGTTTCTGTAGGTCTGTGCACATGAGCGCTGTTTTTCAGGCATCATCTCTGCGTGTAAATCGCAGGACGTTCTATATCCTGCTTTTTTTCATGAAGCCCCAGGTCCCTTGGAAGTGAATGGGGCTTCTGTGAAATAATGCATAGCATCCAGATGCAAAGCGATTTTTTTTTTTTTTTTTTTTTTTTTTTTTTTTTTGCTAGATGTTTTTAATTCTTCAGTTGATGTTTATTTTTAATTTTTTTTTTTGTGTGAAAACTGAAAAAAATTGAACCGAACTCAATGCAACTCAACCATTTTTTTTTTTTTTCCTGGATAGAGCCAGATGCAATCCGTGTAGTTAGTGTGAAAGGGGCCTAAAACGCAGCATCCATAGAGCATGGCCAGTACAAAATGGGTGGAGCCTTCTAATTCAATCTGCTTTCTGTCGGCTGCACAATGTTACAGCTGATTGATGGGGAGGAAGTGTTGTTGCTCGGTGAAGGAGACCTCTGTATTTACACGCAGCGATCTCCTCCACAGTATGGGGACGAGGGATGGTTATTGCAGCAGATTGCTCTTTAGACAACACTATCTGCAGCCCAGAAATAATTGGTGTGCCTGCACGAACAGGATCGCCCGATGGGTGATCGACGACATATTTAGGCCTGTTTCACATTTGCAGTAAACCGATCTGGCCCCATTCACTATAATAGAGACTGGTGGAGATTTGACTGCTGTCTGGGAAATATACTGAGAAGTGGCTGGATGAAAACTGCCGGGCGCAGTGGTATTTGTCCGGCTGCTCCTCTGCGTATTTGCTAGGTAGTTCACCAGTCCCCATTATAGTGAATGGGACCAGACTGTATCTTGGCAGCGCACGGTGGTGTCCGGTATTCACAGATCTGGCAGGCTATTCTGGAACAGCCTGCCTGATGTGTATGTATACCGCGAATGTGAAACAGGCCTTAGGCTAGTTTCATAATAGCGTTTAGCACGGATCCGGCGGGTGAAGGGGCACGCTGGCTCCGTGCTGATAATACAACCATGTGGATCAGTAATGAACGGATCCCGTTGTATTATCTTTAACATCTCTTAAACGGATCCGACATGAACTCCATTGAAAGTCAATGGAGAGCGGATCCTTTCACCATTGTGCCACACCAAACGGATCTGTCCCCATTGACTTGAATTGGGGGTCATGACGGATCCGTCTTGGTGCAGATGCCCAGACCGGAGAGCAAACCGCAGCATGCTATGGTTTGCTCTCCGGTCCAGGCATCCGCACCAAGACAGATCCGGAATGACCCCCAATGCAAGTCAATGGGGGTGGATTCGTCTGGTGTGACCACAATGGTAACCGGATCCGCCCTCCATTGACTTTCAATGGAGTTCATGACTGATCCGGCTACACATAGACACATACAGACAAGACGTACACAGACATATACACATACAAATACACATACATACTTACATGCTCCCAGCAGGTCTTCAGAGCGCAGGAGGAACAGGACGGCGCGCACAGGTGACGATTCCACCAGGCGCCCAGCAGAGGGCGCTGTGGGGAATCGTCGCCTGTGCGCGCTGTCCTGTCCCTCCGACGCTCTGAAGACCTGCTGGGAGCATGTATGTATGTGTATTTGTCTGTGTATGTTTGTTTTGTGTATGTACTGTGTGACATGTGTGGGGCCGGAGCGCGGTTCCGGCTCCACACATGTCACTGCGGCAGGCCTGATCCGACAGCACCCTTCACCTGCCGGATCAGGACTGCCGCTAGTGTGAAAGTAGCCGAAGACAAAACATTAGTCATTAAGTGCCAGATTGTGGGCATAAGAAACAAGGTCATTAACTGATAGCTGGGGATGTAGGTGGTGTTTTATGGTGTCTGTGCCTTTCAGTGTTATGAGTAAAGCTGGCCGGTCTATGGGCAGATCCCCATTTATATAGCAGCTTTTGCATCTGTTTTTATCCAGCTACTTCCTCTAATATGCTTAAAATCTTTATTAAAAAAAGTTTCTCAAAAATGGATAAAACCAGACCCAAAAACTGCATACATCTGAGTGCAGTTTTTTTACTGTAAGTCTAAACATATCTGCTTGATGTACAGCAGAAATGAGGTGTGAACAGGGCCTTATATGGATGACCACATATGACATTGCATGGTTTCCAGATAAATCTCCTGACTTTGTCCACCTGAAAGGTGACCTTACACAGTAGATATGGATTGGACACTCTTGGCTATTTTGCTGGGTTTGGCCTGTCTAATGGCCTCCAACTCTCGGCCGATGTTGGAGAAGAAAAGGTTTGCAGGGAGTGTTTATCGGACAACTACAGACTAAGTTCATAATGACCACGGCCTTTACGTTCCTACAGAACAGATAGACCGCTGTTTTGGCAGTCATGTACAATTTTATAAATTAAGGTCAGTCATCCATTTTGGCCTTCTTTTAACTTGTATAACCAGCTTGAGCTTCTGAAATCTGTATCCCCTGACATCGGTCATCAGGGGGGATAAAAGCCCATTGGTGGATTAGCTGACGAATCATCTGTCTTACAAGTCGCCTACACGTACCGGTTTCCGTTTTCTATGACTTTCTCCATAATCCATGTTCCAGGCACCTATATTGTGCAGACTTTTATGTCTGGTTTGGTTTTCAGCACGCTGTTCTTTGGTGATATAGCAGTGGATTAAGAAACTGGTGGTTCACTACAGATGTCATCTTGGTCCTGTTCCTTTGTGGTTATCCATCCAGTGTGTCTGTATTGGCCTTTGTACGGGCACCCAATGTTCAGGGACGATTGTGGACACTTTAGACAGCCATCATTTCCCCTCTGTTAATGCTACACATTGTTCTCCATGCTTCCAAGTCCAAGTGGTGCATAGAGCAGTCTATCCAGCTAATGGAGGTCTCAGCTCGCCCTTATAAATAATGTAAGATATGTCTAATGGAGGGACTCTAGGGACTGAGGAAAAAGCATCATTACCAGACTTTTCAAGATGCTACAGATCTCAGATTGATTTACAGCACTGATCTGGTGCAAAATGATCCATCAGGGCGAACAGGGTCATTCAGCAGAAGTGTATAATGTGGGGCTGTGAGATCAGTCATTCTAAGGAGGTGATGACAGGATGAATGTAGAAGATGTGGGGTTACGTTTTCTATTTCCAGGTTCTTAAACTCATCACCCTATATGTAAGGAGGGAATGGTTTATACCGGTAAAGGTTTCTCTTACTGGCAGGAAGCTTATATTTCCATGTATTTCTTGGGGTTAGGACCAGCGTGCCAGCTACATCCTTTCCTTGGATGGTCCCACTATACTCTCTGCTGGCTTGTATTACTAGTACTAATAGGTTTATGCCGCCATGAAAGAGTTCCATATTTTTAAGTTTTTAATTTTTCCATACCATGATCTATAGTTGAAAAACAAAATAAAAACTCCAGCAGTTGCACCTTGTCTCCTGAGCCTAATAGGCGCCCCTTCTTGGTCTGTACAGATGACTTTTCAGCAGTCACCTCATTATCACAGGCTGCTTAGAATGAGTTATCACATATAGTGCATTCAGAAAGTCTTCAGACCCTTTCACCTTTTTCGTTCTATTGTGACTTAGTACTAAAATTTAAAAAAAATGCAAGTTTTTCCGAAGTTAATCTGCACTCGATACCTTTATAATAAGAATGTGAAAATAGAATTTTAGAACTTTTTGCAAATGTATTAAAAAGCAAAATCTAAAATTTAACATGCACATTTCACATGAACATTAGTTGCTATGACACTTATGACAAATTTAGCATCTTTGAGATGTTTCTACACCATGATTGGAGCCCACTTTGTAGTAATGTCAGTTGATTGGACGTGATTTGGAAAGACACCCCTGTCTACATATTATCTCACAGCAGACAATTCATATCAGAGCAAAGACCAAGCCATGAGGAGGAAAGCACTGCCTGTAGAGCTCAGACAGGGTTGTGTGGAGGCACAGATGGGTAGAAAGGTACAAGAAAATGCACAGTGGCCTCCATAATTCTTAAATGAAAGTCGTTTGGAACAACCAGGGCTCATCCTAGAACCAACCACCCCACCAAACTAATTAGAGGGGGAGGGCCTTGTTAAGACAGGTGACCAAGAAACCAATGGTCACTCTGGTTGAGCTTCAAAGATCCTGTGTGCAGATGGGAGAAACTTCCAGGTCGACCATCACTGCAGAACTCCACCAATCTGGGCTTTATGGCAGAGTGGCAAGAAATAAGCCTCTCCTCAGTAAAATACATGCAAAAGGCTACCTGGAGTTTACAGAAAAGCGCCTAAAGGACTGTCTGGGCTGTTTCCATTAGCTGGGACAGTGAGACGGGTCAGGGTAAAGGGAAAGCTGAACTCAGCAAAGTACAGAGATATTCTTAATGAAAACCTGATGGCGTGTTCTGGGCCTCAGACTGGGCCAAAGGTTCAATTTCAAACAAGACAATGACCCTAAGCACACAGCTGGGGCAACTCTGAATGTCCTTGAGTGTCCCATACAAAGCCTTGACTTGAACCCTATTGAACATCTCTGGAGAGACCTGAAAATGGCTGTCTACTGATGGGACCCATCCAACCAGACAGTTTGAGAGGATCTACACAAAAGAATAGCAGAAAATACCCAAATCCAGATGTAAACCTTGTGGTATCATACCCAATAAGACTGGAGGCTGTAATCGCTGCCTGAATATGTATGTTTGACACCACACACAACCGACAATCAGCCCTTCCCTACAGCCTTCAGCTATGGCACTAGCTCTTCAATGCAGCTGAATGGGAGATGAGCTTCAGGAACCCCGCATGACTATTTTTAATGGAGCTGTGCTTCCTATTCCATGCGGGAAACAGCTGATTGGTGGAGGTGTGGGGTGTCAGGCCCCTTCGATCAGAAATTAATGGCTTATCCTGAGGATAGGTCATCAACATCAGAAGCCTGGAAAACCCCCTTTAGCTTCCCAGTGTGAAATATCATCAAGAACTTACTGGTGATATTAATTTATAAAAGCAGCAAGGGAATGAGTATATGATGTTGCTTCTGTACACTGTAGATGTAGTAATTTTTTTTTTCTCTTCCCCATCCTCCTCTCTAAGTGGTGCTGCCCATCTGGCACTTGAGCATCCTGGTCTGACCTCCGTCCAGTGAGCAGATACGGAACATTAGCAGTAAAAAGCTGGCCTGTTCTCCTAGAGTTCGTCCATCATCTTTATGGCTCCTCGCAATATTGTGTTGCTTGTGTTAGACAGCTGTGTTCTTGGGTAATTGAATTCTGTTTTAATGATGGGCGACTCTGCACTGAAAGCCAGGAATTGTACGTGTAGACCTCCACCCCACGGCTCTGGGATTGCGTTATCAGATGCAAAGGTTTCATTCTGCCGACCGCACTGAACAGGACAGTTTGTTTTTACAAAGGAGCTTACATTGATTGTATGTAACCCATCATTTATAACTGGGTGCTACACTGTCCAATATGAGGATGTGTGGATGCTATAGAAGAAGGATTTTGTAGAACTTTATTGGTCAAATCGAAAATCCAAGTTAAGCTGAGTTTACACGGCCTGATGTTTGGACTGTTTTATTCGGAATGAACGTTCCTCAGTGCTCATTCCTGATCTGAACTTATTGACTTGCCATGTTTTTTGCCCTATAAGGCTCGGGTTTTAGACAAGGGGGAAAAAAAAACCTTTTTCATCAGACCTCAGAACAGACCCCCAATGTTAATAAGAGCCTGACTGTATAGGAACGAGCTGTCCCATTGAAAAGAAAGGGACAGCTTAGGTGTAATTACACCCGTTCACCGCTGCTGTTGCATCGACAAGAGGAGGAGGCAGCTCTGGGATGGTGCACCTTCTCTTCAACCACCTGATCAGCGAGGGTGCTGGGTGTTGGTCCCTCAGCTAATCTGATATTGATGACCTATCCTGAGGATAGCTCCTCAATTAAAAAAAAAAAAAAAAAAACTCCTTTTTAATAGTTAGCTTTTCCAAAAAAAAACTGTCACAGATGTGGTCCTGTTCGTTTCAGTGGGGCCAAAAAAGATGTGGTATCCGCAGTCAAATATCTGCACTGTGGTGCTGCAACGTGTTTGGGGCCAAGAATAGCAGTTTCTAACAATTGGTGGAATACAGAATGCACACGGCTGGTATCCGTGTCTTGCGGACCACCAAACTGATGCGGTTGTGTGAATGCCCCCCGAAGGTTTGCTGTCCTGCAGGGTCTAGGACATCTAAGTCTTCATAGTGGTCCCGACAGTAGATGCTGTAGTACATAATGACTCCTGACTCCATCAGTCACGGTAATGCTTCTGAAGGGTGTAGGGACAGATGTCCCTTAATTTAGCTGTGGTTTTTTTCCTGGGCACACTCTGTAGTTTCACAGCTGGTATTGAGCAGTTGGCATGATTTCACAGTGTGTGTGGCCTGGTAGAGGCTGATATCCTAAAATAAATGCTGGACAACGGCTTATGTGCTGTCTGTACGTTATGGCAGATGTGGAAGTCTCAGTATGGGAAAGTACACTGCCACATAGAGGGGGTTCAAACCACTAAATCTAGAAGTGATAAGTGAGTTGGAGATCTTGTCTGCACTGTTTCCTACATATTGTAGCGCGAGTTAACTTCCTGTGTGGTTTTTGGATCAGCAACCTTCGTCACTTCAGCTTAAGAATAGATTAAATCTATTCTGTATGAAATATAAAAAGTGTAAAAAAAAAAAAAAAAAAAAAAAAAAGCCATATTGTATAATAGAAATATCTGCAGTTGTTCCATAGCTGTCACTAGGGGTTGTAAAAACCCATGTACGTGACACAGAAACAATCCCATTCAGAGCTGGAGAGGGTTCAGAGGAGGGCAACTAAAGTAATAACTGGAATGGGTGGACTACAGTACCCAGAAAGATTATCAAAATTAGGATTATTCACTTTAGAAAAAAGACGACTGAGGAGAGATCTAATAACTATGTATAAATATATCAGGGGTCAGTACAGAGATCTCTCCCACGATCTATTTATCCCCGGGACTGTGACTGTGACGAGGGGACATCCTCTGCGTCTGGAGGAAAGAAGGTTTGTACACAAACATAGAAGAGGATTCTTTACGGAAAGAGCAGTGAGACTATGGAACTCTCTGCCTGAGGAGGTGGTGATGGTAAGTTCACTAAAAGAGTTCAAGAGGGGCCTGGATGTATTTCTGGAGTGTAATAATATTACAGGTTATAGTTACTAGAGATGGGTCGTTGATCCAGGGAGTAATTCTGATTGGAGTCGGGAAGGAATTTTCCCCCTAAAGTGAGGAAAATTGGCTTCTTTTTTTTTTGTCTTCCTGTGGATCAACTTGTAGGAAAACAGGCCGAACTGGATGGACAGATGTCTTTTTTTCGGCCTTACAAACGATGTTACTATGTTAGATGTAAAAATGTAATGTGTCTGGGGGGGGGAAGAAGGATCGGTCATGTCTCTTCTTCTTGTAGGAGACAGAGGAGTCTTCAGCGGCTTTATATAACTTACCTGGTGTTATAGGGACAGAGTTCTGTTTCCTCCTTTCACCAGTGTCCAGTTGCTTCAAATGTTTAAAGTCATGACCTATAATGTACTAGTGAAAGGGTTAACAGTCAGTGGGATATTATGCCGTCAGCCATGTAATGAGATTGTCCTGTGTATTGTGCAGCAGGAGACTACATTCACATAAAGCCAGCGGCCTTGTGACTGAATAGCTGCGGGTGTGCCCTCGTGGAGTCCACAGCGTTGTGCTGCAGCGGCAGAGTGGATGAGACGCTGCGTGCAAAACCACAGCATAAATGGACCTGACGGTCAGGATTGAATTTTACCCTTTACAATGGAGAGGGTGAAGGCTACAGTTCCTGGTACATGTGGATGTAGACTAAGGGTAGGGCCATGTGGAGCGGCTGAGAACCGCTCTGCTGGCTGCTGAAGCATCATATTAACTAGTTTATTTTGTATTCATTCCTAATGGCCGCACGGTAACCTGGTAAACCGCTTGGCCATTAGCCGTATACTCTTTAGGTAACTTCATCCTGCATAGGCTTGTACAGCCCCTCTATACTCATCTGCACCCCAGTCACAGCATGGCCTCGCCGGGTGGGCATATCCCCAGTCTGTACGCGGATTTTTCACGCCAGCTACAAAGTGGTGACAGTTCACAAGAGACGGTGTTGTGCTTTTGATTTAAAAATCTTTTCTGGTCATTTTATGTGTGGAAAGATTGGTGCAATGTCTTCCACTTGCCTTCTACTATATTGTGCCTCGGATCTTACCTGTGAAAAGCCACAGCAGTTCCATCCAGTGTGTGCGTAACGAAGACCTGCACCATGAAAATGCAGTGTAATCTGTAGACGCAGGAGGAGCTGAGCAGATTGATAGATTTGTGGGAGAAGATTCAGTTAGGCCTCATACACACGAACGTGTGGGCACTGACTGTGAGACCACCGCATGTGAATCGCGGACCCATTCACTTGAATGGGCTCCGCGATCCGCATCCGAGGGTCCGCACCGCAAAAAAGTAGTGCTTCCATTGTGTTCCGATCCGTGCCTCCACTCCGCATCTCCCAGATCGCGGACCCATTGAAGTGAATGGGTCCGTGATGCGGGCTGCACACGGCCGGTGCCCGTTTATTGCGGACCCGCCGTATGCGGCCTGCAGCACGGGCACGGCCGGCACGTATTTTTATCATCCTGGAAAACGGTCAGTTTTTTGCGGATCCGTTTTTCTAGCATATCCGTTTGGGTGTGTGTGGTGTGTTTTTTTTTTTTTTTTTTTTGGACAATCAGAACGGAAACATGGATGCGGACAACACACGGAGTGATGTCCGCATTTTTTCTGAAACCATTGAAATGAATGGATCCGCATTTTAGATCCGTTATTGCGGATCGGATGTGGAGCAAAAATCGGGACGTGTGAATGGAGCCTTAGGCCTAGTTCACACTTCAGTTATTTGGTCAGTTATTTCCATCAGTTACTGTGAGCCAAAACCAGGTGCAGGTCAGAAACACAGAAGAGGTGCAGATCTCTCCATTATACCTGATCTGTGTGTGTAGGAGCCACTACTGGTTTTGGCTGACATTCACTGATGGAAATTAGTAAGCCCCAGCACCCCCACCCAAAAAGAAAAGAAAAAAAATCCTGACAGGCCTCTCGCCCACTTAAGCCAGTACTCTCTGCTCTGCACTGATAAGGAGCAATCACCCCGAAAAACAGCTGCGGTGCTGCCGTATTTAAAGGGGTTTTCCCACGAAGCAAAAATCACTGACCGGCATTATTATTTAATAACAAAATTTTCCCCCATAAGGTCTATTTAAAAAAAATGGATATTTCTAATACAAAATAAATATGCAGCACACTACCTATGTTGGTGTTTATTTGCTCGTTGCCTAGGGTTGCCGACCATACACATCTTCCGTGTGTATGGTCGCGTCTGGATATTTCCCCCCCCTCATGCACGCGCCGCGGCCCGGCGTTCAGAGATGGCATCGCTGCTGTAAGACGCCGCGCATGCGCTGTATGCACAAGCCAGCGGCGCCTCGTATCTCGGCAGCGCCGCTGGCTTGTACATACAGCGCATGCGCGGGGATTCGCCGGCACCCTCGCTGCTCTATGCGCAAGCCAGCGGCGCTTCCGAGATACGAGGCGCCGCTGGCTTGTGCATACAGCGCATGCGCGGCGTCTTACAGCAGCGATGCCATCTCTGAACGCCGGGCCGCGGCGCGTGCATGAGGGGGGGAAATATCCAGACGCGACCATACACACGGAAGATGTGTATGGTCGGCAACCCTAGGCAACGAGCAAATAAACACCAACATAGGTAGTGTGCTGCATATTTATTTTGTATTAGAAATATCCATTTTTTTTAAATAGACCTTATGGGGGAAAATTTTGTTATTAAATAATAATGCCGGTCAGTGATTTTTGCTTCGTGGGAAAACCCCTTTAATACCCAAGTCATGTCTCAAGGCTTATATAAAGGGTTAAACATAGCTGCCTTACATTCCGTGGCACTGGAGGAGGAGCTTAAGAGTTAATTTGCATCCCTTTCTTCCCAGATAACTGAAGTGAAAACTTGGCCTCAAACGTGTTATTTATACATACATATCTCTATTTCTGGCTTTATTGTTCACGGGGGCGGTTTTATAGTGATAGCTTTCTACGTCTGTGTATATAAAGCTATAGCTGGCACCGATAACTTACCCTGTCAACAAAGAAATTAGAAAAGCAGAGCTTTAAATCTGTAAATGAGAAGTTATACTGAATCTCCGCTCCTCCTGCTCTATAAACCAGCCTTGGCGACCAGCATACACAGTCCTCCTATTGCTGCAGATAATGTCGGTGTGAAACGTGTGCACTCGGCGGAGAGCCACCAGGCACAGAAGATATCTTTGTCTGTGATTTAGCAGCAAATCTTTTGTTGCATGAATGTGGGTTTTAACCCCGCCATGTGCTTCCCGCAGTGTACTGTATGCATGGCGTTCTGATGTACTGTATACTGATCCACTTGGAGTCTGCTCTCAGTCCACCTCCCAAGGTCTTCAGTGGGAGATCTGCTCTGTGATGCATTTTTTTTTTTTTCCTCAACATGTGAATAGAAAATCTGCATTGCTGAGTAAAATGAAAGCAACGTGTTCATTCTTGGGGCGGCTTCCATGTGGAATTTCCCATTGAAATCAAATGGAGACCTAAAACCACATCAGAATCTGTGCCAAAACTCAAACCGCAAACCAAATAAAACAAACACTAAACGCATTCAATTTTGCTGCAATTTTAATACAACTGTGTGGACATGCCACCTTTACGCAGTAGTTGGGGTCAATGTTTTGCATCTGTGTCTGTAAGGCTACATGCACACAAATGGCTGTTTAAGTAACTGCTGTCACATGTCCATTTTTACCGATTAATTTTTTTTTTTTTTTTTTTTTTTTTTTTTTTTTTTTTTTTTATGGCTGCTTAGTAGCAGGGCTGTGGAGTAGAGGTTGGAGTCGGTATAAAATGGACCGACTCCTAAAATATATAATAAATTGGTACATTTAGTTCAATGCAGTATGTGCTGAATATATTTTCATAAGAATTTGGGAAAATGATGAAATGTCCTATAAATGTCTGTTCTATTCCTGAAGTAAGGATCTAGGCTTTCAGTTGAGATGACGGTGTGCTGACCTTCATGTAGTTGCTCAGAAGTGAAGCTCATCTGCTACAGATCAGAGGAAAAGGGCACTGGGAAGGAATGGCTATACTCATCTCAGATCTGCTAGAGAAAACAGGATTAAAGGGTTTTCTCACTAGTTACAAAGATTAGCTTTCAACATAAAAGGACAGTTAAGACATTTTCTAAATACAGTGGTCCGTAGATTTTACTTTAGTCATGAATTATAGACAGTTCAGCAGGTGTCTCACTGTACACAGGTTTCTATGGTAACCTGCAGACCAGAAAGACTTATCTGATTGGCTGAGATCAGGAGTGACCTCAGTAAGCAAAATGTGTTGAGGACTGAGAAGGATGGCTTTACCTTTAATTGTGTTAGAGATCACAACCTCCTGCTCTGTCAGAGTAGGTTAATATATGCTAATAACTGCTGGAGACCCCCCCACGGCCTGAGGAGACATAGTAAGTGCAAGCTGTATGTCAGCCAGTGAATCAATGTGCTGAGAAAACCCCTTTAAGCAATATTGCAGAGTACAGCGCAGCGGTTGTGCTGAAAAAAGACCTTTAATCTTTATGTTAATGAGCCTTCGGAGCACCGGGGGGCGGGCTCTTTCTTCCTGAGCACCGCTTCTTCACCGCCCCCCGGGTCCCGAGGCTCTCTCCGATGCCGACGTCCACGCCCCTCTGAAAATTGATTGACAGCGCTAGGCCGTTTGGCCTAGCGCTGAAATCCCGCCGGCGCATGCGCAGAAGCGCTTGCAGTGCCGAACAACCGCAAGCGCTTCCATCCTTGTGCGCACGCGCCGTCACTTCCGGGTTCAGCGAAGTGACGGCGCGTGCGCACAAGGATGGAAGCGCTTGCGGTGTTCGGCACTGCAAGCGCTTCTGCGCATGCGCCGGCGGGATTTCAGCGCTGTCAATCAATTTTCAGAGGGGCGTGGATGTCGCATCGGAGAGAGCCTCGGACCCGGGGGCGGTGAAGAAGCGGTGCTCAGGAAGAAAGAGCCCGCCCCCCGGTGAGCTTCTTCGTATATCTAACTTTCAATAAACTGTGCATAAATCACTTGTCCAGTGCATGTTCTCTCTGTATGCTTTGTTTTAGTTTGCTTTTCCTCTGATGTAAAACACCTCGGGCCTTATGTATGAAAACTGTCTAGGTGTAAAAGTTTTTGTTGCCCATAGAAACCAATCAGAGCTCCCCTTTCATTTCATATAGTGCTTTGGAGAAATGAAAGGGGAGCTCTGATTGGTTGTTATGGGCAACAAAAAGTCTTAGACCTAGACAGTTTTCATACATCAGGCCCTTAGTGAGCTGTACTCAGAGAAAAGCCTGATACTGAATGTTCAGAGTAAAGATATCTAGTAAAACATATATTACAGACTTTGTTATGACATATCTGTACTATTGATTTATGCAAAGTTTGTTTAAAGTTATCACTTAAACATGCGCCATGTATGAGGGAGTCGGAGTCAGGGGAAATTGAGGAGTTGGAGTCAGGGCTTTGGCTTACCGACTCCACAGCCCTGCTTAGCAGTGCACACATCTAGTGGCCGTTAAAAACGGATACACTAGTGCTATATGACCTTTTTGGGGTAAAAAAAAAAAAATTGCTCACCTTACCACTTGCTTACCATTGCACTGAGTGCAGGTCCTTTTCAATCAAGAGAGGAGAAACTGCCTCTGTATGGGCAAGTGGATTGAGGCTTGTGTGGTGGGTTTTTTTTTTTCCTGCAAAAAAACCATTACAGCTGGGTGCCACTATGGGCGTCATTACTGCTTCGGGCTATTATGGGGGACATTGTGTATACTGAGGGCACTGCAGGGGTTTGGATTTTTATTTAAAAAAAAAAATAAAAATTGATGCAGAAGTGAAAAAATTACCGAAAAAGTGACAGTTTGGCTGTTTTCTTCACTGTGTGTAGCCCAAGCCAAAACCAGGAATAGAAGGTAAAAGATGGGGGAATATTGGTGCCTCCTCTGTCTTTTGGTTTTGGCTCACAGAACAGTAATCTGCTGCTGTGTGAATGAGGTCCAACAGTCCCCTGTCCCCACACCATACAGTATGTTGTTCCAGCTGTGAAACGGGTCATCTCACAGAGCAGTCAGAATCTTGACTTGGACTGCCCATTGTGGAGAGCCAGCTTAAAGGGGTATTCTCATCTTAGACAATGGGGGCATATCGCTAGGATATGCCCCCATTGTCTTATAGGTGCGGGTCCCACCGATGGGACCCGCACCTATAGCCAGAACGGAGCGGGGAGCGCTGCGCCTGGAGGACCCCAGGGTTTCCGGGGGTCCGGCCACCACCAGGCGCAGCTCCCCGCGCCGCTCATAGGAATGAATGGGAGCCGGGCCGTGCATGCCGCGGTCGGCTTCCCATTCATTTCTATGGAGCCGACGGAAGTAGCCGAGCCAGCGCTCGGCTATTTTCGGCGGCCCCATAGAAATGAATGGAGGGCGGCTGCGCATGCGCAGTGCGCCCTCATTCACTTCGGGGGCTCCGTTCTCGATATAGGTGCGGGTCCCAGCGGTGGGACCCGCACCTATAAGACAATGGGGGCATATCCTAGCGATATGCCCCCATTGTCTAAAATGAGAATAACCCTTTAAGGGCCAAGCATTCTGCCACTAAACTTTCCAGATCGGTAAAACTATGTGAAAGGTTCATCTTGTGGCCCTTACTACTTGAGGTTTCCTGAGAATCGGCAGGTCCTGGTGCTGCCACAGGGTGGGGGGTGCACAGTGTGGAGTGGTTAGGCGCCTTTCTACCGCCAGATGTTTGTGTAAGCATTCCGTGTATGTAGCATCATTTCTAATAGGAGCACCCCATATGAAATACTGTCCGGTATTATGGCAGCCCCCACCCTTATTTTCCTGCGCGCACATTCGCCTCCTCCCTGCCTGACTTTTTGAACTGTCTCTGGAAAACAGGTGTTGTGTTAGAAAAAATGCACATCTGTGTGGGTGTGTATGTGGAGAAGCACAAAAGCAGGATAACCCTATATATAGAACTGTCTACTCAGCTCTAATTGCATAATTTAATCAGGCCCCTCTGCAGCGGAAAGGCATCCATACTGCTCTCAGGCATCAAAGGAAACATCTTTCCAAGCTGTATCCTTTTGTAAAGCAACACACGGCCCACACCACACGCCTAATTGTTGAGCCCCTCCACTGGGAAGAATGAGGAATTCTGTTCTTTTGTCTCTTTTAAACAAGAACTTCCTCCGTTATATAGGTTGGGTGTCAGGGATGGACTGAGTCAGGCAGAGGCGAGCTGATTTTCACCCCTTCCCTCCTGCTACTTTTCTCATGGCTGCTACATGCAGCCTCCGTATCGTAAATGAATTCTTAACTCCTCAAAGGCATGCAGAAAGTACAGTGCAGGTGAAGGAAGCCTTACACAACCTAGCCCAGATTCACGGCATGCCTGCGAGGGGGTTCCAGGTCATAACTGTAGAAATAAATCTACACAACCTCAGAGGCCATGGACACTGTTGAATACTTTTCTCTTATTACAGCATTGTACTTGAATTGTGAAGATAAAGTGTGTGCATGAGCTCTCCTAAAAGTAGAGATGAGGGCTGCAGGTGGAGCTGTCAGCAGCTCTGATGGGTTTCAGGGGATGGAGCAGTCAGTCTGCCTTCAGAAAATCTGCAGGAGAAACGGTTGAAACAAACTGGAATAATGATGGAATAATTTTTTTTGCATTTTTAAAGGGAACCGTTCATCACCTTTATGCTGCCCATACTAACAGCAGAATAAAGTAGAGACAGGCAAGTTGATTTCAGCGGTCTGTCATTTATAAGTTAAAAGTAAGTCTTTGCCGAGAACCAACATCACAAACGTTGCAGATTAGGCCTGGAAAAGAGTCAAATCTTCATGAGAAGAGTCCTGGTTATTCATGAATCCCTGCTCTCCTTGCCCACCTGCTGAGGAGTCTGGCTTCTACCTAGTTTTCTCCTTTTCTCTCTAGGAGAGAACTGCCAATCATCAGCAGATGGGCAGGAGATTAGGAATAACATGACTTCTCTGGTGGATTTGACTCTTTTCAAGGCCTGGGCTGCAATGTTTGTGATGGTGGTTCTCAGCAACCACTCACTTTTAGCTCATGAGTGACACACCGCTGAAATCAGCATTTCTGTCACTATTTTATGCTACCCTCAGTACAGTAGTCAGCATAAAATTGATGACAGGTTCCCTTTAAAACATTGTCCTATCTGGACATTTAGGGTATATCCACAGGATGTGCCGTCTGTCTGAGTTGTGGTCCCCTTCTTTCTCAAGAACGAGGCACCATAGTGAGCCATCTGTAACAAGGATGCACAGCTCTCTCCATTCCCATTATGGGACCTAATCTATTTTCAGAAGTCCCATAGCAGTGGATGGAGAGAGTTGTGCATGCAAGGCCTCCTCCCTATTCCAGGTTCATGACAAAGTTAATACAAGACACTTACTAATGTATTGTGATTGTCCATCTTGCCTCCGTTGCCGGCTGGATTCATTTTTCCATCACATTGTACACTGTTCCTATCCAGGAGTTACGACTATCACTGTAGTGCAGATATGAGGTGGTCATGATGGACACTTATGCACAGCAGCTCCCATGTGCGCTTCCCCATTCCTGGCCAGTACTTTTCCCTGTAGAATGCAAGCACGACCACTGCTATGGGATTACAGGGCCGTCATGACCCTTGGATACAAGCAAAGGAGGCAATATGGAAAATGAATTGCCTTTTGCTGGAGTGAGAGAACCCCTTCAATGTGTACCTCCAGTTACAGAATATTTCTAACCTGCCTGAAGTCGGGTGTCAGCGTCCTGAGGCCGTTACTGGTCACTAGAGTGACGGTTATGATGGGCCATAGACTATAGTGCAAGTCTGGGGACTAAAAATAAAAAAATGTGAATTCTAGTCTAAATAGCTTGGTCATTCTTGCACATGGTTTGGTTCTTGATGACGTGGCCCGTTTTTTTGCTTTATTACATTGCTGCTTCGGAAAGTTGCTGTATGTGCAGAATCACTAGTGATTCTTGGAATGTCATTGTGCATATGAAATTGTATGTTGGCTATTGATGAAGTAAGTGAAGCTAAGAATAGCACAAATCGAGGGGAATAAGCTGACCTTCTTCAAGCACAGGTCACCATGTTCTCAGGGGGGTTGTGTGCTCACTGTAAATGTATGCCGTATAGCCGCCAATACCTTCTCTGCTCTCCAATGCTGCCAGATGATGAAACCTTGCATCTGGATTTCCACCCGTCCCTAACTGACTTTTTTATTTCCCCTTAGATGCTGCTTGTCTGGTGGGAATTGCAGACTCTGGAAACTGTCCTCTGGTTGAGAAGCAAAGAGAAGAAGCAATCTTATTTTTAGAAAGTTGGACCACCTCGTTCTCTGATACATCCGTGACCTTCTCTGCTTGTCACAATGAATGTGACCAGCTTATTCTCCTTTACTAGCCCGGCAGTCAAGAGGCTGCTCGGCTGGAAACAGGGGGATGAGGAAGAAAAATGGGCGGAAAAAGCAGTCGATGCATTGGTAAAAAAGCTGAAGAAGAAGAAAGGAGCCATGGAGGAATTGGAGAAGGCTCTGAGTTGTCCTGGACAGCCCAGTAACTGTGTCACCATTCCCCGCTCACTGGATGGAAGGTTACAAGTATCTCACCGGAAGGGGCTCCCGCACGTCATTTACTGTCGAGTATGGCGCTGGCCTGATCTGCAGAGCCACCATGAACTGAAACCTCTGGAATGCTGCGAGTATCCGTTTGGCTCCAAACAGAAAGAAGTCTGCATAAATCCTTACCACTACAAGAGGGTGGAGAGTCCTGGTATGTAGCGGGCACACAACACTGCTGGTACCAGGGTACTGTGGGGGCTGCATGAGCTTCTTTTTTTTTTTTTTATCTGACAGGACCAGTCCAGGCAAATATATTAAGTCATACGTCACATGGATTGCCAGAAAAGTGCAGCAAAACATCAAACTTCTTCCAGCTATGAGATGTTATAGACTTAAAGTAAATACATAAATATTACTTTATTATAAATATTTTCCCAAATACCTTTCATTAGTTATAATGGTTCATTTTGTCTATGGAGTAATGAATAGGAGAAATAAAATGGCCGCCGTCCTATTAGTCCAACTAAAACCTGTCCTAATCACACAGCAGGACAATTTACTTCAGAACACTGAGCTAAAGAGCTGCCTCATCCTCCTCTGCTCTGCTTGTCAGGAATTATGATCCTGAATACAGTTGAATACGATCTTCAGCTGAATCTCTGTAGAAATGGAGTTCATGAGGAGACATGAAGTACAGAGAGGACAGACTGTGGTAATGGGGACTGCATACAAGAGATGCTGCTCATTATCCACATCTGCTCACGAACTCCATTCATACAGAGATTCAGCTGAAGATCTTATCTGTATTCAGGATCATAATCCCTGACGAGCAGAGAGGAGGATGAGGCAGCTCTCTACCTCAGTGTTGTGAAGTAACTTGTCCTTCTGTGTGATTAGGACAGGTTTTGTATGGACTAATAGGACAGCGGCCATTTTGTTTTTCCTAATGATTGCTCCCCAGACAAAACAAACCAGTATAGCTAATGAAAGGTATTTGTGAATACATTTATACTAAAGTAATATTTAAGTATTTTCATTTTCTTAATTCCTGGAGAACCCCTTTAAGCTATAATTTACACCAGCTTCTGGAGTAACCATGTGTGACTCCACAGACTATACCATGAAACCTAGTTCAAGGGAGTTTTATATTACTGTCTGCATTTGTCGCCCCAGTGTGTCCTGTGCCCCAACTAAGTGTTATTGTGGCCCTTTAGACTACAACTTGTGATGTGGGCCTCGGACCAGAAAAGCTTTCACTCCTAGTAACATAGTTTATAAGGCCGAAAAAAGACATCTGTCCATCCAGTTCGGCCTGTTTTCCTACAAGTTGATCCAGATGAAGACAAAAGTTTATAGTAAAAAGATTTATTGTACATGTGTCATAATTAGCAGGAAGATGGTAAATAATATTTGCAAAATGGGACTAAAGGATTATATTGAAGGGCATTACCCACAAATAAGTGGATTATTAGAATTACTTTTCAGCCGGTAGGAGCATACAACCAATAGTCAGGAACAAAAACATCGGAAATGTTTTTTTCTTGGTATATACTGATACTTCATCAGATTGCTAACTAATATGCCCTCCACGTTTTCAGCCATAGTACCCGGTTATTCTGCCAACCAAAGTGCCCTCATTATTCGCCACCTCCCTGAGCATACTAGTCAGTTGGGGGTGGATTGTAAAACCATGTTGGGCATTATCTCAGGTGATGCCAGCAGTGCTGTTTAGGTCATGGTGTACGGCCATCACGTTTTCATGCCCGCCTGAGGCAATGACGCTTCAGGGCAGTGTGTTCTGTAAGGACGCAGCAGCCGGGAAGTGGGCTGTCACCAGGCTCAAATGGGAGCAGTACCTGCTGGGAGTTGTAGTGTCAGCCCAATAACTATTGCTAAATGATGCAGGGCATGGGTGGGGCAAGTGGCAGAGCCATCAGAATAGCTTGGGAGCAGTACATATAGCTTATGTGGGGGAAGGTGGGTTGCAGTTTAATGTTACAGCCATGATCATTGGTGTTGGCAGCATCATTTTGGTGGTTTAGATGTTTGTGCAGTGTTAAATGTGATTCTTCATGTTGTAATAGTGTCGGTTCTGGTCTGCCACTGATCACATTGGCAGCTTCATTTACAAGCCTGCTTGTATGTAGTCTGGTTATCATGGGTACAACGTGTGTGTCAGAATTACACTAGAGCAAACGCTCCAGAACCGGTGCCCCTAGAAGTGCCCGTGTCTGCCGTGTCCTAGGTTCTCGGGAGTCTAGAAGCTCACAAAAAATAAAAATTCTGGCTCCTAAAGTGAAGAGGTTTTGAGAAGGTAGTGGACGATTCCTAGGATTCAGTACGATGCCAGCTGGTAAGACACGGCACTGCCACCATCCAGTCCTTTCTTCTGTAGGCTCTGTGCAAAAATGAACCTTTTGCTAACCCCAGTAGTAAATGCTGGGCACGTGTTGCCTCCTATGTGAAGAGCCCCTTTTCCTTAGTGTTGTGCTGTGTTCCTTTGGTGTTAAGTCGCCTCCCTTGCCTTTCCTTCCTGCTTCATTGTCTCCTGTCCATGATATGAGCTTACCAACTGTGCTCCGCCGCTCCCCTCATAGTCTGTTTTCTACCAGTAACCTAGTCAGCAGACATACTCGATGCTTCGTCGGGTTACTGGAACTTAAAAAGTTAATGGGCTTCACAAGTTTGTTTGTGTTTCATGCTTATGAGCGGGGTGACTCAAGGGGTTTTTTTTTTTTTTTTTTTTTTTTTTTTTTTAAGCTAACCAACTGCGAATGTGCTGGAAATGCTAGCCGTTCATTAAGGGGGCCTCCCACTTTACTACTTTGAATTAAAAAAAAAAAAAAAAATAATCAAGTTATGATATTTACTTACAAGTTGTGACTCCCCCTGGTGTTCAATATGCAGATCATTGTGCACTTCCGCCCGCTGAGCATTGGTGGACATGCGTGCTTGTTCTCCCCACTGCCAAATCCTTGTTCTGGGCCTAGATTCCTGTGTAAGTTGCTTGTCGGGGAAGGACCAGAGCCTGTGCATAGCAAAGCTAAAAAGATGGATTCTGACTGTTAGGTAACTGTTCTAGACTCCATAGTGCGGTTATTCTGCAGGGGAATTTATGGGGCCGTATTTATAGCTGCCAGAGGGGTAGGGGGCTGACTGGTGGCGGTGTGGAGCATAGGACATGGAGACATGGATGTGTAGAGGGCTGATCAGTGGCGCTGATGGGGACACAAGATGAAGGGGGTTTTTGGCCTTTTGTTTTTGGTACTTGATTTGTGGGTTAAAGGGTTATTCCCATCTTAGACAATGGGGAAATATCCTAATGGAAGTGCCCCATCAGACTCCTCAGATTTGTGCAGATGCCCTTGGCTACCAAGTATGTTTCAAAACAATGTAAAATGAAAATTGTTTTAAAAAAAAAAAAAAAAATAGATCTCTATCTGGGCTCCAGATGGCGTCCAAAATGGTCGCCAATGCGACTAACATTTTACAAATGGCGACAATACTTTTTAGTCTTGTCGCCAATTGCGCCTGGACCCGATCAACATTTACTGATACTAGGCTGCTCTACTGCTCTCAGCGCGCTCCATGTTCCCTCAGCAGCACAGGGGAGAAGGAAGCAGTGCTGCCACTGCTAACAATAAGGATAGGGGGGGGGGGGGCTGTGGCGCAAAATCGCATAGCCGGCACCCAACCTGTATGACAGGGAGCTGCGATCAGTGGTAGTTAAGCCCTCAGGTGCAGCACCAGCCAGTATAATAATCATTAGCGGATTAGTGCGTCCCACCGCACAGGGCAGCGGGGAGAGGGTAAAGTCCTATTCACCCTAATAGAGATCTATTAGGGTGAATAGGACAAGAGTTCTATCCCCTAAGGGGCTAAATAAGTAACAAAAAATGTAAAAAAAAAAACACTAACATATTAAAGGGTTTCTGTCATCAGAATTTAGCCTACAAAACCGAGTGTCATTTGCAAATCGCAAATGACACCTGATGACAGAAAGCCTTCTTTTATAGAAATCTGTACGGTAGTTTTTGTTAAAATAGCGTTTTTATAATATGCTAATTAGGCCCCCTAGGTGCAGTAGGCGTGAACCCTGCACCTAGGAGCGGCCGTAATAACGCCCCTTACCCCTCCTCCCTTGCGTTGATTGACGGGGCCGGGCAGCCATCTCTTTCGAACTCCCGCGCCTGCGCATTGCGATAAGCAATCCGCGCATGCGCATTGATGAAGCCGGGACCCGGGCGGCCGCCGGCTCTCAACGCGCGTGCGCAGATTGCTTATCGCAATGCGCAGGCGCGGGGAGTTCGCGATCGTGCAGGGCCGGGAGACGAAAGAGATGGCTGCCCGGCCCTGTCGATCAACCCAAGGGAGGAGGGGTAAGGGGCGTTATTACGGCCGCTCCTAGGTGCAGGGTTCACGCCTACTGCACCTAGGGGGCCTAATTAGCATACTATAAAAACGCAATTTTAACAAGAAGTACTGTACAGATTTCTATAAAAGAAGGCTTTCTGTCATCGGGTGTCATTTGCGATTTGCAAATGACACTCGGTTTTGTAGGCTAAATTCTGATGACAGAAACCCTTTAAGGGCTCATTCACACGACCATGCGAACTTGCCGAGCCGCGGCTCCGCAAGAAATTATAGAACGTGTCCTATTTTTGTCCGCAACAGCGGACAAGAATAGGCATTTTAAACAGGGCACCCGGCCGTGTGTTCTGCAAATTGCGGAAACACAACGGGCGGCATACGTGGTATTGCAGATCCGCAATACTACGGCCGTCTGAACGGCCCCTTAATCACCCTCTTTTACATATAAAATATATTAACAATAAATGTCCTAAAATTCCAAACTATTAAAATATAAAAAATATCTGCTATGCTGTGAACATGTAGCAGAAAAAATTTAAAAAAAAGGCATAATTCGCCTTTTTTTTTTTGTTTGTTTTTTTGTCACCTTGTCCCCCCCCAAAAAATAGTATAGGACTGTTCTATTATGGGCCAGACTTTCCATCTTCTCCTTCAAATCTTTTTTTTTTTTTTTTTTTTTTTTTTTTAATTATAATTTTATATGTATTTAAATTTGGCGACTAAAAATGTAATTTGGCTCCTAAATTTTTCAGTTCAGGAGCCATTGCTCCTAGGACTTTTTTTTTTTTTTTTTTTTTTTTTTTTTTTTTGTGCGTGTGATGTTTTTGTCACTGTCAGTAGCCCGGGGGTTGCCTGGCATGGAGATGTGACGTTTTAAAAAGTTGCACATCGTAAATGGGACATAAGTCTTCTAATCTGTAATTCCAACCAACTTTTCACTCCACTTTTGAAAGCTGGCAAAATGATAAAGTTCCCTTCGTCTGTGCAGCCTCGGCAGTGTTGGAAACTAGTGGACAATTTGGTCATTCTGGGATTTTCTCCAGTTTACCCATCTAGACATAACACAAACACTTCAGGGAAGCGGAGCACACTAAACTGTGCGGAGGCTGATGTCGGGGATGGCAGCACCTCTCACATTATCTACCATCTGCTCAGAGGCTGTTAATGCTTCTTTGTGGGGCAGATTTTATTAGAACAGACACTTCCTAACGGGGTCTCCTCATTTTATTAGATTTTGAGCACCTAGTAGAGGTTTGCAGTATTGACTTGTATAGCACTGACCTATTCCATAGCGCTGTACAGACATTACAATTGCTTGCTGTCTGTCACACCCTCTGCCTCTGGAGCTGATTGGTCGGGGTTTTGCTCCTGGCATTCTTCATTAGGTGGGATGTTGTCTTTCTGTTCAAAACCACAGCACGCTGTAACTTTTGCCATGTTTCTGGGAGTTTTGTTCTTTACAGGGCAGAAATGCCACAAAGAAAATGCTAGTGGTAAGACACACTGCATACCAAAAACACAGGTGGCAAAAAAATTCAACTCTTCTTCCATTCTACGTCTCCACAAAACAAATCAAACCTGTCCTATACTTGTCAGTGAAAATCAGGATGTGGCCTGACATGCTGAACTGTTCACAGAAAAACACCTCTGCATTTTTTGTGGCCAGCATACAGCTGTCTGAATCAGGGCTGTGGAGTCGGTGACCATTTTGGTGGAGTTGGAGTCGGTATAAAATGGACTGACTCCTAAAATATACAATACATTGGTACATTTAGTTCAGTGCAGTATGTGCTGAGTATATTTTCATAAGAATTTGGGAACATGATGAAATGTCCTATTCCTGAGCTAAGGATCTAGGCTTTCAGTTGAGATGAATGTGTGCTGCCCTTTATGTAGATGCTCAGAAGTGAAGCTCTTCTGCTACAGATCAGAAGAAAAGGCACTGGGAAGGAATGGCTGTACTCCTCTCAGAGCTACTAGAGAAAACGGGATTAAAGGTGTTTTCTCACTAGTTACAAAGATTAGCTTTCATCATAAAGGGACAGTTTAAAAAGACATTTTCTAAATACAGTGGTCAGTAGATTTTACTTTAGTCATGAACCATAGACAGTTCAGCGGGTCTTTCACTGTACACAGGTTTCTATGGTAACCTGCAGACCAGAAAGACTGTTATCTGATTGGCTGAGAGCAGGAGTGACCTCAGTAAGTAAAATGTGTTGAAGACTGAGAAGCGTGGCTTTACCTGTAATTGTTTTAGAGATCACAATCTCCTGCTCTGTCAGAGTAAGGTAATATATGCTAATAACTGCTGGAGACCCACCCACAGTCTGAGGAGACTGAGTGAGTGCAAACTGCTTGTCAGCCAGTCAACCAACCTGCTGAAAAAACCCCTTTAATGCAAGTACTTCTTAGTATATCTAAATTTTCAGTAAACTGTGCATAAATCACTTGTCCAGTTCATGTTCTCTCTGCTTTATGTTTTAGTTTGCTTTTCCTCTGATGTAAAACACCTCGGGCCTTATGTATGAGAACTGTCTAGGTGTAGAAGTTTCTTTGTTGCCCATAGAAACAAATCAGAGCTCTCCTTTCATTTCATATAGTGCTCTGGAGAAATGAAAGGGGAGCTCTGGTTGCTATGGGCAATAAAGAAAGTCTTAGACCTAGACAGTTTTCATACATCAGGCCCTTAGTGAGCTGTACTCAGAGAAAAGCCTGATACTGAATGTTCAGAGTAAAGATATCTAGTAAAACATATATTACAGACTCTTTTTGTCATGACATATCTGTACTATTGATTTATGCAAAGTTTGTTTAAAGTTATCACTTAAACATGCGCCATGTATGAGGGAGTCGGGGGAAATTGAGGAGTCTGAGTTGGGGCTTTGGCTTACCGACTCCACAGCCCTGGTCTGAATGATCCCTTATACTGACTTATGATGCTGAGTAACCCCAAGAGTCCTGCAATCTATTGTATCACATGCAGAGCATTGTCAGTATAATTCTGCAGAATGCCCACACCCCTTCTGCAATTTTTATTTTTTTTTTGGTGCAGTGCCGTTAGATGAATGAAGGAAAAAAAACCACAGCCACTGGCATCATGGGAACACTTGCTCCATCCCGGAGGCAGCAGGACGTGACACTCCCAGCAGTATGACATCACATGGTCTCTGCTGCATCCGGTGCAATTGTTCCTGCGCATGTGAGGGGTATATGTGGGTTGTTTTTTTTTTTTTTTTTTTTTTTTTTTTCCCCCCCACCCCCTCTTTAAACTAGTGTACCCATTTTTAAGGACTGTTAGACTGGCCAGTGGAGTCAGCTTGGCTGTAAAAATGGCCAAAAATAGGACGTGTCCTATTTTTTTTGGACACCCGTTATTCACTGGCGTTTTATAAAAAAAAAAAAAAAAACCCGCATAGACTTCAGTGGTTTTCAAATGGCCATTTAAATGATGCCTTAGTGTGGCAGTGAAGTATAGTTAGACCCCCCCCCCCCCCCAAGACTCATTGCTCAAAACTTATTAAAGGGGTTTTCCCATCTTGGAGAATGGGGGCATATTGCTATATTGCAAACTGAGAGCGGAGTGCTGCGCCTGGAGGACCCTGGGGTCCGGCCACCACCAGGCACAGCTCCCCGCAGAGCTTCTAGAAATGAATGGGAGCGCACTGCACAAGCGTGGCCACCGCTCCTATTCATTTCTATGGAGCTGACGGAAATGGCTGAGCCAGCGCTCTATGTTCGGCGGCCTCATGAATGCAGGGCGGCTGCGCATGCGCAGTGCACCCTCCTTCACTTTTGGGGCTCTGTTCTAGATGTAGGTGTGGGTCCCTACCTTATTCAAGTTATCCAGTCCTAATCTGCTGTAATCCAGCAAGCATCTCCACTGGAAGGGTTGTTCAAAAAAACACCCCTTATCCTACATGCCCTGGGACCTCCTCAAAAAATATATATATATTTCTGAGGAGTCTGATGGGGCATTTTTTTTTTTTTTTTTTTAATTTTAAGTCTATTTAACTGTTTTCAGGTGAAGCTTTTGCTAATGCATAAATCTTAGTCTCTAGATTGACCCTCTATGATTCTAGGTTGGATCACAACCTCTTCATGTCATATCCTGATTTCTTCACGACTTGTGTAAAGCAGTTGTAAAGAATAGCGCTGCAGATTGCATGGTTAAATACTGGAAAATGCAACAGAAATGTATGATTATGTGCAGGATCATTGCCCCTTGTAAACATGCTGCCAACAAACTTTTTTTTTTTTTTTTCTCGGTTATTGCATTTTCCAAGATGCTTGCTGTGAACAGAGACGTGACGCTCACAAATAAGCTGTGGGGATGACCTACTCTTTGGAGGACCCCCACCGATCAGCTGTTAGAGGCCAGTGCTCCGTAAGCGATGCAGCGTCCTCCTAGGCCATGTGACGTCACCATATGTGTCACGTGGCCTAGTTGCAGCACAGCCCCATTCAAGTCAATAGGTCTAAGCTGCAATACCAAGCACTGCCACTATACAGTGTACGGCGCTGTGCTTGGAAAGCTGCCGGAAGCCTGCATCGCTCACCAGAGCTCCAGGGAGTGCAGCCGCTCCCAGAAACCTCTTATCGGCGGGGGTGCCAGGACTTGGACCCTCGCCAATGTGATAATGATGAACTATCCTGAGGATAAGTTGTCATTATCAATTCCTGCAGAACCCTTTTAACCTCATAAATCAGGTGTTTTGCTGTTTTCTTATTGCTTGTGATCAGGAGAAAATCTTAATTTTGCGCAATCCTTCTCTCTCCTGACATCTGATAGTGGTGAGCTCTACATACACATTAAATGGTTGGGTGGACCTTTAGTGCCATAGAACTGACTCCTGAAATGCTATATAATATATATATTCTTAAGATATCGTCACATTGCTCCATAAAGGTGAAGGTCTGCAGTTAGTGTGATCACAGGTCCTCCTCCCCACCAGGGGGCACCCATGTAAACCTCTGCCCTGTGTAGCTGGTCTGGCTGGGACATTAGCTGTTTTACAGAACTATGGGCCTCTAAAGCTAGAGTAAGAAAATGTATAAAAGGACTCTGTAGCGTTCTGCCCACTCACATTGTGACATTAGTCAGATTATACTCCACTTGTATTTTTATTTTTGAGGCCCAGCTAAACATTTTGTTTTTCCTTTTAGTACTTCCTCCAGTCCTGGTTCCAAGACACAGCGAGTACAACCCGCAACACAGTCTCCTTGCTCAGTTTCGCACGATGGAGCCCAGTGAGCCACACATGCCACACAATGCCACGTTTCCAGATTCTTTCCAACAGCCAAACAGCCACCCGTTTCCGCATTCGCCCAACAGCAGCTACCCGAACTCTCCTGGCAGCAGCAGTACTTACCCTCACTCTCCGGCAAGCTCCGATCCTGGAAGTCCTTTTCAGATCCCAGGTATGTGCGTTTGTGTCTCCTGAACACCCTGCAATCTATGTGCACTTCACTTTATGCTGCAGAAGTCTGATTTCACGTGTGACTTTGCGGTTTTTGCAATACGCTAATTTGGTGCTAAACGGTACCAAGCAGCACAGTGCCAACGATCCCAGGTACTATCTGGGCACTCTTATAGGTCTTAAGAATGATCTAGAAGTGGTCTTTCAGAAGAGGCTGGGAAGTGTCTGGCCTGTGCTTTGCCTCCTGTAAATATCAATAACTTCCAGTCGTTCCTTATTGCACCATGCAAAATGTGTATTTTGTCAGTGGCCAACTCGTATCTGCCATCAATAAATGTCAAAAATGTATAACAGCTTATAAATGTGGGTTTGTATTGAGTTCTCTGGAAGCTTGTTTTGCCATTGTCTCGTGGTAGGGCATGCCAGTTGTATGGTGTTGTTGTGTAGCGTGCACTGGTCTTCTCATAACAAGCCCCCATAGTCTGAGGCTACATACTTCTCAAAGTGTGGCCCATCCAGTCCCTAGGAATATGGACTCGCATGACACTCCCATGTACATGCAACTTTCATATTAAAATATCAATTATAAGGACATTATTGGGCAAAAAAAAACCTAAAGACGTTGATTGTTGCACGCTTCATGGTGTGACGTGATATTTCGCCCTGTACTCGCTGCAAAAACATCAGGGTTGAATTTTCATGTTCCAAATTGTTTAAAGGGTTTGTCCAAGTTATGAAAAATATATAGCACTGTAAATCTGATGGGCAGCAATATATAACTAGGTTCAGCAAGTTTTAGGCAAAAAAAAATAATCTATATTTCCTAATTTCCCTGGTTCTCTTCTGGCCTTTGTTTACATGCAATAACAACAATCTCAGCCCCTCCCCCCCTTCTCTGCAAAGGGAATGAATACAAGTGCTGAGTGACATGTCTGCCTGCTGGAATACTCAGCAGCATGTTGTATGTGTAGGACTACAAGTCCCAGCTGTACAATGACACTGCTGATACACATAGGACATTCTCCCTACCTGTTCTTGTACAATACAATTCCTCTATAGCTCTTTGCCCAGCATTTGTCTCCTCTCACTGCTGCAGCTACTATTTGTTATAAAGCCTTGAGCCCTCAGTGTGTTCTGGCTGAAGGGGTTAATGTTTTATCTGAAGGAATCCAGGGAGAGAGCAGATCAGGAGCCGCAAAGAAAGGGGGAGTGGCCAGTGACGTCTCGTGTACAGACTGTTATCTGAACTCTGAGGCTTGTGAACGAAACATCACAGACCAGGG
Source organism: Rhinella marina (assembly GCA_900303285.1). Lineage (NCBI taxonomy): Eukaryota > Metazoa > Chordata > Amphibia > Anura > Bufonidae > Rhinella > Rhinella marina. The sequence continues at coordinate 263,251 of ONZH01013051.1, read as the reverse complement.
AGATAAGGTGACATCACAGGTCATGTGACCCTCAGTCAACTCTGAGAAACCAGCAGCTTTAGAAACACAAAGTATATGGGAAAGTTGTTATACCTGACAAGTTAGAAACATATAAAGAACAAAAAAATAACTCTGACAACCCCTTTAAGGCTTTCTTCTGGTTTTGCCACAGGATCCATTTAATTTTAGGTAACCTGTTGTGTGTAGCGCCTGCAGCCTTTTACTGTCTTCTTGGTAGTCCTGTCCATGAAAAGCGTTTTATAGTTACAACCCTCTGTATTTTCAGCGGACACCCCTCCTCCGGCTTACATGCCTCCAGAAGATCAGATGACCCAGGAGAACTCTCAGCCAATGGACACTAACATGATGGTGCCTCCCATCCCTCAAGAAATAAACCGAGCAGGTAAGCCGGCGGCTGGACAGTCTGTGCTGCTCTCTGTAGTCTTGGCCAGCGGTCACAGTTGCTTGTCGTTGGTTAAGTATTGTTTAAACAGGAAAACACTAGATATGTTGATAAAACGCGCTGCAAGCGATACACTCGTTGGAGTAATTGCCATATCAACCATTTCCTTGTTTACATAACAGTCGAGGAAAAAAAATTAGTTAAAAAAAGTCATATTGTCCCTCTTCCCATAATAGAACGGGAAACGCGTTAGCCGAAAAGCTGGTGTCGTGTGCTGCACACTTCAGGCTGATATTTAATTTGAAGAATTATGGCTGATGAGCAAATGAGACTCTTCCTTGACATTAGATCTTCCTTTTGGATCCATTTTTAGCTTTGCCTCAAAAAAATAAATTAAAAAAACTGCATCAGAAACCCCAAAAGTAACTAAACCAACAAGAATCGCATTTGTGCTGCAGAAGAGCTTGTGCTCCACCTTTCCTTAGTGCACTGCGCCATCCTTGCCCTTCTCATTTTCAGTTTTGCACGCTCATATTATTTTTTCTCATGTAGGATCTTATTTTGTTCACTTCCCGTGGGAACAGTTTTTCTCTTGGCCTGAGAGTGGTTCCTGCTTCCCTTTTTTTTTCTTCTCACTTGTTGCTGAACGGCCTGGATTCTGCATTTCACAAGTTTTGCTGCCGGTCACATGGCACTGCAGAGGACGAGCCATTTATTTCTGTTGTGATATTTGACTTGTAAGGGCTTGTTTTGATGGGCCAACTACTCCCTAATGGTATAATCTAAACTTTATATGTAGGTAAGGCTACTTTCCCACTTATGGTAGCCTTTTCTGACAGGCTGTTCTCCTGCCGGATCTGTACTACTGCTAGTCAATTGTGCCGCCCCAGCCCCACTCACTATAATGGGGGCGGGCCGGCACAATGGACACGCTGCAGTTTTTGTCCACCCGCCTATCGCCTTGTTTGCTGTGCTGCGGACCTCTAGCCTTCCCCCACTAGTGAATGGGGCTGCAGCGGACTTCTGGCGGCACGGTGGACTTGCAGTAGCTGAACCCTGCTGCCGCCAGTGTGAATGTAGCCTGACATACAAAGTACTGCAAGCAGAAAAGTGTTCAGACTAGTAAATGCTTCTTGAATGAAAAATCCTAATGATCCTGGAAAAGGTGGGACACATGCCACCTGTACCAGGTCTACTCCAATATGCACGAGCCTGTCCTGCTTTTCCAGGCCCCGGCCTAACCTCTTTAGGTCGGGTGTAGATGCATAATTAGAGTGAAGGCTTCTGTGTATTCACTTTCGGTGCAGTGTAATCATGGCACGGCTTGATTTTTTTTTTTTTTTTTTTGGCTTTCGGGGTTTGCTTGTTGGTACCCCCCCAGTTGATTACAGTATTTTGCCCCCTAACAGAACGGGCATACTAAACCTCTGTCCGGCACATTTGCTGGTCCCCAGAGATTTAATTTAACAAGCTGCATCCTGTCAGTAGAACTGGGTGATTTCCATTGTTGGCCTTTGCTGGGAACAGAGACACATCGCACCTGCTCTGCATGACTTCTAGCAAACGTAAGGAAGTTGTGTGAGAAATCTGCGAGGGGGCGATGATTCATCCCAGAAGAATTGCCAGCTGGCAGGGTTTCTTACAAAGTTTGAGAAAGCTGTAGCCTTGATGGTTACTGGTATCTTGATGTGTGAAAGTTAAGCGAGCCTTTCTTCTAATGAGGCACATTTTTAATTATACTGCAGTGGAGAACTGGATAATGCCGTCATGGATCTCATCTGCTGCAGCGATGCCAGCTGCTGTTTGTGTGTTTTACCACCATCGAATATGCTTTTTCAGTTCTCTTTGTAATTCTGAAAACTTGTCCTTGTCGTATAGGTGTCAGTATCCAGCCACTGTCTTCAGTGATGAAGGTCGGAGGCTCATCATTATTCAGTCATACTGGGGATGAGTAAATTGAGGTCTCATTAGCAGGAGCTATTCACCTATTCGGTCCCCACGGGTGAAGAAACCCCCACCTGCCTATTGATTGACAGGGCTGAACCTAGACCACCCTGACAGTCTGGGTCCTGTGCTGCCGCTCTGAGTAGTGGCGCAGGTGCCGAAGCTCAAATTTGGCTTTGGGAGCAGCGACTGTGCCGCTACATTTCTGGGTAGCATTGTAACTGCTCCTGAAGCTGAATTTAGCTTCAGTGCCTGTGCTGCATCTCGAAGCAGAGGCACAGTTGTTGGTCTGGGCAAGATGTCCGACCTTGTCAATCAACAGGCAAGTGGGGACACCCCTCACGGGGGAAGAGCTCCTGCTGAGGAGACGAATCGATTCACTCATCCCTATGCCATACCAAATGGTGCAGTAAGCAAAATGATAGTCTTGGTCTCTCCGCATAGATGAAGGAAAAATGTAACGTGTCCACCATTCCCCACCACCACTTCTTACCACTGAGTAAATTTAAGGAGAATTGACTTGCAAGTGTCTCTTTTCCAATGGAGTATTACATGAGGATCTCTGATTCCCCCTAAAAGAATCACAAGGAATTTGGCTGGGTTAGAATCAAAAATTTTTTTTTTTTTTGGGAAATCTGGAACTAATTCTGTAGAATTGATTTGCTCATCTGTAGAACAGATTCTGAAACATGTGGACATATAAGTCAGTGCCTGCAGAGTGCATCTTACCTGTAAGTGGTGTCAGTCTGTCTTGCTAATAACGTACTGTACTAGTGGTTACATATATTCACCCTGTGCGTGGATTTGACCGTATGTTTATCTGTCTTGCAGATGTTCAAGCTGTCGCATATGAGGAGCCAAAACACTGGTGTTCAATTGTCTATTATGAGCTGAACAATCGAGTTGGAGAAGCGTTCCACGCCTCCTCCACAAGTGTGTTGGTGGACGGCTTCACTGATCCTTCAAACAACAGGAACAGATTTTGTCTCGGCCTCTTGTCCAATGTTAACCGCAACTCCACTATTGAGAACACCAGGAGGCATATTGGGAAAGGTATGCCCCGTTCAGTCCTAGTTCCAGATATTTGACCTTTCTCTTTGTTATATATTTTTGTCATATGTACATTTTATTTGGAAGGAAACACTTTTTGTTAATTTTCTTGGTTGATACAGAACCAATAATTTGTACAGTTTTACGATTGGATATATGAAGAACATCTCCTGTTTTGTAGGTGTCCACTTGTATTACGTCGGAGGTGAAGTGTACGCGGAGTGCCTGAGTGATAGCAGCATTTTTGTCCAGAGCCGGAATTGTAACTATCACCATGGCTTCCACCCGACCACAGTCTGTAAAATACCTAGTGGTTGCAGCCTGAAGATATTCAACAACCAGGAGTTTGCTCAGCTTTTGGCCCAGTCTGTGAACCATGGCTTTGAGACCGTCTATGAACTAACAAAGATGTGCACTATCCGGATGAGTTTTGTCAAGGTAATGTACCACTAATATACGTCTGAACTTTGTGAATTTCTCTAACGGTCCAAGGTTAGTGATGTGACTAATTTAAATATATTACTTCTCATTTTTTCCAGGGCTGGGGTGCAGAATATCATCGCCAGGACGTTACTAGCACCCCCTGCTGGATTGAGATTCACCTGCATGGTCCACTCCAGTGGCTGGATAAAGTACTTACTCAGATGGGCTCCCCCCATAATCCCATCTCCTCCGTCTCCTAATTAGGACTGGACATTTCTGGATGATATGGAGCCGTGCATGTACTTGAAGGATGTTAGACACACATACTGGCAAAAGAGAGGACTGTATCTATATTTTGTCACTTTGGGAGCCTCAAATACTTGATGTTTGTGACCAACTCTTGACATGAAAGGAAGAAGGTCCCTACTATATGTGGCAAAATCTCAGCAGCTAATATTTTTATTTTTTTTTTCTGTTCCCTCTTTGTAATTTAGAGTTCACAGTATAGCGGTGTAATTTAAAACCATGCTGTGTAAAGTATTAACGAAGGCAGACTTGCTCTAGGTTTAATGGGAATATTACAGTGAACAATGCCATTCGGTTTCGTTTTTTCCCCAGTAACTTTACATGAAAAACTTGTGGCACTACTTAATTTGTGTACTGGCCATACTGCCATCAGAATGTCAGATGTTAGTTCCTTACTGTTTGTACAGTGTTTTATATGAACAGCCCCCCCTCCCCTTCCTCTCGCTAAGAGTAAAGAATAGTTTAGGTGGACTAGGTGAATTTTTCTTTTGCTTTAACGGTTTGAGGAGGTTCACTAGGACAGTATATTAAAATGTGAGCAGTGCTTTGATGGCATCGGCTGTGTATGTACTGCACATCTTTCTCTCATTACGATATGCCGTTGGCTGTGTACCTCTCAGCAGCTGAATGAATGGAGTGTAAGTGTTCTCTGCAGCACCAGCCTTGGTTCTCTGCATCTTTTCATAATCTCTTAGCTAATGCGCTTCACTGTCTATTGGAGGGGACTTGCAATATTGAAGATGACCCCTCTCCTTTATCTTAACACTACTGCTGTGTAATAGATCTCGGCTTTGACTGCTAGTATATTGGGGAAACATTGTTTTCTAGAGAATACAATATTGCACCTCCTCTAGTGCCTGACAGCCTGAACAAACACTTCTCGCCGAGTGTTCAAATTGGATTAGGTTTCGATATCCAAGGTTTACTCTCTTGCAGACTTCTTCTTTTCCCTTTTTTATGATGTTACTTTTTGTACTATTTTTGTTTTCTTTTATATTCACAGTTAAGCTGTAGTACTTATCGAAAGTACTTTTATTCCAAATCTAGTAGATATTGTCTACTAGAAGTTTAAATAAATGGTCATTATTGCTTACCTGTATAACCCGCCTGGTATGTTCTTTACTTCAAGTTAGTTTGTCAAGTGCTTAAAGGGGTTCTCCGAGAATTAAGAAAATGAGAATACGGAAATATTACTTTATTATAAATATATTCTGAAATACCTTTTATTAGTTATAATTGCTCGTTTTGTCTAGGGAGCAATCATTAGGAGAAACAAAATGGCCGCGGTCCTATTAGTGTACACAGAACCTGTCCTAATCACACTGGCGGACAAGTACTTCATGTCTCCTCATGGACTCCTTTCTGACAGAGATTCAGCTAAAGATCTTATCACCTGTATTCAGGCTCATTATCCCTGACAAGTAGAGCAGAGAGGAGGCTGAGGCAGCTCTTTACCTCAGTGTTGTGAAGTAACGTCCTCCTGTGTGATTAGGACAGGTTTTGTGTGTATTGATAGGACGGCGGCCATTTTATTTCTCCTAATGATTGCTCTGTAGACAAAACGACAATACAGCTAATGAAAGGTATTTGGGAATATATTTATAATAAAGTAATATTTGGATGCTTTCATTTTCTTAATTCCCGGAGAACCCCTTTTAAGGTTGTGCTGCTTCACCATTCTACTGGTTGCCCTTGGAAAAAATAATGGGGGTATTCTAGTTCCCCCCACTCCCCAAAAAAAAACAAACTGTCACATGGCGTGCAAGTGGCTTAAAGATATTAAGCTTATATGCACCGTGCTGACTTCTCCCACTGCTACCGTTCTGATGGTGCCTAGGTCTCGCTCTTCCACTTCTGGTTGACCTCTTGACATAGCAGGAATTGGCTGGGAATGCCACTTGGGTGATCACTGGCTGAGGGTCACTGGCCTAGCAGTATTCCAGTCATTTTCTGCTGTGATGAACCATAATTAGGAATTGAAGAGTAGCGGGACCTGGACACCAGCAAAATGAAAAGAAACTTATGAACTAATTTGCAGGCCGCGGGACAACTTTCTTACTGGGCTGACATTCCCATTTAATTACGGTATCTCAAACCTACTGTCAATCGCACATGCCACCTGCTGAGCTCTCTTTGTAAATGGCATCTGAAGTCCTGTCGTGCACTACTCCCTGGTGATGAAACCAGCAGAATTTACCTTGCTTGGTATAGAAAGCATTATGTCATGCAAAATAAGTATATGAGAATATAGGAGAAGTTGGAGGTTGTTTGGATTCATAGAAATAATACATAGTCAGTTTATACATAAAAAGCTCTACAAGCTGTCAGTGAATGGGAGCACTCTTGGTTGACATTCAGAGCCTGCAAACCAGAAATAGTCCAGATCTCAGGCAATGAATACTCTGAGCTAAATGTATAAACACAGATCTCGCTGATCCTTTTATATAGTCAGAAATTCAAAGAAGTAAAAGAAACTTTGTAAAGGATCCAAAACAAGTGTGTTCCAGCGCTGCGGTGTGCAGGAACACCTGACAACTGACTGGAAGTGACCGGAACAGGAAGCTCGTATTTTCATTTTACAGCATGTCTGGCCCCCGGAAATTCTCTTAATCAGTCTCACTACCCCTTTACTATTTTAGTGCAGCAAGTATGTATTGTACAGAGGAATATCACCAGGGCTATATTTACAGCTTGTAATACCCTAGACAAGCAACCTGAGGCCATGTTCACATGTGACTGATTTAGCAGCTTTTCTGCAACAAAATCCACAGCGTGTGAAATGCTGCAGAAAATCCGCAGCTAATCAGTCACTTGTGAATGCAGCCTGAATATACCCCATGAGGGGAAGTACACAAGTAATGGGAGTCTTCAACCACCAATCTCGCCACAAATTCGCAGCAAAATCGTAAGTTGCCACCCCTGAAGTTTTTGCAGAAAATTCTTGCAATTACATATGTTCCAGTACACACAAAGGAAATAAACACAAAACAGAGAGACAGGCAAATTGGACATATTTCACACACAACTCCAAAAATGGGCTGGACAAAATTGTTGGCACCTTTTCAAAATTGTGGGTAAACAACTTTGTTTCAAGCATTTGATTCTTGTTCAGACTTGCTTATGGCAAGTAACAGGTGTGAGCAATCTAAAAATCACACCTGAAACCAGATAAAAAGGGGAGAGGTTGGCTCAATCTTTGCATTGTGTGTCTGTTTGCCACGGTCTTGAGAACCGAAATCGTGGAAAAATATCAACAATCTCAAGGTTACAAGTACAACTTCATGTTCCTTAGTCCACGGTGTGCAACATAATGAAGTTTAGCTACAGTGCCATGGGTTGTAATCTCCCTGGACGGAAGAGAACAGTTGATGAACGGTTGCAATGCAGGATAGTCTGGATGGTGGATAAGCAGTCCCAGTCAAGTGCCAAAGAAAAGCTGTCTTGCATGCTCAGGGTGCATCCGTGTCAGCGCGAACTATCAGACATTTGAATGAAATGCTATGGCAAGAGGACCCCACTGCTGGCACAGACATAAAAAAAGATAGACTACAGTTTGCCAAATGTACGTGAATAAGCCAAATCCTTCAGGGAAAAAGTCTTGGGACAGATGAGACGAAGATTTTTGGTAAAGCGTATCATTCTACTGTTTCCTGAAAACTGAATGAGGCCTACAAAGAAAAGAACTCTACCTACAGTCAAATATAGTGGAGATCCAAAGAAGTTTTGGGGTTGTGTTGCTGCCTCTGGCAACTGTGTGCAAGACATCATGAAATCTGAAGATTACCAAAGGATTTTGGGTTGCAATTAGAGATGAGCGAACGTGCTCGTGTAGTGCTCGACTCCCCTGCGCAATGCCCGCAGGCATTGCGGATCCGTCCTCGGCTGCATGTAAGTCAATGGGGACGGATCCATTTGGTATGACGCTCATACCAAACGGATCTGTCCTCCTCCTCCAACTGAAAGTCAGTGGGGACGGATCCGTTTGGTAGGAGTGTCATACCAAATGGATCTGTCCCCATTGACTTACATGCAGCTGAGGACAGATCCGCTATACCTGCAGGCATTTGTTTGCAGGGGAGCCGAGCGCTACAGTGCTTGTTACAAGCACGTTAGCTCATCTCTAGTTGCAATGTAGGGCCCAATGTCAGAAAGCTGGGTTTGCGTTCTAGGTCATGGGTCTTCCAGTAGGACAATGACCCCAAACATACTTCAAGAAGCACCCAGAAATGGATGGGAGCAAAGTGCTGGAGAGTTCTGAAGTGGCCAGCAATGAGTCCAGATCTAAATCCCATTAAACACCTGTGGAGAGATCTTAAAATTGCTGTTGGGAGGAGGCAACCCTTCAAATATGAGAGATCTGAAATACTCCTAAATTATGCATATCTGCGATTAATCCACGCTCAGGTCTAAAATTGTGGGTGGGGAAGGGGTCAGGCTGGGAGGCCCTTTCATCATTTTCTACACCTGTTTTGGGCATAGAAAATCGTCTAAATGTAAGACGGCAAGTAAGCTGTCTTACATTTAGAACTGGCGTGGTTAGCGCTGAAGTTATGGAGAGGCCTGTACCTATTCATAACTATGGCAAATCCACCGCCAGCTATGGGCCTTTATTAAGACTAGCATCTAAAACACCGGTCTTAATAAATGTGCCCTTTGTTGTGTTGTATAAGTGCACTACAGTACAGTAAAATCTAGGAGACAGGCTCCCTTTAATAATAAGCCACTGGAACTCTAGCCATCCTGATTATAAGACTTTGAAGGGTTTGTTCAGCTCTAGTATATTGATGCTCTTTCCTCAGGATAGGACATTGGTGTCAATGGTGGGGATCTGACCCCTGCCTATCAGAGATTTGAAGAGGCTGTGATGCTCATGCAAGACCCATGGCCTCTTCATTGTTCAACTGCACACCGTCTAACTAATAGCAGTGGTGCAGAGTAACTACAATTGTTGGTCCAGTTCACTTGAATGGGCCAGGGACGTGTAGTTACACTGCACTGCTCAAACAGCTAATCTGTGAGGTTCCCGGGGTCAGACCTCTGCCGATTTATTTGCTAGTTTATTAGAGCTAAGCATGTATACCCATGTTATCTGTCAATTATTGTCAAAAGATATGTAATTACCTTATAATGACCGCTTTCATTAATGTCTCCTGTCCCTTTCCACTGGTCCCTTAAAAGACTGTTGCTGTGTCTCATCTGTCTCCGACTAATCATAAACAGAAGACAGGGGTGGTCCTCCACGCTGCATGCCTGTATTAGGCTTCAGAGTACGGAGGCGTGTCTCTCAGTAATCCAATCTGATTGGCTGGCAGGAAGCTACTAGCTACAGCAAGTGTGTATGGGAAGTGAGGGAAGGCAGTTTTGGCCTCAGAGAACTGGCAGAGGAGCCATCTTGAGAAGATCCTCGTATTGTAGAGGTTAAAACAGCTGTAACTAAGGGAAAAAACTCAAGGAAAACGATAGTAAGTGAAGAAACTAAAGATTGCTTTATGCATAATGCTGCAGCAGCAGTAACATATGCTAAAATAGATTTTTTGATGAAAACATGAAGGCTACACTTTAAGCCCAATTGCTCACTGTCATTTGACAGTGTTGCCGGTCCTCAGTCTGCAAAACCTTTAGGTATTGCTGCAGTGGAGACGAGGGGTAGCACTTTCAGAGTCTGCAGAAAATATACTTTACATAAAAACAAAAAACCTACACGTTAGATCACAGTTGTAATAATTAGAGTTGGACGAACCTGCCTTTTGGAAGGTTCAGGGTTTAAGTGAATTACTTAATGGATTCCGTTGAATCCATAACGTAATTCAATGCAGGCATGCCTTTAGAGGGATTCTGTTTAGCATGATGTCATAATACAAGTGTATGGCCAGCAGAACGGAACCCTCGGAGCTGGCCATACACTTGTATTATGTGGTATGCCGGCATTGAATTACGTGATGGATTCTGTGAGGCAGGTTTACTCAACTCTACTAATAACCTGGAGAATTAACAGGTTCTTCAGTGGGAATGGTATAAACAAATACAGAAGGGCACCCGTTTGCATCTATTTTACATAAACTTTAATGTTTAAAAAGAAAAAAAAAAGTTTCTGTCACAGACACCTGAGTAGTAGACCCTGCTTTTGTGTCTGCTTAAAAAAATGTGGACATTTTATTTATTTATTTTTATAACATTGAAATCTCTAGGTCCCTTTAGATGGGACGATACAGCAGGCGAGTGTCAGGCAGGAAGCGTTCCTTCCTGGCAATCGTCTGTGGAGGAGACTGCTGCATTTACATGCAGAGATCTCCACAGTTTGGGGAGAAGTGATCACTAATGTAATCTCCCCTCTGCCAATCCCTTCACCGGCTCCCCATTGCCCAGCGAATTCAGTTAAAAATCCTAACAAATACATGTAAGGCCGTCCACAAGCTCTCCGCTCCGTACATCTCTGAGCTACTTTCCTGATACATCCCCACACGTAATCTCCGCTCTTTCTCCCGTGCATCACCCACACTCTGGAACTCGCTACCCCAGCATATCAGACTCTCACTTACAGCGGAATCCTTCAAAAGTAACCTGAAAACCCACCTCTTCAGACAAGCCTACAACCTACAGTAACCCTGCTGCCTCTACACCGCCATGACCAGCTTTACCCTCACCTGCTGTGTCCTTCTCCCATACCATGTAGATTGTAAGCCCTTGTGGGCAGGGTCTTCTCTCCTTCTGTGCCAGTCTGTAACTCGTCTTGTTCATGCTTAGTTCAACTGTCTGTATTATGTATGTATACCCCTTATCATATGTACAGTGCCATGGAATGACACTTTAATAGTAATGTCATCGCTCATCCCCATACAGACTTGTTTGCCAGCAGTAGAGCGTATTTACACAGCATGATCTGGTGCCGGCGAACAACGATTTTTGTGTCTGCACAAATGATCTATTACCCTATGAACAAGCCTCTCGCTTGTTTGAGTAATCAGCATCACTTTTACACCGCCAGATAATCACTAATGAGCGCTCCTATGAACACTCGTTGGTGGATTCTCACTCCATGTAAAGGGCTCTTTAGTAACACAATGCAAACAGATTCCCTTCCAGTGGCTCCATTTTTTTGGGTGGGTATCTTAAACAGATTATAGAAATTTGAACCTAGCCTTATACTTCAGACATTCCTGTTTTCAGCCAGTGTTTAAAATGTCCCAGACAACTCCTTTAATATCTGCCCTGCATCTTCCTTATCTTCCCTAGAACTGTTACTTGTAGTTCCAGACAGGCTGTCCTTCTCAGCAACGGTGCACTGCTGCCAGTGGTGTAACTAGAGTCTTATGTTGAGTTTACATGGGCCGAGGAGCAGCCGATTATCAGGAAGGAACGCTCCACAGTATGATAATGAGCAATCACTACCGCTATAGCTTGTCCTCATACCACTGCATTATTTCTGGGCAGCAGAGTGCTGTTTCCCCATGTTGTACTTACTAATTAGCCATTCTGCACAAGTAACATGTGTGCCTATCCTGCTTCAGCCCTTTTTGCCATGGTCCCACACACAGCAGGATGAAGGCGGGAAGTAGAGGAGGTTGAGCATATAGCTTGATGTAGTTAGCCAGCCTTTACTAAGGCTTATCCTGGGGGTAGGATATCACTTGAAGTCAATGGGAGCAGCACTGTAGTAAAGAACTTCCTGCACTACAATGTTGACAGAGCTTCACTCAAACAACTAAGGCTGGGTTCACATCGGCGTTATCGAATCGCGTTATAGGTTCTGTTAGAACGGAATGCAAAACGGAAGCCTTTAAGAGTTATTCCATTTTGCTGCGTCCTAATACATGTCTATGGGGGCACATAACGGTTCCGTTTGTTTCCGTTATACATGACAGAAAAAATAGTCCTGTCGACAGGACTTTTTGCAGTGGTCCGTTCCCTGCCCCAGTATATGAGTCTAATCGAGGCCAAGACTTTTGAGGCCTACAAGTTCTGGTGGCTTCTTTCCTCACTTTTTTTTGTCTTGGCACTATCACCTCATTTTTTTTCCAGGGCTTCTTAGACCCCCTAACCCTTTCCCTTGTGCCAGGTTTGTCATCGGAGGTCCAATCTTGTTCCACGCTGATTCCTGCCCCCAGTCGTGTGAACATACCCAACACCACTTTGACAATCACAAGTCACACCAGCTGCAGCTTTTACATTCTGCTGGGCTGCATATCCAATGGGCTCTCTGCATTGGATAACAGTATACTGGGCCTCCTTCCCTCTCCTGGCCATACTTTACCTCAATATGCAACCTACTTGGCCATTACTAGGCTATCAGAGAAGAGGGCTCTGTGGTCATGGTAGGACACACCCACTCTTTCCATGGTCCATTATGCTAGCGTTCCCTCCTTAGGGGGCAGTACACAGCCTTATGTCATGTTTTCTGCGGTTAATCTATACTCCACCGTTATCACTCCACTGTTATCACATGCTCTCCCTTCATCAGGCAAGCCTATTCAGTTTTTGAGTGCACCGAGCATCTGACTTACCCCCCTTAGTAGGTGGCATAGTTGTACTATCGCAAAATGCTGTTTCTGACAAGATATGCCGTTCTAACGTGTACCAGACACCCGCATTACATCTCGCATTAGACAGATTAATTGCACCATCGTTGGATGTTGTTATGGTCAAACCTTTGTAGTTTTGGCGTGTACCAGGCTCCACATTACCCCCTTTAATTGGCAGAGTAATTCTGCTGTTACTATATGCTTTGACAGGCCTATGTATTTCTGATATGCACCAAAGAACCACATTAACCCTCTCAATAGGCGGAGTAATTGCTCTATCACTAGTGTTGTATCTAACAAGCCTGTTTAGTACTTATGTGCACCAGGCATCAGTATTACCCCCTTCAACAGGCGGAGTAATTGCGCTGTCACTGGACTGCGACAGCTACTTTCCCCTCCTCAATAGGTGGGGTAATTGTACTGTCTCTCAATACGCAGGTTTGGTCTGTGCCAGACAACCACATTTTGTAATACTGCCATGTAAGAAGAGTGGCTGCTTGATGTGGTGTATGACAAGCCTCGGTGGCCACCGCTGAAAACTGTAGTTGAGCATATGCAGTTCTGACTTGTCCCCTTTAATAAAGAAGTGAATGTGTTGTTTCTAACTACAGTATCCAATGAGCTTTCGCAGTTGTGACGTGGTCTCCATAGGTGCAGTAATGGTGCTGTCACTGGATGCTTTTCCCGACGAGCGTGCAGTCTCTGATGTGCGATAGACAGCTCTGTTACGCAATTCATTATGCAGTACAGTTGCCATCTTACTACTCTCCCTATGTTTTGTCACCAGTCGTGGTGTAGTGGTTGGATCATCCCTGGTTGCTGTATCTGACATTGCTACCAGGTATTGTAGGTGCTAGAACTTCACATTTCTACCTTACATAAGTAGTACATGGTACTACAAAAAGCCGCTGTCTCAAAAATGGCTTCATAATGGTTGTGTGCTCCAGGCAGCCAACCGACTCCTTTATTGTGCTGATCTGGATGCTAGTTATGGCACTGCTACACTTTCATGGTTCCTGCTTTTGTCTTTGCATTGCCACATACTGTAGACAGAGTAATGGGGTGCTAGTGGCATTGCTACTGCAACTTCTGGATGCTACCATTCATTATGCAGGGGTGCACCACCAATGAGGCCATGTGAGGTGATCGCCTCATGGCAGCACCAGCTAGGGGCAAGAGGGGGGCAGCAAAAGGGCCATGGGCAATAAGTGCTTTCATTGTGGCAAAGGGGTTAGGTTAAGAAATTGACATTGGGAGGGAGGCCGTTTCAGTTTTTGCCTCAGGCAGCAGAAACGCTAGGTGCACCCCTGTCATTATGTCTTGTTTTTACTTACATCATCTGACGTCAGAGTCCTACTGTTACAGCCACCAGACCACTGCTCTCCCCCTTACATTGTATGGTCACCGCTACCATGCCAGTCATTGTATCCGCCATAGCAACAAAGGTGAGGTTTAGTATGTTACTGTGATTGCTACTCTTCTCTTTCTTGCTCAGCAGTGCACTGTTGTTACCGTTGACAGCCATATTATCATCTTCAAAGAAGTAATGACTATGCTGTTGCAGAGTATCTTCATTGGCTTCAGCATACTTGATACCTTACCACTGTGTTCCAACAATGGCATGCAAGCACATTCTGTTCCCATTTCACTCCTCAGAGATGGTTAGGGTACTATCTGTTTCTTCAGCTGAGTCTACCTGATATGAGTCGCCCTTCCCAGCACATCATGGACAGTCTATCTGACTGATACATGTCTTTGGGGGCTTCCCGGTGCCTTTTTGTGTACAGGCCCTACTTGTGACCAGTATGCTTCTACATGGATTCCCCATGTTCTCAGGGTTAAATGTTATTGCAAGGGAGTTACTAGATTCCATTTATGGATACAAATGATGTATGCTGTGTTTTTTCTCTCACCATTTTTTTTGTAGATGGCCTTGTCTGACAGTCCAAGACTTGCTCCTCTGTCAGATGCCCAGAGATTACTTCATATTTCACCAAGGTTTTTTGGTGTTTGAAATTACCCTGACTGGTATTCCACCTCTGTCACCTGGTTCCTTGACAGAACTCCCTGGGACCACCAGTGTTGAGGGTTTTTCTCTTAGCCTTGAATGGTCCACCCTATTCATTTCCAGGCTTTTGGAAAATACATATTCATTTTTTGCAAGCCTTGCACCCAGGGGCGTAGCTAAAGGTTTATGGGTCCTGGTGCAAGAGTTCAGCTTGGGCCCACCTTCCCTAAGTGCTTTGTGTTTTTCTTATGCGGCACAAGGTTCTTTTGGCCCCCTAAGGCTCCTGGGTCCGGTACCGACTACTACAGTGCCTTGCGAAAGTATTCGGCCGCCTGGAACTTTTCAACCACATTTCAGGCTTCAAACAAAAAGATATAACATTTTAAATTTTTGGTGAAGAATCAACAACAAGTGGGTCACAATTGTGAAGTGGAACGAAATTTATTGGATCATTTAAACTTTTTTTGTAATAATAAAACTGAAAAGTTGGGCGTGCAAAATTATTCGGCCATTTACTTTCAGTTCAGAAAACTCACTCCAGAAGTTCATTGAGGATCTCTGAATGATCCAAGGTTGTCCTAAATGACTGATGAAGAGAAATAGAATCCACCTGTGTGTAATCAAGTCTCCGTATAAATGCAAGGAGATCAGTCACATGGTTTAGGAGGAGACGCTGTTTGTGTGATCCTAACCATGTGACTGATCACATGGTCATGACATCATTGAAGGTCCTTGCAAGCTATGGTGAATGGAGTGTTTCTTCTCTGCCTGGTCCTGTCAATCAACAGAGCCTCTAGGAGCAGAGGTAACACCCCTTGCACCTAGAAGCCTTATTAGAATAAAATAAAAGTTCATTTTATATAAAAATGGGGGCACCAGTAAATAAAACAGATATATATTTGGAATCAGGTGACATTAGCACATCTCTAATGTCAGCCTGATTCATACCGAAAAAACTGGTGACAGAAACCCTTTAAGTTTTATTTTGCCTCTATTTTTAAAATGTTTGCTGTGGGGATTTGAACTCACAACCATCTATACTAAAGGCAAGAACCTTAACCACTGGGCTATAGAGCTCAATGCAAAGTAAGTTTTGAAAAACCTCATAGAGGTTTCTCTTGTATTAAAAACCTCATAGAAGTTTCTATGGTATTACAGAAGAAAAACTTCTATGAGGTTTTTCCACCACCTACTTAACACTGAGCTCTATAGCCCAGTGGTTAAGGTTCCTGCCTGTAATGTAGAAAGTTGTGAGTTCCCATTCCCACAGAAACAGGTCAAAATTAGATTTATTTATACATAGGGTGTCCCCAAGCATAGTGACCATGCTTGGAAACACCCTCTTTCATGTTGGTATCACTAACAGCAGGGACTCCTAAGCTGGGAAATTCCCCACTCGATCTGAACGCTGCCATCCGGACTAAAGCAGGGGGGCCCCTTAGAGGATCGGGGCCCTGAGCAATTGCCCAGTTTGCCGGCCCTGCTCCAAGCAGTGCACATTGATATCTCAGGCTGGGTGCTTTCTTATTTATCAGCTGCCTCCACTGAGTACATAGCTTGCGTTTCATCCCTCTGTAGCGAAAATAAACTCTTTTCTGAGTTCACTGGGGGACACAACTCTAACCCAGTTATTCTGCTGGTTTTTATTGATGGATGCCACATGTTCATGGTTCTGACCCATCTCCATCAATCAGTTTCTTACTATCTGCTTTCTATTGGCTTTTCCTGGCTGCTCCTACTGCTTGCGTACAAACTGATCAGCTCAGTGTCTGCAGGAAGGGTATAGCTGTTAGTTCCTC
The DNA here is from genome assembly GCA_900303285.1 of Rhinella marina. Taxonomy (NCBI): domain Eukaryota; kingdom Metazoa; phylum Chordata; class Amphibia; order Anura; family Bufonidae; genus Rhinella; species Rhinella marina. Next base: position 246,799 of record ONZH01013051.1, on the reverse strand, counting down.
CAAACAGTTTTTCTCCTTATTGACATCTCCTAGTGGCAACAGCTATACACATGGTCTGAAAATCTGTGGCATATCGACTCTTAAAGGAAATATACCCTTAAAAGGAGTCTGGCAGCAATTTAAACCATGCAAAACAGCTAATGACTCTAGGTAGGGGCTGAGGAGAGCAGTAAAAACACATTTTGTGGTGCTTTTCATTAGTAGTAGTATGAATATGAAGTTTTATTCTGCTAGATTCTGCAAGTGCCCAGGAGGCAGTGCTTCTCTGTGAAGTGCTCTCTGCATTTCGCTGCACAGGACAATGGCTATCTTTCTCAGAAGCGAGGTCTATAGAATACTGCAATATAGAGTGTGGTAAAGTCTGAAGGACTCAATGCAGCCATTTCACCTTGTGTGCGTAAGGATTGTTTTTGTCATCCTTTATTAAAATCCATTGAGTAACCGCTTCCAGATGGCCCACTGACTATGAAAGTCTGACTGGTCCATTCTTATCTCTGCAAGGACATTCCTGAATGTTTTTCCAGATTTAGCAGCTGCATGCCAACCATGCAGCTGCGGCACCAAGGAACCCAATGTCAGAGAAGGCAGGACCCGATGAAATGTCGGGTCTTAGTGACCCAGGTCAGCTCTGCAGTGAGGCTTTACAACATTGCAAGACCTCGGGCCCAGTTATAAGAGAAATCAGCAATAAAAAAGAGTAAAATAAAAAATAAAGACATTAAAAAAAAAAAAAAACAAAACACTGCAACCTCTAGCCCCCCAGCCCCAGCCCCACAACCTTATAAGGCCTCTTTCAAACGAACGTTTTTTTTGCGGCCTCCAAACCGCATTTTTCACATGAAAAATGCGGACCCATTCATTTCTATGGGGCCACAAAAATGCGGTCAGCACACCGTGTGCTGTCCGCATACGTATGTCCGTTCTGTAGCCCGCCAAAAAAAATAGAACATGTCCTATTCTTGTCCGTATTACGGACAAGAATAGTACTGTTCCATTAGGGGCCAGCTGTTCCATTCCGCAAAATACGGAATGCACATGGATGCCATCCGTGTTTTTTTTTGCGGACCGCAAAACACAACGTTCGTGTGAAAGAGGCCTAACCCACACATCCCCAATATCAAAACAACCATTATGGAAAGGAGAGATCATTTAAAAGAAAAATTTTTTGACTAGCAAAAAGTGCAACAAAAATGTAAGTCAAAAACAGACCATTTTCCCAGGTATAAACATGGAAAATAATAAAATAAAAATAACAGAAAAATAAAGGCCCATATATTACCGAAAAAAGGTGCAAAAGCTATTTACATAACTGAACAGGAAAAGAGATATAACTTTAAAAAAAAAACATGAACTAAAAAAGAAAAAACTGTCAGGAAGGGGTTAAAGGGTCCAGCCTTGAACTGGTTAAAGATGTTTAGAAAGTGAGAAATTGGAATCTCCAGAGATTAGTGGATCGAGAAGACAGCTGTAGATCACTAAAATAAATGCTGAGAAGCCTATGAAGAGTTTGGCCTCCTTCGGGGGTGGGTTGGAGAACTGGAAATCTCTACAGGAACATTTTGCACTTTACAGAGAAAGCCTCGTGCACGTTTAATAAAAAATCAGCAGTATAAGGGTTCATTCAGACGGCCGTATGCTGTCCACAAAAAAATGGATCCGTATTTTTGCGGATAGCATACGGCCGTCTGAATGAGCCCTAAGGCTACATTCACACAACTGTATTTTTTCTGCAAAATGCAGACCCATTCATTAATAATAATAATCTTTATTTATATAGCACCAACATATTCCGCAGCGATTTACAGTTCAGGGGTTCATGTACAAACAGTCATAAATAACATAGCAACAAACAAGTCAATTATTACAAGAGGAATGAGGGCCCTGCCCACAAGATCTTACAATCTATGAGGAGATGGGGCTGACACAAAAGGTAAAAGCACTTGTTTTGTACGATAGTCCAGCCATCTTGGGAAAATAGGGGAGCAGATATAAAGTCGGATGAGCGGATCACCAGCTGATATGTGAAGTGCCTCTGGGTGCATGGGTGTGGTGGAGAGTTTGGTAGAGGATCAGGTTCAGGAAATGATAGCTGGTCTATATATGAAGAGGCGTTAGATCAGGGGATGTGCTAAGTTTTTAGGGAGTGCCTAAAACTGTGTATATTGGGGTAGGGCATCCCAGAGAACTGGTGCAGCTCGGGAGAAATCTTGGAGCTGGGAGTGAGAAGTTCGGATTATGGTAGAAATCATTCCAATGGGGCCACAAAAGATCGGACAGCACACTGCAATTCTGTTCCATGGCCCCGCAAAAAAGATAGAACGTGTCCTATTATCCGTTTTTGCAGACAAGAATTGGCATTTCTATCATGGATAAGGACATTCCGATCTGCAAAATGCAGAACACACACAGCCGGTATCTGTGTTTTGTTTGCGGTCTCCAAAAACGGATACATTCGTGTCAATGTAGTAACTTATAGTCGTTTGTGAGTAAGGCTACTTTCACACCAGCATTTTTGCAGGATCCGTCATGGATCTGCAAAAACGCTTTCAAGACGGATCAGTTTTGTCCTAATGCATTCTGAATGGAAAAGGATCTGTTCAGAATGCAGCAGTTTTGCCCCAGTTCAGTCAGCATTCCGCTTTGGAGACAGACATTAAAACGCTGCTTGCTGCGTTTTGGTGTCTGCATGAAGAAACTGATCCAAACTGATCCGTCATGGCTCACAATGTAAGTCAATGGGGACAGATCCGTTTTCTCAGACACAATAGAAAACTGATCCGTCCTCCATTGACTTCAATGGTTTTCATGACGGATCAGTCTTGGCTATTTAAAAGATAATACAACCGGATCCGTTCAGAACCGATGCAGACGGTTGTATTATCATGACGGAAGCGTTTTTGCTGATCCATGACGGATCCTGCAGCTTTGTATTGTAGTCCACGCACCATCAGTCGACATGTGCATTAGGCCTAACATGTCAGGTACTCTGCTTATTGAAATGGGGGCGTCTGAACTGAGGTTTGGGAAATACATATAATTTGATAGTTGTCCCCCATTATTTTCCTCCCACATGATCGCTTTCCAAGGATCGTTCTGTGTACAAGGCCAATAAGATAATGGGTTGCATCAAAAGGGGCACAGATGCCCGTGATGAGAACATAGTCCTGCCACTTTACAAATCACTAGTCAGACCACACATGGAGTACTGTGTACAGTTCTGGTCTCCTGTGAACAAGGCAGACATAGCAGAGCTGGAGAGGGTTCAGAGGAGGGCAACTAAATTAATAACTGGAATGGGTGGACTACAGTACCCAGATAGATTATCAAAATTAGGCTTATTCACTTTAGAAAAAAGACGACTGAGGGGAGATCTAATAACTATGTATAAATATATCAGGGGTCAGTACAGAGATCTCTCCTATGAACTATTTATCCCCAGGACTGTGACTGTGACGAGGGGACATCCTCTGCATCTGGCGGAAAGAAGGTTTGTACACAAACATAGAAGAGGATTCTTTATGGTAAGAGCAGTGAGACTATGGAACTCTCTGCCTCAGGAGGTGGTGATGGTAAGTTCACTAAAAGAGTTCAAGAGGGGTCTGGATGCATTTCTGGAGGGTAATAATATTACAGGTTATAGTTACTAGAGAGGGGTCGTTGATCCAGGGAGTTATTCTGATTGCCTGATTGGAGTCGGGAAGGAATTATTTTCCCTTAAAGTGGGGAAAATTGGCTTCTACCTCACAGGTTTTTTGCCTTCCTCTGGATCAACTTGTAGGATAACAGGCCGAACTGGATGGACAGATGTCTTTTTTTGGCCTTATAAACTGTGTTACTATATTATTATGAATGTACAGTATGTATCATCAAAATCAGTTGTCCTGCCATTTTCCTTTTTACTTTCTGAGGGTAGGTCTGTGGAACATGTATAGGTCTGACACCAGATGCTGTGTGCAACTCATTTCCTCCACGCTCAGGCTTATTGCTGACTAAGGGGCCCAGCCATGTGCATGGATCCTGCTACAACAGATGTTCCCTTTTCAACATGTGGTTTTCGAAGTACAACATATTTCATTGTTCTTGTGATTTTTTTTCCCCCCTCTCTTAACAATAAAATCTGTTGTTTTCTTGAGAGGCATATATGTCACTAAACAGCTGTATTTCCCCTCAGGAGAGAAAAAAAAATAGCTAAAATCTCCTGGCATGTCAGATAGACAAAGAGACACTTAGGGGGTCATTTATCAAAGTGGTGTAAAGTAGAAGTGGCTTAGTTGCCCATAACAACCAATCCGATTCCTCCTTTCATCTTCCAAAGGAGCTGTGAAAAATGAAAGGTGGAATCTGATTGATTGCTATGGGCAACTAAGCCACTTCTACTTTACACCAGTTTGATAAATGACCCCCTTACAGCTTGATCTTCAAAACTCCAACTTATTCAGGTGGCTCAAAACCCACATACTCAACGGACTGATGCCACCTTCAGCAAGTAAAATATCACTGAAAGGTACACAATGATATTTTGAAGATTTTTCCTGGAGGAATTTTTCATGAGGAGCATTTTTAAAAAGAACCTGTCACAATGATCTTGCACTATTATCTACAGCAGGAATGCCCAACCTGCAGTACTCCAGCTGTTGTGAAACTACAACTCCCAGCATGCCCGGACAGCCTACAGCTATCAGCCTTCAGTAGGGCCTGGTGGGAGTTGTAGTTTTACAACAGCTGGAGGGCCGCAGGTTGAGCATTCCTGGTCTACGGTAATACATGAGTAGAATTGCAAATAAAGGAATCCAGATCACCATCTTTTATTTTCCTACTGCCCAATTCCCTTCTCCCAGCATATAAAAGGAATATGTCATCAGAAAATGACTAATTGTTTAAATCATATTTTATTTATATAGTTTTATAAAGTTATTTTTAATTTAACACAAAATCCTGCAGGCTTTGCACCAGCCACTAAGCTTAATAATAGGCGCCATGTCTTGGTCTCTGCAGATCACTTTAGTACAATTATCTGCTTATCACTACAAGCAGGATTAGAACAACATATATCACCTGTATACAGATAACACAGGATCCACCATTCATAATAGGCTGATTATCAAAGCTACAGTGACCTCTGCACTCCAGACACTTGTGACTATGGCCCATGTGCTTGCTAAAGCATATCTCTAAATGCTGTTAACCACAGCTCAAGCAAGATGGCCGCCCCCATATAATGTTTAGAACTTATTATAAGAAAATATCCAATCAGAAAATAAAAACAGGTTAGAACAAAAGGATATGTGAGACTATTATCTGTTTAACCCCTTAATGACCCAGACATTTTTTTCCTCCCTGCCTTCCAATACCCATTACTTTTTAATTTTTCACTCACAAGGCATATGAGGGCTTCTTTTTTGCAGGACATTTTTTTAATGGCACTATTTAATTTACTATAGTTTGTATGGGGAAAAAAAAACTCTTTGTGGAATGAAATTGGAAAAAAAAACAATTTTATGCATTTTTATTTTTGTTTCCGGGTTTCAGCTGCAATGATTTTCAAATCTCACAGACCCATCTTTTATTCACAATAGATCATAGAAAATACACAGCGCATTTGGAAAGGCAGACCCTTCTACATTTTTCACATTTTATGTTGTGGCCTTATGCTAAACTAAAAATCTGCCTGGAATTACAGGCTGCTGGAGCTCTACAGGAGGGGAATTATTATACCGAGGGCAATACAGGGGAAAAATATACATATGGGGGCATAACAACATACCTCCCAAGTGTCCCTCTTTGGGAGGGACAGTCCCTCTTTTTGACCCAAGTCCCCCTGTCCCTTTTTACTCCTTAAATGTCCCTCTTTTTGACCTGGAGAATTAATGCATAAATGTACATTAATAAATTTACTAAATTGCTCCTTACTAAGCTATCTGTTTGGTTTTTACCTGTATATTAGACAATAACTCCATTATTTGGTGCAATTTGGACCTTAAACTATCTATAATCTGATGATTTATGTGTTAATATTTACATGGACATTGAAGCGCAAGAAAAAAAAAGGCCACAGGGGCTCCGGTAATTATGATTTGGGCGGAGTTAGAGGCGTGGCCTAGTATAAAAAAACTGCCGTGATGCGCGCCACACACATTGTCCCTCTTTGCAATTTTCAAAAGTTGGGAGGTATGTAACAATACAGGGGGCACTACAGGGGGGTTATAACTGCAAGTGGGCATTATAAATACTAGGATTATTATGGGGGGCATTATAATTACAGGGGCTCTACAGGAAGCATTATTACTACTGGGATAGGGGTGCCTTACATAGGAGCCTTGTTACTGCGGAAGCACTATAGGGGGCCTAGAGAACGACAAGTGGGCATTTATACTGGGGGCACTATGGTGGCATTATTACTACTGGAGTACCGTAGGGACATAACTATTGGGCACAATATTGAGGGCATTGCTACTTATGGGGACACTCTTGGGGAGCATTATTGCTATTGTGGGTACTGTAAGGGGCACTCTTACTATTGAGAGCAGTCTGGGAGCACTGTTACTATAGGGGAACTATCTGTATGGTACTATTATTTTTGCAGTATAGTATTTGGGGGCATTGGGGAGCACAGTATACGGGGGTAGCAGCAGGATGACACAGCTGAAAAAAAGTCACCAAGGCAGTCTGGGCCGAATGGACAGGATGAGGAAAGAGAACGTCTAAGGGCTCATGCACACGAACGTATTTTCTTTCCCTGTCCGTTCCGTTTTTTTTGCGGACCGTATGCGGAACCATTCATTTCAAAGGGTCAGCAAAAAAAACGGAAGGTACTCCATGTGCATTCTGTTTCCGTATTTCCGTTCCACAAAAAAATAGAACGTGTCCTATTATTGTCCGCATTACGGACAAGGATACTACTGTTCTATTAAGGGCCAGCTGTTCTGTTCCACAAAATATGGAATGCACACTGATGTCATCCGTATTTTCTGCAGATCCGTTTTTTCATACAGTCGCATGCATGAGCCCTAAAGCAGAGGAGACATCACTGGATGTAATAGGTATGTGGTGCTGTATGTAATTTTGTCCAACCAAATCTGTCTTTAAGGCCCCATTCACACGACCGTGTGAATGGGGCCATAGCTATCAGCAAAATTGCGGGAATAGATGCGGCACGGAGAATAGATTCACCTCTATGAATAGATAGAATAGATAGAGAATAGATTCACCTCTATGGGGCCGGGAGCAGCGGCACGGAGCTAGCTCCGTGCCGCGGCTCTTTTGAAGCATGTCCTATACTTGTCCGTGCGCACGGACAAGTATAGGCATTTTCAATGGGGCCGCACGGCGTGTATTCCGAGTGCTGCGGAACACACGCCGGGCGGCCCCCGTATATTTGCGGGTCCGCCGTAATGCGGGTCCGCAAATATACGTTCGCGTGAATGGACTCTAACAGTAGACTTGGGCAGAGGAATTGGATTGCTGTAAGTTGTGATACATTTATGAAATGCATGATATTTGATACATTTTGTGCATCTTTTAGTCTAATACTTTCTTATGATATCCCTTTACTAGAGAAAGAGTGAAACAATTTTAGCAGCTGATAAATCTGACAAATCAGCTCGACAGGCTAACCATGTTCACTTTCCCACCCACTTTTTAAAACTGGAATGGTCTAAAAATGCAAATATTGTCAAATTTTCAAAGTCCTGTTCTGAGGCTTTATGAAGCCAGAATTCTGGAGTGCAGGGCTTGATAGATTTGCTCCAATGGGTGGATTCCAAAAGTTCCTTTATTCGTCTGGATTCACTCGTTCTTGTTCCAGCAGAATTATATATCCACATTTACAAAGAAAAAAAGGGACTTTAAGACGGGTGAGGACGGAACCGTTTGGTATGAGTGTCATACCAAACGATCCGTCCTCATTGACTTACATGCAGATGAGGACGGATCCGCAATGCCTGCGGGCATTTCACACGGGACCCAAGCGTTACAGTGCTCGTAACGAGCACTGCTCGCTCATCTCTAGTAAAAACCTCTCTTCTTATTGTAGCTGGGTCATGTGACCAACTCCCTGACCTCCAACTGACCCAGGACAGAAAGCCAGTCACTGCTCTATTCATTCACTTTCAGTCTCATAGGAATACATAGAGAATTAGACTTCCTGTCCACACATAAGTCTATGTGTGAGTTGGTGGGTCTAATTGCTGGTCACATGACACAGATAAGAAACCTCAGGATGATAGAAGTCAAAAATTCAGACACTGGTAAGAAAATGACATTCACTACAGATTATATCATCTTTCTAGCAGGACATGGAATAAAATTTTTGTCGGGAGTTCTTCTTTAACTTTAATGGGCTGCAAATTTGCAGACATTACGCCTGTGTGCTGTCCGCATCCGTATGTCTGACACCACAAAAATATACAACCTATCCTATTCTTGTAAGTTTTATAGACAAGCATAGGACAGTTGGCCTGAAGCCTAGGATAGGACAGTAGGCCTGAAGCATATCAAAAGGAATGGGGCAGGGCCGGCTGCAGCATCTTTGAATATAGAATTCTCATTTCCCACTTGTCTGCAGGGTCACACCACCTGAGGCGATCGCCTCGCCTAATTGGCAGTGTGGCCTGTGCTGTCTCAGATGGGACCAGCTGGACACAACATACTGAGCACTGAAATGCCATATCTATAGAAAACACAAAATTTTCATTTTGCACAGTTCCCTGCTCAATAATTTTTGTAAAATACCTGAGAGGTTACAATGCTCCCTCCACCTCTTGATAAATAACTTGATGGGTGAAGTTTCCAAAATGGGGTCATTTATTGGAGGTTTCTGCTGTATGGATACTTCAGGGGCTCTGTAAATGTGATGTAGCACCTGTAAACTGTTCCAATGGCTCTGCTTCCCTTCTGAGCTCCGCCGTGTGCCCATACAGCAGTTTACATCTACATTTATGGCATTTCCGCACCCAGGAGAGTCCCAGATGACACCAGTTGTGAACAGCATATCGAGCACTGAAATAACACATCTGTGAATTAATTGCAATCTTCACTCTGCACCATCCGCTGTGCATTAATTTCTGTAAAATACCTGTGGCGCCAAAATGCTCACTCCATCCCCTAATACCTTGAATGACATCCGTTTTGAATAATTTGATAGGTGTAGCTTCTAAATGGAGTAATTTATGGGTGGTTTCTACTATGTAAGCCCCTAAAAGTCCCCTCAAAACTGAATTGGCCCTTAAAAAAGTCAATTTTGGAAATTTTCTTGAAAATTCAGAAAACTATTAACTATTTTATGAGATATTTTAGAAAATTGCTATTTTTTCACATTATTACACAAATTTAGTTTTATATAAAGGTAAAACATATAGACCCAAATTTACCACTAAGATGAAGTACAATGTGTCACAAGTAGTGTTGAGCGAACTTGTATTTTCAATTTTGGCGTAGATTCAGATTATCTAAGAATTCCGTTATGGATTCCGCTACCACGGACCATAAGTTATGGTCCGTGGTAGTGGAATCCATAATGGAATTCTTAGATAACCCGAACACCAAACTTGAAAACCCAAGTCCGCTCAATACTAGTCACGAAAAAACCAATGGCTAGGATAAGTAAAAGCATTCCACATAGACACGTAAGATTTGCAAGATTAGGCTGTCAGGAAGAGGTTAAAAATCCTGGCAAACCCTTAGTAAAGCAGCAGTAAGTCACACTATGTTTCTTTTAGTGACATATTTTAGGCCAGGGATCAGCAACCTTCTGCACTTCAGCTGCTGTGAAACTACAACTCCCTGCACACTTACTCAGCTGTCCTTATAACTCCCATAGAACTGAAAGGAGGATTCTAGGAGTTGTAGTCTCAGAACAGCTGGAGTGCCAGAGTTTGCTGATCCCTGTTTTAGGCCACAAAAGCTTTTCTAACACCGTGAGAAAAAGGCTGCAAGGCTCCCATGACAATATCCTCCTCGGGAGATGGCTATGCCTTCTGAACGACACTGCACACCCCTCGGCGCCCTGTTGTGGGCGGAGTTTATAAAGACAGTTCCCTGATGTGCGGAAGGTAAGGAGACTCAAGCATTCTCATAAATTACTGAGAGACATGGAGCCGACAGGAGACTGTAAGTCACGTTACACGTAATGGCTGTGTCAGTGCATCATGGGAGATGTAGTTCCGTGTGCGGCAGAGGTACTACGCATTTCTCCATCTAGAACTACATTTCCCAGGAGCATATACCGGCTTGCTGCGCCCTGGGCCAATCGCTGCTGTGAACCTTCGAGGGCATGGTAGAAAGCAGGAGGGCAGGCATGGAGGAGCAGGGGTGCCCGGGCTTGTCATATTGGAGCAGGTAACCGGTGCAAGCAAGCATGATGTGCCATGATCTGAGAGTCTTCCGTGTGTGTGGCGTGCGGGCACAGGTCACCAGTCTCCATATGACATGTATACACATAGGGGCTAATAATTGTACATGGAGGGGTTGCTTGCCTATGGATCTTGTATATATAGAAGAGATCTATATAAATATTCCCTTCATAGATAGGAATGTGAAGGAGACTGATCTCCAGTCCAGATTATATATATATATATATATATATGTCCCAGTGCTAATGATGGTGGAAGCCCCAGTAACACAGAAATCAATGGTGATCGCGATGTCACCAATGCCATGATTTCTGTAAAGTCTCTGAGAAGCCCAGCTCGCCATCATGTACAGGCCTGTCATAGTGCTGCTTATGCCTATGGATATTCGTTGGCGTATAGACATGTCAATATATTATATTGGGAGGGTCGTAATTAAGAATCTATTATGGCGACTGAAAAAAATGTTATAAAAAAGTCGTTTTCATAAAGCGCGTGTGATGGTTGGGGGCTCAGGTACTGACACCTCCAACATTTCAGCATGCTGGAGGTTGCATTTTATTTTTATCCACTTTGAGACATGCATGCTCTATAAAATATATATAGAGCCCATACACAGACCCCCAAGGGTGTATTCACACACAGCAGATTGCCTCAGGAATTTCTTGCATACATCTGAATGAGGTTGCTTCTGTTGTATGTGGATGGATTTCTACAAGACTCCACATGAATGGGACAGTCGCAGAAACGTCTGCGAAAAAGGCTGGCCAAATGCACAGGATAGCTGTCCACAGGACGCTGTCTCTCCTGACCCCTCCACTTGCATGCTCAGCTCAGCCTAGCATGTATGTGTCCTGAGAGGGTGAAAGCAGCTTTCAGACTCCTGTAGTAGTGTCTTATCTTCCTGACTACTTAAAGGGTTTCTGTCACCAGTTTTGGGCATATAAAACAGGATGACATTTGCAATGTGCAAATGTCACCTGATGCCCAAACTGGTAATAATTTTTTTACTGGTGCCCCCGTTTTTGTAATAAATGAACTTTTGTAATATGTAAATTAATCTCACTAGGTGCAAGGGGCGGTAACCTTGCACCTAGGAGCGCCGTTTCCCTACCTTTATTCACGCCCCCTTTTCTTGTGATGGACAGGGCCAGGCAGCTCGCTCTATGTGCTCCTGGCCCTGTCCGTGCTGGAAATCCCGCGCCTGCGCCGTGCGGACTTCATTCGGCGCAGGCGCAGTGAGTGCCGATGGCTGCCGGGCTCCCGGCTTCCTCACTGCGCCTGCGCCGCCTTCTCTTCCGGGTGTACTGTGACGTCATCGGCGCAGTGAGGAAGCCGGGAGCCCGGCAGCCATCGGCACTCACTGCGCCTGCGCCGAATGAAGTCCGCACGGCGCAGGCGGGGGATTTCCAGCACGGACAGGGCCAGGAGCACATAGAGCGAGCTGCCTGGCCCTGTCCATCACAAGAAAAGGGGGCATGAATAAAGGTAGGGAAACGGCGCTCCTAGGTGCAAGGTTACCGCCCCTTGCACCTAGTGAGATTAATTTACATATTACAAAAGTTCATTTATTACAAAAACGGGGGCACCAGTAAAAAAATTATTACCAGTTTGGGCATCAGGTGACATTTGCACATTGCAAAGGTCATCCTGTTTTATATGCCCAAAACTGGTGACAGAAACCCTTTAAGGACTGGTCAATTGAAATCCAACTGCCTGATCTTTATTTCCTCCAATATTTGCTGTCCGGGAGAGTCGGGAGATCCCGATACACATTGGCGGGTTCGGTTGACATTTATCTGATGTGTATGGCCATCTTAAAGGGGTTGTCTAGTCTCATGATATTGATGACCTTTCCACTGGATGGGTGGGATTCTGACTGCTGTCCCCCTTATAGATCAGCTGTCTGAAGGAGATTTGTTGCCTGTGCAAGTGCTGCAGTATTTACATGCACACTATCACCGTTGTAGTGGCAGTACAGTATAATTGCACTGCTTGTCCCATATAAACAGCTGGTCAATAGCGTGCTGGGAGTCAGACCTCCACTGATCTGAGGATTGGTCATAATTATTATGAAACTAGACAATCCCTTTAAGTTCATATGCGGAAGATGTGCTACACAAATGTCTGTGACTACAGACATTGGAGCTTGCTGAAATCCATATGCATGCTGTAGAGCAACTTCATTCACCAAATCTGCCAAATGTAAACGAGAGCCAAGGCTTTACACAGACTTGATGAAGTTGTAACAGTAGGAATGAGTGGCATAAAAAAAATCTTCTGATTCTTAAAGGCTATGTACACCTTCAAGAGCGATTTCTTTATGATTGCGTTTTACTCATTTTTGGCTAAAATCATTTTTTAATTGGTCTTTATTAAAAATATTGAACCTTTCTGTCACAAAGGGTTAACTGTTTTTCTAGCTGTGTGAGCGGTATTTTTAAGGCTGAGTTCAGACTTCAGTTATTTGGTCAGTTATTGTGATCCAAAACTGGCATGTCAAAACACAGAACAGGAGCAGATCTTTCCATTAGACCTTATATCTGAGTAGGAGTCACCACTGGTTTTGGCTCACAGATCAGTGATGAAAATCACTGACCAAATAACTGAAGTGTGAACTCAGCCTTAGGGCTCATGCACATGAGTGTGTGTGCCCCATGCTGTGGACCACAAATAGCGGTCTACAATGCACGGACACCGGCCGTGTGCTTGCAATTGACTTGAATGGGTCCGCGATCCATAGGGTACGGTCCATACAGCAAAAAATAGGACATGTTCTATTTTTTTACGGTGTGGAGGCATGGACTGAAATCCCACGTAAGTGTTTTGTTGTGTTTCTGTCGGCTTTCAGTCTGTGCCGCCACACTGCTCTGTATCTTGAGCATTGCAGAGCAATTCATCCGTAATACGGATTGCACACAGTCGGCACATGTATATTGTGGAGCCCTTACTTTCAAACAAACATTATCTCTAAATTACGAAGACGTCTTAAACACTTATTTAAAAGCCACATTCTTATCAGTAAGATAGGAACTGAGCTATAATGAGTGTTTAGGAGGTCAGAGAGCAGAGATAAGGAGTCCGTCAGCTCCTGGTCTGACACAAAATCCAAAGGGTGCTACTAGAGCATCACAGCTCTGTACGGAAAAAAGGACACCATATCTTTAATAAAGACCAATTGAAAAATTATTTTTAGCTCAAAATGAGTACAAGTCAATAACTAAAAAAAATTCTCCCAAAGTTGTACATAGCCTTTAAAAGGGTCTTGATGGCACATACCACAGTTGACCTCTCACAAACACTGTTACTACCACCAGATCATATTCCATCTTTTGATGATATCACAGCTTTCATTTTCTGTGTATATCCTCAACCTAGTTTCATCGTCATTATTACACTATTATGTTATTATTATTATGTAGTAACATTTTCAGCCAGTATTTTAATGAAACCGCTTTTTGATTTGCATTTACAGCTGAAGATCTGATCTGAGGAGATCCCTGTCCATTCTTCTCGAGAAGAGTTGTCATCTAGTTCATCATCAGACTGTCTCAGAGCAATTTGCCAATATGTCAGGGTTAGCCTTTTGCCAGCTGCGCACGTTACATAGGACTTCTTTGCTGCTGGCATCTACACAGAGACTAGGCCCTGAACAGTGTCCGTCCCAAAGAGACCGTTTTGGTTCTAGAAGGACCATGTGTATTTCTGCTATAGCACAGCTAGAAGGTGAGCCGCTAGCAGGGAAAGAAGTGAGACTGCTGAATCACATTTATGGAGGTCTAGTAAATGGACAAAGAGCCTGCCTGGCTGAAGCCATAACACTAATCGAGTCTACTCATCTGCGGAAAAGGCAGATTGCCCAAATACTGTTGCAGAAGGTACTATCCCATCACCGGGAACAGGAGCGATTAAAGAACGGCAAACCTCTAGCTTTTAGAGTGGGTCAGTGTTCTATGCTTACATTTATAATCAGCCATTCGGTTTACGTGTTATCAATGTTATGTGGTACAGTTGAAAAAAAGACATATCCATCAAGTTCAACCAAGTGATGGGAGGGGATGTGGATGAATGGAAGGGTCGTAGGAACCGGAATTATACCCACTTTCATAAGCATTGTTAAGGGCATCTGTCAGCAGATGTGTACCTATGAAACACACTTGGCAGCTGAAGACATCTATGTTGGTCTCATTTTCATATGTGCCCACATTGCTGAGAAAAATGTAGTTTTAATATAACCAAATGAGCCTCTAGGAGCAATGGGGCGTTGCCTTTACACCTAGAGCCTCTGCTCTCCCTGCAACTGCTGTGTCCTCTGCACTTTGATTGACAGGGCCAGGCAATTAAAACATTATCATGACTGGTCCTGTCAATCAAAATGCAGAGGGCGCACCAGTTGTAGAAAGAACAGAGCCTCTAGGTGTAACGGTAACGCCCCCGTTGCTCCTAGAGGCTCATTCCCATATTTTAAATCATCATTTATCTCAGCAATGCAGACACATATGAACATGGGACCAACACAGATGTCTTCAGCTGCCAAGTGCACATGTAACAGGTCAGCCAGTGTCATAGGTACAGATCTGCTGACAGAAGCCCTTTAAGATTATTCTGTTCTAAGAAATCATCTAAACCTGTTCCTACCACATCCTGAGGTAGACTATTCCACAGATTTACAGTACTTACAATAAAGATGCCTCCATAGACTGAGGCAGTGCCCCCCTTACATTTTGAGGGGATTTTACATGGAACAGCTTTTCACCATATTTTTTTGTGCGGGCTATATAGTCTAATTATGTACCCAATTAGATGTCTGGTCTCAAGACTAAATAAATTCCTTTAGGCCCCGTGCACGTGACCGTATGTGTTTTGTGGTCCGCAGATGCCAGCAGATTGCATGCTGCCATTTTTCCAACTCCTGCAGAAATGTCCTATTCTGGTCTGCAAAACAGATAATCTGCCTGACAACATGGCAGTATAAACCCGCCCTGAGATCCTCCATGCCCCTTATCAGTTTAGCCACCGTTTAGTTGTATTTTACAGCATTGTGCATAAATTATTGCTAGGGAAAGGCACAGAAAGGCATCTTCCACTGGGGTTCTGAGCTATGTATAATGTGTTTTTTATTACACTTTTTACTTTCGTTGTATTAGTGCACACCCAGTATTACTCCTCACTTGAGATATGAGATGCTATTGGTTGAGTAGGCTAAAGGTGGCCCTTTACAAACCAATTTGCTTACAATATTCCAATATTTTTCATTACTGCATCCCAAGGTTGGTTCACACTTCCATTTAAGACCGCATTCAGACGGCCGTAGTATTGCGGAACACATGGCCGGGCGCCCCATTGAAAATGCCTATAGCAGACAAGTATAGGACATGTTCTATAACTTCTTGCGGAGCCGCGGCTCGGAAAGATCGCAAGCCGTCCATAGAAGTGAACGGGCCCTAACTGTTCCAGCAGAGTTCATCGGATCTGGCCTAGACAGACACTGCTGTTCATAATCGGACCCTATTGACTATAATAGGGGCTGGCAGCGAACAGCAGTATCCAGCTAGACCTTATCCAGCTGACAAAGGCAGGCTGTTCTCAGGCCGGATCCGTTTAGCAGAGGTGTGAACCTACCCTTAGTCATTAAAGAGGGCATACATTTCAACATGGTGGCAGCAGTCATTAAGAAAGGGAACTTGTCACCATGAAAATGGAGTCCAATCTGCAGGCAGTATGTTATAGAGCAGGAGGAACTGAGCAGACTGATGTATAGTTTTATAGGAAAAGAATGAGTATAACTTGTATTTTATACATTTATATTTCTGGTCATTCTTGGCTTTGAAGTCTGGGAGATGGTCCTATCAGTGATTGACAGCTATCTCTGTATACACAGTCATAGAGGGAAGGCTGTCAATTACTGATAGGACCGCCTCCTTGACTTCAAAACCCAAAAAGAGCAACGATATAAATGTATGAAACACAATTTTTACAAAATTTTTCCCATAAAACTACATTTCAATCTGCTCAGCTCTTCCTGCTCTATAATATGCTGCCTGCAGCTCAGACACCATGTTCTCTTTAATATGCTTTGCAGCCCCTACATTTTCTTCTACAGTAGCTGACACTCTGGCTAAATAACACACTGGGCGCTGGTAACTAGGCCTGACTTGTAGATCTTCTGGTTTGTAGACATAATTGATACTATGGAGGAATTTATCATGAGGGGGAATATCTGGAGTCAGGTTTGCCTGAGTCTTTGTTGGAGTATTTTGAGCCACATTTATCAAATGTCACGTTATTTGTTAAATTTGGTGCATCTTTGGTGCATGCTTTTGTCTAGAAACGCTACTCCAGTTTCTACACCACCCCACTACTGGACAGGCTATGGGACTTTTGTTCTGCAAAGTCGCACTGATAAATCTGGAGTGAAACTCATTGACGTATCTAACCACAACCTACTTTTCAAATCTAGAGTGAGTGTATAAAAATGCAAAAAGTCCAACATTTTGTGCAAGTAACCTCAAAAAATTGCCCTGTTCTGCGACTTTTAGAAGGCAGAAATATTTCTGGAGTTCAGGCGTGATAACACCCCTTCCTTTGAGTCCAGTGAAGGAACTGCTTCACATGTTTCTCCATTTCTCAGTAACTGTGTGCTGATGTGTATACCAAGTTCATTTTGTTTCTATCATCTTGGCCTCAGGTCTGTCTGGTCCTCCAGGTGCTGGAAAGTCCACATTTATTGAATACTTTGGTAAAATGCTGACTGGAGAGGGACATAAAGTTGCGGTTTTAGCTGTTGACCCTTCCTCCAGCACTAGTGGTGGTAAGTTGAAGGTTTTTTTTCACTCTCTCAGATGCTGGTCATTGATAGTCAAATTTAAATAAAGTTTGGCCTTAGGGGTATGTGACTATATGACGAAGCAGTAGCACTATAAATACAGCATGGGCTTGTTCATAAGGCTAATTTCACACTAGCGCTAAACTGTGAGAGGAACAGCTTGCCTAGTTTATGGCATCCGACATAGCCAGAAACTGCTGGAACACCACAGGCCCCATTAACTATAATGGGATCCGGCCAGTTTCCGGCATTAGTGGTGAGACTCGGCCAGACAAATACAGCTACAAGAAGCATTTTTTGTCCAGCCGAATCCCGGCACAAATGCCGGAAACAGGCCAGATGCCTGCTGGGTCCCATTATAGTCAATGGGCTCCAACAGGGAAAGGTACGAAAGGATACGATGAACTCTGGCAGGCTGTTTCTCTACCGGAACAGTTTAGCGCTAGTGTGAAAGTAAGGGATGCCCCACCCATGACACAAGGTTATCACTTCACATCCCAGCGGCACCCTGGTGGGGTCATTTTGTCAACATAGATATTCCTGCATTCTCCTAACTTCAATTAGGGGAAAAGGGAGGCTGCATTTCAGACTATCACTGCACATAAAACCTTCCGTACAGACTTGTTAGGCTGCCTGTAAACGGTTCTGCCTGGCCGTGGGTGCAGGTTACCGGTAAAGGGGACCTAAACCTTTGGTAATGCCATGATGGTGCAGCAGTGATTCTGAGAGCGCTCTGCACTGATGAGTTTACCTGCTCTGCTCCGTGTTTCCAGAGTGCGGATCCCATATACTTTCTGTGGATCCGTAGGCCAAATGCTGAGTACAGCTGATGAAACCCAACAGTGCATAGCAGTCTGGGAAGTGCTGCTGCACAATCATGATTTCACCAAAGGTACCCTTTAATTGCCAGGCTGGACCTGTAGCGTTTATCTACCTGCGGATCCTGCATGCGGACCCCACAGTTTGGCTGCACCCAGGGGCGTAGCTAAAGGCTCATGGGCCCTGTTGCAAGAGTTCAGCTTGGGCCCCCCCTTCCCTCAGTACTTTGTGGCGAGGGGCAGGGAAGCACAAAGGCTTCATACTGCCCGAGGCAAAAATTGAAACGGCCACCCTTTCCCCCATATGCCAAATTCTTGACCTAACCCCTTCCCTCCAGCCAGAGGTGTAACTTGACCAGCATGTACTTTCTATAATACCAGTGTGTTCTTATGTGGCACAAGAGTCTTTGGGCCCCCTCACGCTCCTGGGCCCGGTAGCGACTGCTACCTCTGCACCCCCTATAGCTATGCCCCTGGCTGCAAATAAAAAATACACACAGTATAGTGTAATAGAAGATACTTTGAGACAGGTCAGGAACAATAATGTGTAAGAATAATAACCAAGCTTGTACTGAGCTCTGTGCCAAAATTACGATGTCTTGAATGTGTGTGCCAGTGGTATCTCTTTGTACTGTTTCTCCCCCTTGCTGTGGATATCAGTTGGTTTCTATAGTGCCCCTACCTACCAGGCAACATAAAGGTAAGTCATAACTTCATATGATGTGTATTCAGAATGCAGACATGGTTACTTGTATTTCTACATTGACTAACACAGACTACATATCCAGGACCTTCCGAAGAAGGAGTCAACAGATTAAAACAATTCGGAAAATTGGACGTATCTAAAAGACAAGCTGCAGAACCAGTAATAAAATAATCTGAAGCGTAGCTGTATTTCATTGTGTCTTTGTGGGGGAAGTTGTGACACGTCTTGTGGTTTTGTAGTTTTATATTGTTGCTTACATTCCAGTATTGGGTTTCAGTGCAGTCCTGCTGCCAAAATATCCTCATTCATAGATAGCAAGAATGGGGAGGGTCATGATATTTCTTAGAATATTTTTTTAGGGTTGGGGGGGGGGGAGGCGGTTTTCCTCACAGATCCCATAGAATTTGTTACCCAACTTTCTGGTAGACCTGCTCTGTCTTGCATAATTACAGGAATTATGGAACTATCCCTGTATATGTTGCCAGATTTGGCCTTAGAGGCTGCATGAAAGCATCTCTAGGAGCTATTATAACCTCTATGCAACTAGCTTTTCTAGAAAAAAGAAATATATTTGAAAAAAAAATTGTGTTAATTTTTCAATTGCTCTTCATACTGTATGGTGAGCAATACATGCTAAGTAGGTGGGCAGGAAAGCTGGGGCTGCAGCGGTAAAGTTCATGAAATCCTTTTCATGTGGATTTTAGGTTCCCTTCTTGGAGATAAAACAAGAATGACTGAGCTGTCTAGAGATATGAATGCTTACATTAGGCCTTCTCCAACCAGGGGGACCTTGGGAGGAGTCACCCGGACAACTAATGAAGCCATTCTGCTGTGCGAGAGTGGAGGCTATGACATTGTCCTTGTGGAAACTGTAGGTAAGGACTAAATTTATAGCTACTGGCTGTTGGCAAGGGTATAATCGTATTAACCATGCTGGATTTCTTATGGCAATCACGATATTTAAACGCTTCCTCTCACTGCGACTAATCATGGTCTACTGCGACTGTACAACTATCCAAAATGACTTGAACAACCATCATCCTCTCACAGCATTCTAGTTCCAAGTCTATAGACTTTGATACCAATCTGTGGTCACCATGATTAGCCCGCGGACAAATGGAGGGGGCAACGCTTGTCACTTTTCTGTCAGCCTCAGCATTGGGGTTTGCTGGATATAATGGTTTTATATGGACAGCCTGTGGCCCAACAAAGGCCTCCATGTAACTAAAGGCATAATCAAGACAGAATCAATTTTACAGGCAGCAATATCAGACTTATGACATTATAGGTTTAAAAAAGTAAACGTCTCCTAACAGGATTAGATAAATGTTAAAAATAAAGAAATTAGGTTTATGTTAAAAAATTGAGGCAAAATAAAAAAAATAATGAACATGAAATAAGTTTAATATTTTTGATTAAAGAAAAGTTAAGTAACAATGACAAAAACATATCAGATATCCTAATGTTCCTAACAATACCTTTAATAAATATATCCTATCAACTACAATAAAAAGGATAAGAAACAGAATAAAATACAATGGTGGGCATGCTTTCTTTTGTTTTTTATATATTAAAAAAAATCATACATATTTATCACTAACTTATATTCACCTGCCAAAATGATGCCTACAAAATGCCCCACAAATAGGCCTCAAATAGCACAGTAAATGTAAAAATAAAAATGTTAAATATTCTGTGGTCCTTAAGTCACAAATTGGCTTGGTCCTTAAAGAGATTGTCTAGCCTTTTCAACTTTTTAAACTATTCCAAGCAGCATGATGTACCCATTGAAAAAGCCATCTGCTCCCACCTCTCTGTTCTGATTCCGTGGTCTAGACCTCTAAACAACCAGGCGAGGTCACATGCAGCGCTGTGGACATGGACAATCACTGGCCTTTGAGGTGACGTACTGCTGAGGACAATCATTGACTGCAGCGGAACATGTGACCCCCATCTGTCTGGTAATTTACAGAATTGGGACCAGAAGGCCACTGAAAGGAACCGGTATGGAGGTAAATTTGATTTCTTAGTAGATACCACACTTTGGTGGGGACAGTTACATTTCAAAAGGCCTTTTAAGGGATCATTTACACTTCTTGCTAATTACTACAGTGGACCTGACCTTGAGTAGCATATTTTCATTTATTTGACCTATTTATTACTTATTTACGCTTCCTAAACATTGAAATTGCAACACTAGGAAAAGTCGTAGAATTAAGAAAATCACAGGATCAATTACTGATATGCAAATGATAAAAATGGAAACAAAACATTCAAGACATCTCCATCTTATTCAGTATCGAGTATGGACATCCACATCTAGAAATATGGCTGCTGGTGCACTTTCGAGAAATGGCCGTATCAACCATCCAAATCAATGTAACACTGAGCTGTTAGTGTACCTGAAATATGAAGACCTAAGGGGTCTGGCTAACATACATTATGCCACCCCACCCCATAATCCCAGGAGTAGGACCAGTATGACATTCACTTGTGAAGGCCTCTTCATGGTGTTTCCAACATGGTCTTCAGACTCCAGTCTCTGGCTATCATTGTGCCTGAGACAAAAGGGGAATTCATTGCTGAAGAGGATAGACCTCCTTTGCCATCTTTCTGTGCACCATGAAAGTCTTGAGAGTGGTAGCATGAGCTCAATGGAACACCTGCAGCTGGACGTCTGGCTCATATCTCATTGTGCAAATGCTGGCACCTTGACCTAGGCACGTAATGATCTACCAGAGTGAGAAACCAAGGTCTCAGTTTAAGGATTCTGTCCCTCTTAGTTTGCGATAAGTGGTAATAACTGGCACGTTGTCAAACAGGAGGCATCACACAATCATCCCTCATGAACGAATTGATTTTTGAGGTTTTAATTGGTGGTTAAAAAACTTTTGCTTTCAATCTGGCTTTAATGCCCCTCCTACATGCCACAGATTGGAGCTAGGTGCTTGAAAAATTGATCATCTGCAGATCTTAGCGACACCTGCTACTTCCTTGATTGGCATAACCTTACAGCTTGTCCTACTTGGTGTATATAGCTCCAGCATGTTCCGCAGCACTTTACAGACATTGTCATCACTTGCTGTCCCCAATGGAGTTTACAATCTGTATACCCTACCATTATGTCTTTGGAGTGCAGGAGTACCTGGCAAACACAGGCAAAACATACAAACTGCATGCATACGTTGCCATTGATTGTCCATGTAAAAGGACTGTTAGGCCACCGAACTTCATTATTTTTCAGTTATTATTATCTCCAGGTTTGACATAAGATTGCATACATTTTGCACACACATTCTGAGATTTCTATGAGATTTGTCTTTCAGGACCATCATTGTCTTAGTACCAACTGCAGATTTTGATTTATTTTCTCTTCAAAGTTTTTAGACTGTCAGTAGAAGGTCAGTTTTGGTAGATTGTATGCCATCAGCTTCTCTGAGTGCTCTTGATTTTGGGAAGTTAGATCACGAGAATGACATCCTTCACCTTCACAGCTTCCCTGATGTGCTGAGTAATATAGAAAGTCTAATTTCCGTGTAGACGATGAGAGTTCCCAGCATTTTACATTGGTCTTTTCAACAACCATGTTAACTACAGGAACAAAAATCAATAATTCTAATATATATCTTAGTGGTGTCATCCAATAAGCGTTTATTGTCACTGGTGAAGCCACTGGCTCAGGGTGAATGCTGACTGGGTTCCATTATATTTTGCTCTTGAGGCGTATTGCAATTTATTTGGAAATTAACTTTTAGTGGTCATTCAGACTTTTCCCTCTGTCTTTTTGTGTAATGATTGGTATTACAGTATTCTATTCACAAACTGTGGAATTGCACCATGTGTTTGGTTAGTTTTTTTTTTTTTTAAAGAGGATTTCCGTGACTCCTTTATTGATATCCTATCCTCAGGATAGGTCATCAATATTAGATCAGCAGGGGCCCGATCCAGCAACGCCACCAATCATCTGTTTGAGGAGGCCACATTGAGCAATGCAGCCTCTTCACAGCCCTTTACACATCCCCCATCGCTTGCTTGGGAGCAGGAACCGCTAAGCATGGACCCCCTTATACAGTGCATAGATTTGGGTATGAGCACAACCCCCAGTTCCGGTTTGCTAGCGCTCACATCACGCTGTAAATTCCTGTACAGCGCCTCCATGTGGGCACTGAATGAAGCAGGAGCAGTTGAGCCAAACGCACAAGTTAGTGCAGCAGTAGACTCTTACTGCTACACTCCTGAGTACAGGATATAGAGAAGTCCCCGGCCTGGTACCACCCACACCATGCTGTACTGTCCTGTACAGCACTTCAACATGGGTGCTGACTGTGAATATAAAAGGAGCCGCTCTCTGTTACACTGGTGAATGGTTGGTGAAGCATCGTTCTCCCCCATCCCCTGACTGGTGAGTGCAAGGCACAGTGTCCTCTACAGTATAAACAATTAGGTGTCAAGTCCCCCTCTGTTGGCCCACATATATACCTTATCTTCCAGACTATAAGACACACCCCAGGTTTAGACGACAGAAAAGTAGACAAAAATATTTTCAACTTATTATACCTTCCCTGGTGGTTTAATCAAGTGGAGGGGTCAAGGTCAGTAACTTACACACAGCACTTCTGCATACACACCTGACAAACACAGCTCTTCTACACAGCTGACCTACACATACAGCACAGCTGCATAGACCCCATGACAAACACACATCTGTAACAGCTGACGTACACATGCACAGCACATTTGCATACACTCTGTGACAAACACAGTCTGCTACATGCTATACACACCTAAAAAGATCATTCTGCTGCATATAAATCTTTCTCTCAGACACACTTTACTATTTTTTATTAAAAGATCTCATATCTCTACACTTACACCACAGTATTCTCTTCCTGGTTCTACTCCCATTTATGTCATCATCAAAGGTCCTTTAGCTTCCAGTGATCGCCTTTCACTGTACCTGAGGACTTTTCAGCATGGAGATGTCTGGGTTCCTCTTCAGTATTGCGCACCCTCCTGCCTGTACTGATCATACAGATCGGTGTCAGGCAGGAGAGAGAGAAGTGTGCAGTAGTACACCTGTCTCATTAAAAGTGCTGTATGAGTGCTGTGTCAGATCATTAAGGAAGCAGTCAGGGAGGTCTGGCACTGCTGGAACACCCTGACTGTGGTAAATGCCTAAATGTAAGTGTGTCATGTAGTCATCCAACCACATGGTGGGAGTATTTCTGTTACAAAACAAAACAACACTAATATGTGTGTGTGTATATATATATATATATATATATATATATATATATATATATATATATATTCTGTGTATCTGTGTGTATGTGTGTATATGTGTATATATATATATACTTTATCAAATGACTTTCATCTCATCACCACCACGCTCGATCGCCTTCCTCTTCCATCCTCACTCCACCAATCTTCATCTATTACGGTACCTCTTTTACTTACCCCTTTATATCTTTTCCTCTAATGTATGATCTGAGCATCTCACAGACGAGTTTCCTAACCCAGAATTTTGACATTTATTCTTGTATTTTGTCATCCTGCAGGAGTGGGGCAGTCAGAGTTTGCAGTGGCTGACATGGTCGACATGTTTGTGTTGATGCTGCCACCAGCAGGGGGCGATGAGTTGCAGGTATATTACTCCTTTTCATTTATAGGGAATCCCGAAATTTACAAAGGAAAGTGCCTCCCTTTTATTATCGTACAGGGTTTGCTATATATTACATTACCAAGAAAAAAATAGAACATATCCTGTAGCAATGTTGTTAATCTGCATTGGTTCTAATAAATTCTCTCTGTTGTCTCCTCTTTAAATATTTATCCAGCGGGTTAGCCAAGGAATATAAATCAGCTGCTTTTGCTCCAGAAAGCTGACCATATGGGAGCAATCACTTAGGTTCCATGTGAGTTAGGCTCGATGACTTGTAATTTGCATTAGCGTTCACCTCTGTCTGCTTCCTGTAGTGCACAGGAAGTTTTATGTGGCATTAGTTTGGAAATGATCTTTTAAATCACTGTAAGTCACAGACGCTGTACAAGCGAGTATGCAAATCAAGCCCATGGTTTATACCTTCATCTGGATTATCGAGGCTCCTGCTTTCTCCTCTGCCTTCCTGTTGCAATCATGGAGGAACTGAAATGTGTGCCGCAGATTGGAACCAGGTGTTGGCTTGTTTGTATAATGTACAAAGAGAGAACATACATTCAGGCAAAGTCCGTCCCCATACGTCTCCCCAATGGAGTCCATTATAAGTGGAATTAGTTGTTCTCTGTAATGTTTCCTAGATAGATTCCATAGGGGCTTTCACCCAGCTTCCCTGTACTCCTGAGTAGCAGATACGTCTAGGTATGCCGTGACACATCGCCTTTCTTATATCTGCAGTTTCCCTGAAGTTTATATTCCAAGTTCATGATGATCTTTCTTTCTTTAGGGCATAAAACGGGGAATTGTCGAAATGGCCGACCTAGTTACTGTAACCAAGGCTGATGGAGATCTGCTTATTCCTGCACGCAAGATTCAGGCCGAGTATGTGAGTGCATTAAAGTTACTTCGCAAGCGATCCAAGACTTGGAAACCTCAGGTAAATGTTGAAGATTGAAGTGATATCTAAATGTGCTTTATTGTTCCTATACCTGAGCATTCTCCATTCTACATGTGCACCGCTTCATATTCGGGTTACTAGGTCTTCTGCTATGTATGGTCACGATGACATGCCTCACCTGCAGCCATGTTCTTTACATCTAACAGTCAGTATTGGCCTGACTTTAGCATAAATCCTGAAAATCCTTTTACTGAACTGTACTAGAACTGATTAATGAGGCTTTTTATTATGGTGTGACATAGTCCATACGACCAAAAAAGTACCAAAATGTGGGAGAACAGGACGTAAAATGCAGTTTTGCCAGAATGAAGTATGAAGTCATGGTTTTCATAGGTGATTTGTGACCAAATGGGAGATTAAGAAAAATGTTTTGCGTTACATAAAACATTTTCTACTGTGGCATCAATTCAGAAACCTGTTGGTGGTCCTGATATTGGATGCAATGTAGGTATTT
Source organism: Rhinella marina (assembly GCA_900303285.1). Taxonomy (NCBI): domain Eukaryota; kingdom Metazoa; phylum Chordata; class Amphibia; order Anura; family Bufonidae; genus Rhinella; species Rhinella marina. Next base: position 221,032 of record ONZH01013051.1, on the reverse strand, counting down.
TTGGACACATTCTGTTGAGTGAATGAAATGTGATATTCTCCTCCTCTGCTATGAGTTACTGCGCCAGGTTATTTAGCAGGCAATATGCACTAGAACTAAATACCCAGCTTTACCATACAGCATGAGCCACTGTGATATATATGCACAGACAACTCTAGGTTTATGCTGTCTTAATATAGGACATTATTAAAGGGGTTATCCATACGCCCAAGCCCATCATAGTTTTGTACTTACCTGGCTCCCTGGCACCTGCTTCGTTACTGACGCCCGCATGGCCGTCGCTGGATCTCCCCATCGCGCGGATTGAAACATCCAGTGATGGGGAGCCAATAGCAGGCCGCGACGGAAACGAACCTCCCTAGTATCTCTGTCGCGGCCTGCAATTATTAATTTCTTAATCTGCTCCGATGAATGAGAAATTATGCTGTCCTGGTATTTAACACAATATTGACAATAAAAACACAATAATGTTAACCACTTCGTTACTAGAGTGTTTACGTCCTTCTGTAGCACGCCAATTTTTCAGTTTTAGCAACCGGCCTATCTAGTTGCAATAGGTCTATCTAATTTTAAAATATATATATTTAAGGAAAAACAAAATTATAAAAGATTTCAAGACAAAATATTTCTAAATTTTGATTTTTTTTTTAAGAAAAGGGAAAAAAAGTCAGCTAAACTATTGCTAAAATTAATATATATTTTTTACTTTTTTATGAAAAAGGTGGGGATGTGTGTAACTATAGTATAGCTATAACTTTTTAATTTCTTTATTTCACATTATATTATTTTTTTAATTCATTTTTTTGACTGCAAGCTCACAGTTAAAGGGGTTATGCAGGCAATATGTATTGATGACCTATCCTCAGGAGTGCCAACGCCTCTTCAAACAGCTGATCAGCGGAGGTGCCTGTTGTCGGACCCCCACTGATCAGATATTGATGCCTATCCTGAGGATAGGTCATCAATATATATTGGCTCCACAACCTCTTTATTTCTACAGCTTGCAGGGTGTGCTTCCCAGCCGGCTTTTATACTTAACACTGCGATGGATCATTGTAGCACCCTGCTACAACATTGCCATGCAGAGACCACTTTGCCTGGTCTCAGGGATCCTTACTGTGACCGCAGCTGTCTAATCACCTTGTGGTCACAGCGATCTGCAGCTCCATGGGGAGCCAGCAGATTGCAATATAACCTGACACTTTTATACATCAGGTTGCGGTTAAGTGCCTACTTCCATGGCATATAAAGTCATGCAGGGGTAGGCAAAAGGTTAATCTTTATCTAGAAAAGCCTGATTGAGTGAAATGCACAGGGTCCTGCAAAAATGTATGGCTAAAAATAAGAAATGCAAAACTGTTTTATCATAAAACTGTACGGCTGTTTTTGGCCTTACCCTCAGTCACAGATGAATGACTTTGAAGATGGTTGGTCAAAATTGTCTGCTGTAGGCCTTTGGTGGTGCGAGGGAACTTTAGTCTTTTTATTCCATATTCTTGACCAACATTAAACATTACTGGAATGCTTTCTATTCCAGGTTCTACGTATTTCTGCTAAGACAGGAGAAGGTATTGCCGAGCTGTGGAAGAAGATGACAGAGTTCCAGAACAACATGCTTGACAGTGGGGAACTTCTAGCCAGGCGCAGGAACCAGCAGAAGGTCTGGATGTGGAGTCTTATTCAGGAAAACGTTCTCCTACACTTTAGGAACCATCCTGCAGTTAAGGACCAAATACCTCTAATGGAGGAGCAAGTCCTCGCTGGAGTCTTGTCACCGGGCCATGCAGCAGACTTGCTACTCAAAGCCTTTTCTGAAAGCAGCTGAAATATCAGATACATCCTTGTAAATAAAATGACCAAATGAATTATAATTGAATGGCAAATGATGATTACCAGTGCATTCTGGAAGGCTCATAAATGTGAAAAAAATTCTAATGAACATTTTTAATGTTTTTTAATTTGAAGTAAATATAAGGAGATGATTACATAATGCCTCTTATTCCAGTTCAAAACAGTTACAGTGAGGCCAAGTCTAGAAGTTGCGTCAATTTACATTACAATACATGTGGATGGGGTTTTTAAAATACTATTTGCAATTAGTGGAAAATATCTGTGGAAATATGCGCATGCTGCAGATTTTTAAATATTATGTTGCAGATTCATCACAAGGAGTCCGGCACTGAACTCTTCCTGCTTCCCAATGTAAACCTAGAGCATTTTCTATCAGCTTAATGCATAGAGATTTTTACTAATTCCTTTGAGTTCTATGGTATCTTAAAATCATATGCACTGAGCACCCCCAAGTGCTGGCTGCAGCTAGACAATTATATTAAGGGATACAATTTAAAAATTGTCTGGACGAGAATTATTAACATATTTATACCAGTGGTCTGGTGTAAATAAATTGAAGAATGTCTGACCTGGCATTTTGAGTCTAAGCCAGATCCATCAACAGGGCGTGCACACTGCTGATAATTGTGTTATACGCTGCACAAGGTAAAGATATTGGCACACTGCGTGCATGGTGCATTGGTACTAACAGTATTGCGCACATTAAAAGGGTTGTCTAAGTTATTTTTATTGATTACTGATTGATTATTCTCAGGATAGGTCATCAATATCAGATAGGCAGGGGTCCGCTACCCCACCATTCACTGGTTGAAGAGAAGGCGTACGCCGTGCGAACGCTGCCTTCCCTTCGTTGTTTATCTGCTCGCCGTTGCAACAGCAGAGGTGAGCAGGTGTAATTACTACCGTAGAAGCCGTCCCATTCACTTCAGCGGGACAGCTTGTTTCTATTAAAGTGTATAGGTTGTTGTGACGGCAAGCAGAAGAGGAGGCAGCACTGGTACGGTGTGCGTCTTCTCTTCAACCAGCTGATCGGCTGGGGTGCTGGGTGTCGGACCCCCGCTGATCTGATATTGAAGACCGATCCTAAGGATCAATAAAAATTACTTGGACGAGCCCTTTTATCTTATTTGTCTGAGCTGTTGAGCAGGGGAGCATATTACGTTTTGCTATGGGGCTGTATTATTTCTGCGCACTCCCCTGCCACAGCATCTCGATGCATTGTGAGTATTCAAGTTATATTTCTTATAGTTTAGCTGAAATCCCACATCACGCACCAAACCAGCAGAAGAAGAGCGCAAGAGTTGCATACAGGGCTGACCACTTTTCTAAATTAACATCCATGATGTTAATCGGTCTTTTTTGAAGGCAATGCTCAATAAATTTCAATTCCCTTCGCAATTTATCTCTGCCATCCTCACTCTTTATGACCAGCCTCATGCCAGAATAAAAGTAAACGGCACTCTTTCACCGGTATTCAACATTACGAATGGGACACGGCAGGGTTGCCCCCTCTCTCCAGCACTATTTGTGATAGTCATAGAGGCATTAATCCAGAGTGTGCGTCAGAACACAACCATTGCCGGCTTAACATCTGGACCGGTTGGTCTCAAATGTATTGCATTTGCAGACGATCTGCTCTTTTTCTTGTCCAATCCTGCTAAGGATCTACAGATTCTCACTGAATTGCTGGAGAGATTTGATACTATATCGAACTTCAAGGTGAATATCACCAAATCTGAGTTACTCAATATCACATTTCCTCCACGACAAGCTTTAGACATACAACAAAACTATCCTTTTCCGTGGGCATCTGTCTCATTAACTTATCTTGGAGTATGTATCCCCCGTCTCCTCACGGACTTATATAGGTTAAATTATCAGCCGCTATTAAAAGATGTCAAGCAGCTGCTGCTGGAGTATGACTTCCCATATATCTCTTGGATGGGACGTAAGAATTTGCTAAAGACTTACATCCTACCCAAAGTGCTTTATACTCTCTCGATGCTTCCCATTCACATACCAGCTATTTTCTTCTCCTCCATCAGATCATTATTCACCCGCTTCCTATGGAAGGGGAAAAGGCCAAGGTTACCCTATTCCCTACTCATAAGGAGGAGAGAGCATGGAGGTATGGGATTGCCTGACATCGCATCATATTATAAAGCAACTCATTTGAATAGGTGGTTGGAACTCTTGTGTCCACAAAGACAAATGGACCTTGACATATGGGCTCAACAGTCTAGTAGCACCCCGCTCTCTAAGGCATTATGGCTACCAGATGCCAAGTAATTGTCAAACTCAGATCAGGACCCACTCCTCAAGGGTACAAGTGCAGTGTGGCTAGCGTTACGGGATTCTCTTGTTCCATTCCCTTCTCCATTGCTCCCTGTTAACTTGATACCATATGCTCTAACAAAGATTGATTCCCCTTATTATGATTTCTGGTGCAAGTTCAAATCCCTTACTATAGCTGACATGTTTCCCAAAGGAGAGATGCCCTCACTATCAGTAACACAAAACTTATCACGCTCTGCATCAATTTTGCCTCTACACTGGGCTCATTTTCAGAAAGTAGCAACGAGCTTTCTCAAAGCTTTTTCTTTTCATAGGCTGCTCACTCCCCTGGAGGCTGCACCCTCTTCTACCCAACACACGAATAGGAAAGTGGGCAGACTTTATTCCCTACTTACCTCCCCTAACCCTCAAAGTAGACCCGCCTTTATTTCCTCCTGGGAGATAGAGTTACATACTTCTCTATCTGATGTTGATCTGATGTTGATGTGAGCAACGTTCTGCGTAATGCACATGGCTTCTCTCCCTGTGTTAGAATGCAAGAGAATCACTATAAGCTCCTAACTCGATGGTACAAAACCCCTGAGTTTCTCTTTACACGCAATCTTTCGCCTACAGATTTATGTTGGAGATGTGGTTCCCAAAGAGGTACTCTATCACACATTTGGTGGTCTTGCCACGTGATACGACCATTCTGGCAATATATTGAAAGTGTAATACAGAGTGTTTGCATGCCCTCTTTTTGTATTACCATTGAGGGAGTGGTTCTAGCCAAACCTGATGCGACATACAAGCCCTCAAAAAAGAACTTGATTACCCACCTAATCGGAGCAGCCAAAGCGCTCATTCCGCTTCACTGGCTAAACACCTTAGCACCCACGCCCAAAGAGTGGGAAAACAAAGTGGACCAGATATGCAAATTTGAGGAAATAACCAGCTACGCCAACAGGTCAAGAGATAGGTTTTTAAAAATCTGGTCTCCATGGAGACAGTTTCGATCCATGTAAACACGTAGTACTTTATGTTGTGTTTGGCTGGCACCACTGAATTGCAAATGTTAACCTATAACTATATTGGAAAACAGGCTGTCCATCTTCCTTCGAAGAATTTTTAAAAGAAGTAAAACAGAAAAAAAAACTATACAAATTTGGTATAAGGATGTCATTATTTTAGCACAGTGAACGTTGTAATATCAAACCCCAAAAACCTTAGTGGAATAGTTTGTTTTTTTTCAATTTCACCCCACAATTTTACCCTGTTTCTCAATACAAGATATGGTAAATGAAAGGCTGCCATTACAAAATACAACTTATTATATGGCTATGTGAATGGAAAATTGAAAAAGTTATGGTTCTTCAAATGTGGGGAAATAAAAATGAAAACGCAAAAAAGAAAATTGGGTCCCTAAGGTGTTAATAACCAGTATGTAGTTTATTTTTATTGTAATGCCACTAGTTTCCTTTTCATGGTTGCATACTGACAGTCTCCCATTCTTCCTCTCTTACTGCTGTCAGCTGTGCACAGGTAATGTTTTATGATTTTCCTTATACATGAGAGAAGACAGCATAAAGCTGGCACAGCCTTTATCTGAGAGGTGAGGGCAGTCACGTATACATGTGGAACAGAAGGGAGCTATCAAGGTACACTAGTTTGGGGAGAACTGAATTGAGTTTTTAAGTGGAATAGAACAGCTATGCTTGGATGCAACTACAAAAAGTCTCACCTGTTGCTTTTCACACTTATGTACATAAGAGAATTCACACCCAGTGAATGAGTGGTAGATTTACAGAAGGAGCTCATTCCACCATAAACATGCCAATCACATCTTCTGTGTTATTACACTGCCAGCACAAATGACCGTCACAAGTAAACAGAAAGACAAATTAAATATACATATAACCACATCTTGCAAGTTATACCAGATTGTTGGCTGTACTTTTACAAGTACAGAACAACCTGTGAAAACACAGTATAGGAAGATGGTAGCTTGAAAAAGTGTGAAAGATCATTGTGAAAGAGAGCTTGGACCCCCGCTGACCAAGCTGACAGAAGGACCCTATGCCCTTACAGACTTTGCTTGGAAATCTATTTGTCTGCAAAGATCTCCAAGCTAAAAATAAAGTTTAAGACTTTACACTGGCTGAGAATCCTAAAGATAATCGTTAACGAGCATTTGGCGGTGTAAATGTACTGCCGACTAACACTCGTTCGTTGGGTAATCCTACAATTGTGTGCACACAAAAATCATAGTTTGCCGGCAGCAGATCGTGCTGTGTAAACAGCATCTTCTGCCGGCAAACAGCCACTCATTAAGGGGGCAAGCGATGGCATTAGCGATACCCTGCCCATACTCTGGAGGAAATCGCTGCATGTAAATACAGTGGTCTCCTCCACCAACAAGCAGCAGATTGTTGGGAAGGAAGCATTGCCCCATGGAAAGGGACCTTTAGGGGGAGGACCAGGTGTGGAACCACAAGGGGTGCCATGTGCCCCTTCAAGTTTTAGTAGGGAGATTAGGGGAAGATGGTTCTGGCCACATGTGGTTGGAGATGTCAGAAAGGCTACAGGCTGTTTGGTGAGGTTTTGTCTCAACTGGGGAGTGGGTAGATCAGTGGGAAAAAGATAGAAGGTGATTGCGGGATTAGGAGTCAGGAGGGCCCTGGTGGGATACAGGGGAGATTTATCAAAGCTGTTGTAAAGGAAAACTGACTTAGTTGCCCCTAGCAACCGATCTGAGTCCACCTTTCATTTTCCAAAGTAGCTCTGAAAAATGAAAGGTGGAATCTGATTGGCTGCTATGGGCAACTGAGTCAGTTTTCTTTTAAACCAGTTTTGATAAATCCCCCCCACTTCCCACAGTGTGAGCTCAGTATCAGGGCTCATGTACACAAATGTATTTTCTTTCTGTGTCCGTTCCGTTTTTTTTGCGGACAGTATGCGGAACCATTCATTTCAACGTGTCCGCAAAAAAAACTGGTAAGGTAATCCGTGTGCATTCCGTTTCCGTATGTCCGTATTTCCGTTCTGCAAAAAAATAGAACACGTCCTATTATTGTCCACATTACAAACAAGGATAGTACTGTTCTATTAGGGGCCAGCTGTTCTGTTCCGCAAAATACGTAATGCACATGGACTTCATCCGTATTTTTTGCAGATCCGTTTTTGCGGATTCTTTTTTTCATACGGTCGTGTGCATGAGCCCTCACACACAGCTGTGACTGAGAAATCACTTCAATACATGTGAATGAATGAAAGTCACAGAAATGCTTGCAACAAATCTGCCACATGTGAATTTACCTTAACAGAATGGAATTGTGAAACTGTAGGGTTTAGGCCATGACAATGTCACCAAGTGTGAACATGGCTCTCAAACAGCACAGCAGCGATAAGACCAGGTTCAGTTTTCTTTTTGTTCAGACATGGAGGGAGAAATGTATCATTCCCCATATGATTTTTTGACATTAAAAAAGTTGCAAAACCCTGGTTTTATGACTTTCCATGCCCTTGCAACTTTTTACTCACAGCTAGCATTTTATGCCAGAAACTGGCATAAATAATGACCAAAAAATCTATAGCAGCTCTGAGCTGCCGTAGATTTCAGTTTGGTGCACGTACTGCTCGGAGGAGGGGTATGTAATTTATGGTGAGGGCTGCGCCTCGTCATTCTCTGGCAGCGCTGGTCTTGATAAATCAGGGCCACAGTAGTCATTTTATTGCAGCTAGCCAGTTTACAGGTTTTCCTGTATGTTATAATACTGGACAATGCTTTACCTCTATAGGTCTGCAAAAGACGGACTTATTTATTACAAGACCAGTAGTGAGAAGACTATAGCGATCTATTCTGTCCCTCGTTTTCAAGCTCTGATTCCGTATATATGCGAAACGCGTAATACATAAATACAGACAATATATACATAGAACTAATAAAACCTTTACAAAAGAACATCAATATCAAGTAAATCTTAATTGATATAAAAATGCAGTACACTCTTGGGATCTGTTATCATGGTGAATTTTCTGATTATGTTTATTTTATAGCATATAGTTTCAGCATTTATAGTGATACATACCTGGGGCAGAGATGAACAATAAATGATTCATAGTTTATTATATAACACCCTTAGAAATCTCAAGAAACTGAATCATACAGCTACTTGACAAATAAGATTTCTTCAGGTAAATGGCCTTTTATTTGAATGTTCTTGTTCTGAAAAAGTATTACAAGCATAGTCAACTAGTGGAAGACCAGAGTTCTGTAGCACCACCTGGTGGTCAGATTAGGATATACACTACATTGTTATTTATGGTAAAGGAGGACTCCAGAAAATGTATAATTAAATTATAACTGTAAAAAAAGAAACAAAGTACCATCTCACCGATGCAACCAAATAATCTCAGACTACAGAGAAACAAAAATTGATCTGGCACGTATTAAAATCCGCTGTATCCGTTAATGCTTGTCTGATGCCTTCAGCGTCCTTAAGCTACAATTAAATTCTGCCGTGGTGTTTTGGCCTACAATTGCTATCATAACACATTTCTGTATTTAAAGGGACACTACTATTCTATGTATTTTCTTTTTTACAAAAACGAGTGGATGGTTTTCTGGATATAATTATTTGAAGTCACTCCATGTGTCCTACTTAAGGTCCTTTTACACAGGCCGATTATCGGCCGAAAAATCGTTCCTAGGAACGCTAGTGCCGATAATCGGCCCGTGTAAAAGTGGCCCTAATCAGCCGACGAAAGAGCAAAACGCTCGTTCGTCGGCTGATTGGATCTTTTGGTTTCTACAAAAGATCCAATCTGTCGGGCGCACATCAGCCTGTGTAAACAGGCGATGTGTGCCTGACAGTATGGAGCTTCCCGGCCGCACGAGTGATACAGCGATCACTCGTGCGGCCCGGCGCTCGATTCATCGGGCCGTGTAAAGGCTCCCTGCCCGAGCGCCGATATCGCTGATCGGCGCTCGGGCAGGGAGACACATCGGCCCGTCTAAAAGGGCCTTTACTGTCCTGGCTCTTAATTTCATCCTTTGTTTGGAGTTTTATAGCACGGCAAACAGGCTTTATTGACTATACTAATCAGATCATTCACTCCAACCAGAAAAGGAAGGGGATGAGTGACTCAATTACTGAATTGGAGCATTGCACTGGTAAGGGCCATGCTGTTCTGTAGGCATCTTTATCTAGAGACCAATAGAGCTGTCATATTGTTATCCTAATTCTATATATACTGCTGTACTATACTAGTAGATAACATCTTTCCCTCACAGCAGCAGTAAACTAAACAGTATGGGAGTTTTATCTCTCTGTGCTGACTGCTACAGAAATTTAATTTTCAATAGCAAGGTACTAGCGAAAGGAAAAATAGCCAAAAATTGAATTAAAAAAACCCTTTCTGATAGAAGTGTCCCATTAAGCTTAACACATTAAGGCTACTTTCACACTAGCGTTTACATTTTCTGGTATTGAGATCTGTCATAGAGTCTGTACCGGAAAAAACGCTTCCGTTTTGTCCCAATTCATTGTCAATGGGGACAAAACGTAAATGAACAGAACGGAGTACTCCAAAATGCATTCCGTTCCGTTCTCATACCAGAGATGCTGCGGTTTGCTTTCCATCCTGGGATGCGGAATAAGTTTTCACTGACATAATAGAAAATGTATCTGTCCCCCATTGACTTTCAATGTAGTTCATTACGGATCCGTCTTTGGTATGTTAAAGATAAATTAGATGCATCTCTGCCGTGTCATGCGCCAGAAACTGAACCCCAGCCAGGGATTTACTTGAAGTTATAGTAAATCTGGAGCATTACAAAGCCCCACCTCCTCATGTTAAGCCCCACCCTTCTCTTAATACTCTGGAAAAGTGGCATGTGCTATAATTTGTGACTTTTTTATGCCACTACTATGGCGTAAAGACAATGATAAATATCCTGCTGGTTAGCAAGTACAACGAAGATTCCCCTTGAGAAAGATGTAAATATCTTTGAGGCTTTCACTTCTGTCAAGTTGTTTAAAAGTACTATTTAACCTTATGGTTTCTAGTCAGGAGTCCGGAAAAGCGGATGGTCACCTAGTTTTCTCAGAAACAGCTAAATTATTACATACACTATGTGCATTGTAGGGCTCTACTCACACTGTGTTTGACAGTACAGTTCCAATTGTCTACATAAAGTAGGGATGCCCAACCTACAAAACTACAACTTCCATCATGCCTGAACAGCCTACAGCCTACATCAGGGCATGCTGTGAGTTCTAGTTTTGCAATAGCTGGAGTGCCATATACAGGAGAATATAGCGTCACATACCTCTTACATCCAGTGACTTCTTCTCTGATGTAGACCTTCGCTTTTCTAATCGTCTCCTTTCAGACCAGGCGCCATGACGATTTTTCACCCATCTCTTGTCTCTGCAGTTTGACAAAATGACATCTTAGGTTCCTACTTTTCCAATACTGTGCCTGCTGTGCTCCCCATATTATACAACAGAAACCCCCTAATAATACTAGTACCACACAGATAGTGCCCTTCAATACTTATTGGCACACACTCCCCTAAGATAACTGCGCCTAGCAAATAGTGCCCCTGACACTAATGGTGTAAACATTATGTCCCCAATTAATACTGGGGGACTATGGGGAACATGATTACTATTATGGGCACAGTGGGGACATTATTACTACTAAGTGCACTCTGGCAGAGCATTATTACTATTGTTGGGACTTTGGGGAGCACTGTGTGGGCCACAATGGCACACTTAAAATGCTTTGTCTTCTTCCCCATAGTGCTCCCATAATGTGCCTGTATAATATGCCCCATAGATTTCTTCTCCCCAACCCCATAATGCCTCCATAATGTGCCAGTATAAGATTCCCCTATAGTGTCCCCCATAATGCGCTAGTATAAATGCCCCTTCTCAGTGCCTCCAGTAGATACCCCCATAATGTGCCAGTATAAATACCCCTTCTTAGTGCCCCCAGTAGATACCCCCATAGTGTCCCCCATAATCTGCCAGTATAAGATGCCCCTTGTTAGTGCCCAGTAGATGCCCTCATAGTGCTTCTAAGTTCTGCCATCCCCTGTAGTGCCCCCCATAATGTGCCAGTATAAGATTAAGATGCCCCCATAGTGTCCCCTATTATGTGCCAGCATACAATTCCCCTAGAGCGTGCCCCCATTGTGCTCCCCCACTGTGCCACAGAAAAAAAACACTAATACTTACCTCCACGCTGGCAGCGATGCAGGCCTCTTCCGGCATGTGTCCCGTGGTACGCTGCCCGGCTCAGGCAGCCTATCAGAGGAACTGGGAAGGGAGACGCCTCTCCCTTGTCCTGCTGCAGCATTAATCTATATCTCTGTCCTGAGGACGCGATACAGATGAATCTCCCACTGCCCTGCTGCCAGAGTACTGAATCGGGACTCAGCTGGTAACACGGTTCTCCAATCCAGCTGTAATTTTAACAACCGAATCTGGAGAACGGGCTGAATCCCATGCCTGCTTACACACCTTTGTAGCCAAACTTCACCTCTCACATCAATGGCACATGGTGCTCCACAGTTTCCACGTTGCTTATTGTCAATCACAGCAGCATGGGATCTATTCACAAACTGAGCAGGTCCAGAAATATTGGCACCCATGGCCTGAAAGCCAATAATCATCCCTTTTTCTAACTCTGTTTAATTGCTTTTTTTTTTTTTACCAATGACCACAACGAGGGATATATGTGCAGACAGCCTATATATAATCTTACAAAATATAATAAAACCGGTGTAAACAAGTGTGTATGTAAATTTGCTGTGGTGCAATTATAAACCTATATACAGCTATGTAAAAGAAGAAAGACATCACAAGTGGGTACTGCGGAGGCATAGCAGCATAACGTGTACATAGATATAATCATATTGCCTGGGGCCGTTACTATGTCAGTGAATAAATTAATACTGCACATAAACCCTATAAATGTTATGTCAGTCTTATATAAGCTTTGCACTAGTGCCGATGGGTTTTAGGCCTTGTTCCTGATGCCAGGATTTTGCTAATTTGCTAAGATTTTCTAATGATTACTTTGTTCTTTTAGATCAGGGATCTCAAACTCGTGGCCCTCCAGATGTTGCAAAACTACAACTCCCAGCATGTCCTGGTAGCCGAAGAATGTCCAGGCATGATGTGAATTGTAGTTCTGTAACAGCTGGAGGGCCACGAGTTTGAGATCCCTGTTTTAGATTATTATTGCTTTCTCATTTGACATTTATTTATTCAGGACAGTTTGGATTCTGTGCATTAGTCATCTGAAAGATTGTTATTCCATTTTGTTCTCACTCTGCATAGTAATTGATATGTAGTGTTTGCTCGGGTACACCTTTTGATGTGATAGCCACTGAGGAACAAGGGTCAAGTAGCGTGCAATAGGAGTGTTGCTAAGCAGCAAGGGACAACAGCACAGAGCATGCTGAGCGAGCTGCTCAGAGAGGCGAGTGTCCTAGAGACGAGGACATACACTTGTCACGTATTACTCTCTAGAACTTTTCAGCCTGACAATGGCAAAGTATTCCCTATACCACAATGCCAACTTTCAGTCGTTTGTTAGGTTCGACTACCCCAGTAAGCCTGCCAAAGAAAAATACGATGAGATTAGGGTCGAAGCACAGCTACAGCACATCCATGAAGGCAGAAAGAAAGAGAAAAGTGCCACAGCATATGCTGGTGACTACAGGAAGAAAGAGCTGGATGAAAACTGCCAGTCATTAATGCGACCAAGCTCCCCCACCAGGATGAACAAGCCTCACCCACCAGAGTAAGGAGAGAGTGTGTGTGACGTGTGAGCTGGGGGTTAGAACTAAGATATACTGTGTCAGGAACTGGCCAACAGTAATCAGTATTGCATGCCTCCCAAGTGTCCCTCTTCTGGAGGGACAGTCCCTCTTTTTGACCCGTCCCTGTTCCTCTTTGATCCTTAAAGGAGTTGTCTCACTTAAGCAAATGGCATTTATCATGTAGAGGAAGTTAATACAAGGAATGTATTGTGATTGTCCATTTTCAAAAATGCTTTTATTGCCTAAAACCAAAATAAATAAAAAAAAATAGACATATTTGGTATCACTGTGCCCGTAATAACCTGCTCTATAAAAATATCACATGATCTACCCCCTCAGATGAACACTGTAAAAAATAAAATAAAAACTGTGCCAAAAAAGCCATTTTTTTAATAACCTTACATCTTACAAAAGTGCAATACCAAGCGATCAGAAAGTCTAATATAGACCAAAATAGTACCAATCCAACTGTCACCTCATGCCATTTCTTTATAACCTTACATCATAAAAGTGCAATACCAAGCGATCAGAAAGTCTAATATAGACCAAAATAGTACCAATCCAACTGTCACCTCATGCCACAAAAAATGAGCCCCTACATAAGACAATCGACCAAAAAATGTAAAAAAAAATATGGCTTTCAGAAAATGGAGACACTAAGGCCCCTTTCACACGACAGTATTTTTTGCGGGCCCATTCATTTCTATGGGTCCGCAAAAAATACTGAGAGCATACTGTGTGCTGTCCGCATCCGTATGCCCGTTCCGTAGCCCCGCAAAAAAGATAGAACACGTCCTATTCTTGTCCGTTTTGCGGACAAGGATAGGCATTGTTACAATGGATCCGCAAAAAAAACGGATGCCACATGAACGTCATCCGTTTTTTTTGCGGATCCGCAATTTGCGTCCCGCCAAACACAACGTTCATGTGAAACTAGCCTAAAACATGATTTTTTTTGTTTAAAAAATGCTTTTTTTTTGTTTTAAAGTGAAATAAAAAAAGTACACATATTAGGTATTGCCATATCTGTAACAACCTGCTGTATAAAAATACATAATTCACGTCAGATGAATGCCATCACAAAGTGAACAAGCGATCAAAAGGTCATATGTACCCCCAAATAGTACCACTCCAATCGTGACCGCATCCCACAAAAAATTAGCTCCTACATAAGACAATCTTCCAAAAAATTTAAAAAAAATATGACTTTAAGAAATTAAAATGTAATATCTGCCAAAAAAGTGAAATTTTTAAATTTAATCTCCATTTTCCTTTAATTCTTGTGGAATACCTAACCAAAGAGTTATACTTACATGCACCGCTCCAGACAATGACTGGCTTTTGTGGTGATGTGGCCACAAGTAGCGTGTCAACGCTGAAGCCCATCATTGACTGGAGCAGTGTATGTGACCAGGCCTGTGCAATACTAGATGCAAACAGCGCAGGGAGCAGAATTTAGAGGCAGCAGGGGCAGTGTAGAGGACTGGAGCATTGGAGAGCAAGTAATTCGGAATCTTCTATTTCAGGGGCCATGCTGCGTAAACTTGTTAAAAATAATTTTGAACAGAAAAACCCAGAAAAGTGGCGACATTTGCTTCCATGTTGCCTCCTCTTCATAAATCAGCGCTTTTCTTCACTGCAGAGGATGGTGCAGTATCAGTGATTGACAGCTGTCTCCGTATACACAATTACACTGAGAATGCTATCAATCACTGATCTAACCTCCCCCATGTACAGCTATCAGTGACTGACAGCTCGACAGCTATCTCTGTATACACACTTACACAGAGAACTCTATCAATCACTGATAACACCCCCCCGTGTACATCTACAAGTGACTGACAGCTATATCCGTATACACACTTACACAGAAAATGCGATCAATCACTGATAAAAGCTCCCATGTGAACAACTGTAGTCAGAGAAAGCAGAGATTTATCCGTATAAATTACAAGTTTTACTGAATCTTTTCCCACAATATTATATATCATTCTGCTCAGCTCCTTCTCCTTAGGGCTCATTCAGACAGCCGTATGTAAAAATGAGGATCCGCAAAAAACAGAATGCATACGGAATATGTACGGAATCTGCATACGGAGACTGTAAAAGGAGCATAGCTAATATTAACAGACTGTATAGTCTTATGACCCATCCACTCATTACCAGCCTACAAAGGTGCAGATACTGGGAGTTCTGTACTTGGCCCTGACTTGAAGATTTGTTGGTAGCAGTAATAGTAAAAGATTAGGATGTGTCCAAGTGTATATGTCTTCTTTGTCTTCTTTAGAGTATTCCTGGTTACTACACTACATAACATCTCGGGTCACTACAACTGTAAGGAGAAAATCTCTTCAGAAGGAAAAGGTAATCATAATCAGGAAATGTTAAATGAATAGACACATATCAAGGTTCACACCCATTTTATGCCCCCCCCCCAACCCACACACACACACAAGAAAAAAAAAAAACGAAAAATGGTCAAGTTCTCTATATGCATTGCATTTGTTTCCATCTCATTTCCATTGCACATTTTGTTTCGGTCTATGACAAAAAAAAAAAAATATAATATATAAACGGGGCCTTATATATTATACTGGGAAAACATAGTTTATGTCCATTTTATGTGTAATGAAACTCCATAAAACAGAATTCCATATGGCTATGGACTGCTGATGGACTAAGACATTGACTGGGTGAGAATGCCATCCAGCTATGTTATATCTATTTTCACATTAATAGCTATTGCTCAGCTAGTCTTAATATATCCGCTTGATGTACAGCAAAAGCTAAATGTGAACAGGCCCTTAAACAGTTGAAGTTGGCACGGATTCTGCACCAAGCCACATGTAGTTTACTTCCCATTGTTTTCAATGGGAAGCTGAGTTTGCGTTTATGTGCCCGCAGTTTATTGCTGTGACCACACCAAGAATGAACCTGTAATTTCCTGATGCAGTAGCAGCCATAAGCCACGGCCTCGGACTGAAAACAATGGGAGGCAGCTTCTGCATGGCACCCTATGGTTTTTGGTGTGGAATCTGCACCAAATTCAGCTGTCAAAAACATCATGTGAATAGCTCCTTATTGCTCTCCCCCCATCGAAACAAACATGGATACATGGCTAGACTGAGTATACTACAGTGTGGCCAGCTTTAGATTTCAGCAGATGGGATATTAACTAAAACAATGATTTCTTGCAGGTAAAAGAAAAACAAATGTTACTTCATCTTCCAGACCTAAAAAAGGCCATTGTGGGGACAAGAGCCAGGTACAGTATGACGGACCCACAGTTAGCTATAAATCACACTTTTTTGTTTCTCACACCCAAACGAAGGTTTTGATAATAATGTTTTTTCAAATTCAGCTAAGTGTAACATAGTTCTTAATAATAAACATAACTTATATTACAAAACCTGTGGGAACATGAAACCAGAAACATCACAGAGCCCTCTGTATTTTCACAGGTACATGTCTTCAGTGATGTCAGCTCCAATACAGCAGCTCAGGCTTGGCTCAGACTTGCTAACGGTGAAGGTAAGAGCAATATACAGTGGGGAAAAAAAGTATTTAGTCAGACACCAATTGTGGCTGACTAAAGTTAAAGGGGTTGTCTCATCTTGCCTAATAGGGGCATATCGCTAGGATATGCCCCCATTGTCTTATAGGTGCGGGTCCCACCGCTGGACCCGCACCTATATCGAGAACGGGGCCCCGAAAGCGAACGGGGGCGCACTGCGCATGCGCAGCCGCCTCCATTCATTTTCAATGTGGCCGGCGAAGATAGCCGAGCGCTGGCTCGGCTATTTCCGTCGGCTCCATAGAAATGAATAGGAGCGGTGGCCGCGCAAGTGCGGTGCGCTCCCATTCATTTCTATGGGGAGCCGGCTTGGTGGTGGCCGGACCGGAGTCCTCCAGCCACCACCTTGCGGGGCCCCGTTCTCGATATAGGTGCGGGTCCCAACGGTGGGACCCGCACCTATAAGACAATGGGGTCATATCCTAGCGATATGCCCCCATTAGGCAAGATGAGACAACCCCTTTAAGAAGATTAGAGAGGCCTGTAATTGACATCATAGGTAGACCTCAACTATGAGAGACAAAATGAGAAAACAAATCAAGAAAATAACATTGTCTGATTTTTAAAGAATTTATTTGCAAATTATGGTGGAAAATACGTATTCGGTCACCTACAAACACGCAAGATTTCTGGCTCTCACAGACCTGTAACTTCTTCTTTAAGAGGCTCTTCAGTCCTACACTCATTACCTGTAGTAATGACACCTGTTTGAACTTGTTATCAGTATAAAAGACACCTGTCCACAACCTCAAACAGTCACACTCCAAACTCCACTATGGTGAAGACCAAAGAGCTGTCGAAGGACACCAGAAACAAAATTGTAGACCTGCACCAGGCTGGGAAGACTGAATCTGCAATAGGCAAGCAGCTTGGTGTGAAGAAATCAACTGTGGGAGCAGTAATTAGGAAATGGAAGACATACAAGACCACTGATAATCTCCCTCGATCAGGGGCTCCGCGCAAGATCTCACCCCGTGGGGTCAAAATGATCACAAGAACTGTGAGCAAAAATCCAAGAACCACACGGGGGGACCTAGTGAATGACCTGCAGAAAGCTGGAACCAACGTGGAACCAAATTTTTAGTGCAAACCTCCTTCCATCAGCAAGGGCATTGAAGATGAAACGTGGCTGGGTCTTTCAGCATGACAATGATCTCAAGCACACTGCCAGGACAATGAAGGAGTGGCTTTGTAAGAAGCATTTCAAGGTCCTGGAGTGGCCTAGCCAGTCTCCAGATCTCAACCCCATAGAAAACCTTTAGAGGGAGTTGAAAGTCCATGTCGCCCAGCGACAGCCCCAAATCATCACTGCTCTAGAGGAGATCTGCATGGAGGAATGGGCCAACATACCAGCAATAGTGTGTACCAACCTTGTGAAGACTTACAGAAAATGTTTGACCTCTGTCATTGCCAACAAAGGATATATAACAAAGTATTGAGATGAACTTTTGTTATTGACCAAATACTTATTTTCCACCATAATTTGCAAATAAATTCCTTAAAAATCAGACAATGTGATTTTCTGGATTTGTTTTCTCATTTTGTCTCTCATAGCTGAGGTCTACCTATGATGTCAATTACAGGCCTCTCTCATCTTTTTAAGTGGGAGAACTTGCACAATTGGTGGCTGACTAAATACTTTTATTCCCCACTGTATGTGCAACTGACACTGGGGTGTGCCTAGTAAAGGGTCTGAGGGAATGGTACAAATCACAGAGGTTTTCTCCATAGTGTTTTTTAAAATCTTTGTGTCATGGACCACTCCATGGTGCAGAATACAGTGCCATATAGTAATACCTCTATGAGATGACCACCAAAAATTACATTGAAAAGTGGTGTTCTGAAGGAGTGGGGGAACTAAAAATCTAGTCTGGATAAGAGGGTGGTCATATCAAAGAAGTGGTCGTTTGGAGAGGTTTCACTGTATATAACTAGGAGGTGTAAAGTGTGCTGCACAGTAAGGAGCGAAATAGTTCACATATTGTGAATACTGTATCAGTACAGGCATCTCAGAGGTTGGGAAAGGGAAATGCCATGTTTTCTATTTTTTGTAGATTCTTAAAGGGACTATCATATTTTTTCACAAACAGTATTTCCAATATATATGAATATTATATGAAAAGTCTTTCACAAAAAAATGGTGAATGGTTTTCTGGATATAATATTTTTAAGTAACTCCATGTATTCTACTACCTGTCTTGGCTCTTAAACTTTATCTTTTGTTTGGACTTTCTCAGTCAGGTTATTCACTGCGGCCAGAGAGGGAAGGGGATGAGTGACTCAATCAGAGCATCACTGTGACAACTGTAATGCTGTTTTGTGGGCATCTTGATCTAGTCCTATGAAATGAAAAATAGAGCTATCATATGGTTATCCTAATTCTACTAATCTACTATTTTACTAGCAGATGACATATTTCCCTGACAGCAGCAGTAAACTACAAATGGGTCCCCTATTTATATAGGAGTTTTACTTCTCTATGCTGACTCGAAACATTTTTGTGGGAATTTATCATTCCCTGCATACCAGTTTTCTGATGTAAAAAAGTTGCAAACATGACTTTTTTCCTTCAACCAGTGCAAAATTTTTTACACAATTGGTGTATCTCCCCAGCTTTCGCCACATTCCCAAAAAGCGGGCATGGTGAGGGCAGGGAGAGACAGCTGGCCCGGCTTATTTATCTCCTTTTAAGCCAGTGGCTGGCACAGATTTCTGTGTAGGCGCATGGACTGTTCGAGGCTGCACCTGACCTAACTTATCTATTCTTACCATTTGTTCGGTATACTTTATTATCCTAAATAGTTGGTTCTTATCTGTTTCTAGCCATTTCTATGTGCTCCATTCCTGTCTTATCCATTCTGTTCTTGCGTTTTCCTATCCATTCTGCATCCGTACCTATTTTTCCCCATTCTTTTCTGTCTGTTGCTATCAGTTGAGTTTCTGTCCTATCTTATCCATTTCTGTAATATTTGTGCCCTATCCATTATGATTAGTTTCTAAGCTCTGTCCTTATCCTATCCATACCTGCCTCATCTGTTCTGTATCCATCCTATGCTCTTAAGTTGTGTGTATTATTTCCATATTTAGTAAACTGTCCTTTGTTCTTGCGATAACTTCAGACTATTCTGCTGTAATGAAAATGATACAGTTTGTAAATGACAAACAAGCTATGAAGGAGGATACAAGTGCGAAGAAGAGTACACTTTACCAAGTAAGGGTTTTCATACATTTTTTACATTTTGATATATTGGTAAAACCGAGTAAAAATTAGATTTGAATTCCAGATACATATACATTTAATTATAACCATCAAACAGCTTACCTATCTTTTAGCTTACTGTTACAACAGATGCATTATCCCTGAGGGATGTAGGGCTATTGGGGTATTTAACCCAGGCAGTGCTCTTAACTGATTGCACTGAAGCCACATTTTGGAAAGTAAGGGTTACCTGGAAGTGGGAAGTATGTTCTTTTAGTAAAGGAGGAGGCACTAACAAGTCATTCTGCTTTGGTAAAGATATTACAGACACAAAACTATAGCTGCTTATTAAACTGTAGAGAAAACATGTAGATATACCTTGTAGATATACCATCCCAGCAGCACATAATAGTGTATTCTAGTGCATCCTTCTCTTGCGTAATTAAAATTCAAACTACGTCTTCAGCATGGAACACCTACATGTTTCGACTGATTGTAGCTATTTTTAGTCAAGACTAGGATTGAATCTTAGTTACATGCTGGATCCTCCTTTTTTCAATGTGGGCTTCTTGAGCCAGAATATAGTTTGGATCTGTGCCGTGCATTGAATCATTGCATCTGAGCAAGCTGTTTCCTTTTGTTACTGATCCTTCTCTTGTGCCAGTCTCTGACCTCATTGCAAGGCTGGCACTATGATGAGTATTGTCAGGAATAACTATAAGGAATGCAAGGGTTTTCAAAGGTGGAAATTGCACCCAAAACACTAGTCCAGGCATGGTGTGTGCCCTTTCCTATATAAATATATTTTTATTTTATTTTTTTTTGGGGGGGGGGTTGTGTCACTTTCACCTTCTGGTTGCAGAAATACAAAAGAGTTACCATTGTTCTACAAGATATAACATTTGATCTTTCAAACAGGTATTGAAACAATATATGAAACCTGAATACCTTCCCTCAGCCCAGCGGTGGCTACTGAATGCTCGGCCTGAAGGTAAATAATATTATGGATGACATGATGGCCCCTACATACAGTTCATATGATAAATCATACAGAGGCAGGTTACTCATGTGTAGATAGGGCCAGGGTTGCCAACCAGAGCTTTTCTTTTTTCTGGACAACTTATCCCGAAATCACGGATGGCCAACATTTTTTATGGACAAATTGGAAAACCATAATGAATTATGAAGATTATAAGTGATACATGTCTATAGCTCAATATACTGATAATATCTCATTACCATAATTTACTGTAAGCTCTAAAATAATGATTATTACCACTAAATTAATTTAGTCAAGTACCAGCAGCATCAAAAAAATCACGGACACATCAATTTTTTTTCACGGACACAGGAAAAAAGTCACCTATTTTTACGGACTGTCCAGAAATTTCTGGACGGTTGGCAACCCTGGATAGGGCATGAACACAATCACACATTTTGGTATCAGTTTACCAAGATTACAATTATTATTCTGAAATATGTATCTCTGTATGAGATGTGAACATTTTGTAAATGACCCTTCAGAAGTGTGCCTTACAACTGTGATTTTTAGATATATAAATATAATAAGTACTGTGGCAAATATATAGTTTCTAGTATCATTTGCAGGAGGAAGATGATGAGGCCTTCATGTATTTTTTTTCATGCACTTTACTATATAAAAAAAAAACGGAAACGAGGTAGCACTCCAGCTCAAGTGAAAAAGTGGACTTCTTGATTCACCCATGCTTCTGCAACATTTCAACTCAACTGAGCCTTTGTCAAGCCTGTCTCTTCACAAAATCTCCATTCAATTGAGCTGAAACGTTGCGGAAGCATGGGTGAATAAAGAAGTCCACTTTTTCACTTGAGCTGGAGTGCTGCCTATTGTTTCCGTTTCTTAATTTTGTAGGTCATAGTCTGTGACCGGTAGAGGTATTGCATTTGATATATATGTACCTCTGGGGAATGCTGCTTATCTTTTTCTTTATTACAGTTCACTTTACTATATATAAGCCATTTAAAACAGATCTACAAATGCAAAATCAGTGATGGACCATTGGCAGATTACCATGGTACTACACAAAATTAGCTTTAGCTTCTGTGACAGATTTTGTGCCAACTACTGACTGGCGGTTTTACATCACTGTTATGGATTCTGTTTTTGTTTTCCGTTATAACGGAAAATAATGGAATCCATAAGACGGAAGTCAAAATGGAAGCTTTTAAGAGGCATTCCATTTTGATCCATCATAATAGAAGTCTATGGAAATCATAACTGATCCGTCCTGGTTCCCATTACGCAAGACGGAAAACAAAGTCCTGTCGACAAGACTTTTTTTTTCTGTTCTGCATAATGGAAAGCAGACAGATCCGTTATGATTGCCCATAGACTTCTATTGTGATGGAAAGCAAAATGGAATGCCTCTTAAAGGCTTCCGTTATTTTCTGCTATTACCATGTTATAACTGGAAACAATGACGAAATCCATAACGGTGATGTGAACAAGCCCTTACTGACATGTAGTGTTCCTTCTTTAGCAGCCGTAGTGTGTAGCACACACACGGGCCTTATTTCTTGGATGAGTATGGTCATGTGAATCAGCCCTTACAATCAGTTTAGGTTTATATTGTTATAGATCTTTTTAATTTTAATTCCTTTTTTGATTTTCTTATTACTTACAGTAAGGAGTACATAGACTGTGTGCTATTGCAATAGTTCTATTCATATTTAACACATAATTAAACTTAATTTCAGAAACCAAAGCTGTGGAGAGATTGCTTTGGACCTTGTCCACGGGACCTCAGATAGGAGGCATGAAAGAAACTTCTGGAACCTGCTCAACTGTTTACCGGCCACAAAGAAAAGAATATCTTATACACCCGGACTGGAGGTCTCAGAGTTGAACTGTATTGCAATAAGTCAACCACATAGAGATTGCATTTTCAGAAAACACGCTTTTAAACTACCAAGAGGTTGCACAATATGTTTGATGTCTGATGATTTCAGTATTTTTAGTCAAATTGCAAACTGAGAATGGATGACAATAGAGTGAAGGAGAATCCTTTCCTATGTGTGGACAAAGATGACTCATGAACATATGGGCACCAAATACACTCTAGTATAGAATATATACCTGTACACAACTACACAGGTTTAGGCTCAGAACTCATACACTTCTATCTGCTCCTGAAATTACGATTTTTCTAGCGTGAGCTGAAGAGCAGGGTGGGTCTCCTCTTCTTAGTGTTACTTTACACTCTGACCATACACTTACTGCTATCACTGGATATTTACACAGCTGTAAGGAGGTGGCGATGGAATTAGAAATTAGTCTACATGGACCTGTGTCAAAGTTTGTATTTAAGTTTCCCAAAATTTCATTTCACTAATTCTTATGGTATTGCCAGCAGACGTGACATAGGCTTAAAATAAAGACTGTTTAATAAAATGAGCAGACTGTGGGTGGCTGTTTATGAGGTCCAGAAACTGGAAACCATATCACACATAAATATAATGAGCTTTCTGCTTCATTGAGTTGTAGTTTGATGCAGTAATATTGCTTTAAAGTGCTTGCCCAGGATTAGAAAAATATGTTTGGCTGCTTTCTTCCAAAAACAGTGCCACACCTGTCCAAAGGTTGTTTGTGGTAGTGCAACACAGTCCTATTCAATGACACCAAACACAATCCATGGACAGGCATAGTGCTGTTACTGAAAAAAAGCAGATGTTTTTCTAAACCTAGACAACCCGTTTAAAGCAATCCTTCTGTATGAAACTACACCTCAATGAAGAGACCTTTACACATCAGGTCATGCAGCCTACATCGGAGCTTCTGCCTGGAGGGGGAAGAGAATAAGACTGCACACAATTGGAAATACAAATCATAGAAAAAAGCCATTTTGTCCAATAGCTTTGACAGAATCTGCAACAAAGGTCCCTAAGGGGCTTTCCAACACAAATATGAACAAAGCATAGATGAAAACAAAGAATTTGATGTGAACGAGGCCTAATCCTGGACAACTACTTTAAACCTAGCATCTAGTAGAAAAATCATCTTTGCCCTGGAATGTTGAACATTCAAATATTGAAACTACATCAGAATTCTAGTAAAGAGTCTGAAATGTATATTTAAATGGCCACTAAACCCAGAACCCCTTCCCATTCCTAAATTGTACTATACCTAGGTAGATTTGCCTTCCAGGGTCCCAGTCCACCTGTATTACCACCATGTGGAGCTATACTGGAGAGTACAGTACTACACCTTCCAAGATAAATGCCCTTCCCCATTCCTAAATATTGACATAGCTAGGCAGATTTGCCTTTCAGGGTCATGGGGAACCTGGGTTCCTACCATGTGGAGCTATAGAGACTACATAATACCAAATGCACGATAAGATAAGATAGATAACGATAAGACGATAAGAATAAGATAAGAACGCAAGATAAATCTCCCACCCCATTCCTAAACAGTGCCATAGCTAGGCAGATTTACCTTTCAGGATCCAGGAAAAGCTGGGTTACCACTATGTGGCACTGTAATAGACTGCAGAATACTAAATCTACCAAGAGAAACCCCCCATCCCTAAATAGTGCCATAGCTAGGCAGATTTGCATTTCAGGATGCTGGAAAAGCTGGGTTACTTGTAAAGTGTAAGGTTAACACTATATGGACAGTGTGTATAGCTCCACAAGACTTGGAATCCAGCTTTCCACCGCTGTTGAATTTCAGATTTGCCTAGACAGACAGTAAGAAATCCCTCATGCCTATATAGGCAAACTTGACATATAGGCACCTGGGAAAGATGGGTAGCACTTTCTGTAGTGTCAGTGCCCTGGTACTGTATAGTAAACCTGCACACACAGAGGGAAGTTTTGAAAGAAGTTGTTAAGTTTTGCAGTCTCCTTCTCTATCACAGTGCTCTGAGTGTCTATTGAAGTATATTGGTATTAAGCCCTGCCCCTTTCCCAGACTTCCTGTTTTACCTGTGAGGTCACAGTAGTGTACAGGAAGAGATAACAGCCTGTCTTCAGCAGAAGAAGGAGGGACTGGGAGGAATGGGGCACTTGTCTGACTTCAGGAAAGCAGTTCTGCTGCAGCTAGGTATCCATGCAGAAAGAAATAAAGAAACTTTCCTTAGCAAGTTATGCTTTTTTCTTGTTTTTTAGGGTTTAGTGTTCTTTTAAATATTTTTCTCCTGATATTTAGCATTTTATTAGTAAAGCTGGAGACTGAGAGAAAGCTCACGAGTCCAGTGTATTCATGAGCTACACTCAATCTAAACCACCTACCTATCTTAGCTGGTAAGCTACTGCGTGCACTGCACAATGTAACATTTCAGCAGCAGCAGCAGGGGAGGAGGTACACTAAAAGGAGCTTGTCAGGCTAAGTGGGTAGAGTTAAGCTCATAAATATGCTTGGACTCATAAGCACTGGTGGGCTGTAGCTGTTCTTATAAAATGAGGTACATAGGTTATACAGCCATAACATAGATTTATGTTAGAAGTATTGTGTTGTGAAATCTGGTGACAGAGCCTCTTTAAAGGCTATGTACACTTTTGGGGGCATTTTTTTATTAGTGGATTGTACTCATTATGAGCTAAAATAATTTTTTTTAACTGGTCTTTAATAAAAAATATGGAGTCCTTTCTCTGTACAGTGCCGAGATGCTCTACTAGCAGGATCTGAATTTTCTCTCTGCTGCGTTAATGGGCTCCTTATCTCCGCTCTCAGACCTTATAACCCCAGCCACCTCTTGCCACCACATAGTATGGGTAGTCCTACTTCAGTTATGAATCTCTGAGATGGGAATATCCAACCCCTATAATGCCCCCCAAAAGGTCCAAGCATCATATACAGGTTATACTTACCCTGCTCCCCTGCACCTGCGTCGCTCCTGATGGCCGCACGGCCACTGTTGCATCTCAGCTGCATCAAAGCATCCGATGACAGGGGGAGCAGCCAATAGCAGGCAACAATGGGGACAAGCCTCCCTAGCATCGCGGGTGAGAGGGGCTCGTTCCCGTCGCAGTCTATTGGCTGCCCCTGGCCAACCCCACCATTGCTGGATGTTTTAATCTGCACGGCCGGGAGATGTAGTGGCAGCCAGGGGTGTAGCTAAAGGCTCATGGGCCCTGGTGCAAAATTTCAGCTTGCCCCCCCCCCCCACTTAGCACTGGTGCACCTAGCTTTTCTGCTGCCCAAGGCAAATATTGGAAGCCCCCCCCCATGCGGAATTCTCAACCTAACCCCTTCCCTCCAGTCCTACTGTTAAAGGGGTTGTCCTCTTTTTACTACTGATGACCTATCCTCAGGATGGGCTGGTGAATCCCTGCCAATCACCTGTTTGAAGAGAGGGCATTGCTTATATGAGAGCTGCTTTCTCTGCTCTATTCACCTGCTCGCTGTAGCATTTGCAGTGATGAGCAGAGAAGGCAGTGCTCGTAGAATTAAAAAAAAAAGGACAACCCCTTTAAAGACATACTTGGAAAGCATTACACACAGCGTTACAGAACATACAGGGTCATACAGCGCCACATATGTACCTCTTACATCCAGTGACTTCTCTTCTCTGATGTAGATGTTCTCTTTCCTCCTCTTCTCCTGTCAGACCAGACCGCCATGATGATTTCTTTCAGCTGCGCCTCGTCTCTGCAGAGTTTAACAAACAGACAATCTTACTTTCCTACTTTTCCATCATCCTGCCCCCCCCCATAGTATCCTGCAGAAACAGTCCCACTGAAATATATAAAGCCCTAAATGAAATCCCCCCATCTCAGACCAAACCCCCCTTTAAACCTCTATGTCAGACCCCATATAAGAACTCAGTTTTAGGTCTGAGATCAGACCCCCATTAGACCTCCATGTAAGACCCCGACCCAATATCAGACCTCTGATAAGACCCCCATTAGACCTCCATGTAGGACCCCGACCCAATATCAGACCTCTGATAAAACCACTATTAGACCTCCATGTAGGACCCTGACCCAATATCAGACCTCTGATAAGACCCCCATTAGACCTCCAGACGCCCATATCAGCCCTCCAGACACCCAATCAGATCCTCATTAGACCTCCAGATCCCCCGTTAGACCTCTCCAGACTCCCCACCAGTTAGACCACTCCAGACCCGCCAGTCAGACCTCCAGACCCCCCCAGTCAGACCTCCAGAACCCCCCCAGTCAGACCTCCAGGCCCCCCCAGTCAGACCTCCAGCTCCCCATTGAGAACTCCAGACCCCCCCATACATTGATACTGAGGGCCACACATCTCCTCCCCTTAGCGACCCCTACAGCTACGCCGGTGGTGGCAGCCATGCCGCTTCAGGAGTGCCGGAGATCAGGGTGAGTATAACCTGTATGTGGTGCCTGGGCGTTTTAGGGGGTATTATAGGGGTTGGATAACCCCTTTGAGTATGCAGAAGTAAGGGCAAAAACATGGCTCAGTTGTTAGCATTGCTAAATTGCAGATCTGGATTGCAAAAACACACTAATAGGTCAGTTTGAAATGTCACAGTGGTGTGAAATTTCTTGTGCTATATAGATAAATACTGGGCAAGCTCCAGTCGCATGTGACTCAACATTTTCCAGACACAAATATAGATATGATGATGTTTGTGGTATATGGCAACTTACCAGTACATGTATTATGAGGCATAAAGCTTGGCTGCAGTTCCCACTGTGTCCTGCAGAGAGCACCTACACTACACTACATATGAGAGATCTTGTTGATTTCACTGTGTTTGGCTAGCTGAAAAACTGTTATGGCTCAATGGAAGCTATAAGGAGACAGTGAAATACATCCACCATCAAGCTGTAGGCTCTGAAACCGAACACTGTCCCTACTCTGCATGGCCTGGTCAACCTAGTGAAAAGAGCCCTGGGACTCAATGAGAAAAAAAACAGGTAGATGTAAGTGCAGCTGCAGCTAACATGGAAGATATACGGACCATTAGCAAAGCCCAAGGATCAGGAAATTATCATGAATGAGCATTCGTACGTGAAAATTTGTTTCTAATAATTGGCCCATGTAAATATGTTGCCAATCATTAGACAAATGAGAAAACACTATTTGGTAATGCCCCTTTCACACGAGCGGGAGACTCGCAAGTCTCCCGCAACGCATCTACAGGGCTGGATTCCGGCACTGACTGTGATCGCATATAATGCTATGCGATCCCTGTCAGTGCCGAGTCCAGCCCTGTAGATGCGTTGTGGGAGACTTGCGAGTCTCCCACTCGTGTGAAAGGGGCATAATGGCATCTTTAATGACGCATATAAAATTCTGATTCATCAGTAGCATAATTGGCCTGACAAACAAGAAACCTGTATGGGGTTAGATGATCGTAGTAATGATCGTTCATTCCCACACATCCCTGATCATTGCTGCAAGCAAATGCAGCTAACAAATGGACTATTATCAGGAACAAACATTCATAGGAACATTCAGTCCTGATCATTGCCCGCTCTCTATTGGTCCCAGTAAAAGATCCTGTGAGGAATGTAGAATTATGATCTGATGCCAGCCATGATGTGATTCCAGCCATTTGCTGTCAGCTAGCAGAGGGAATAAACTCCCCAAGGTGCATGGTTTCAAATGCAGCCACATGTGTACAATTCACAACCTTCCTTCTTCAGACCCTCAGACTCAGATCAGGCCCCACTGTGCCCCCTTCAGACCTCAGATCGGCCCACTGTCAGATCCCCCTTCAGACCTCAGATCGGCCCACAGTGCCCCCTTCAGACCTCAGATCGGCCCACTGTGGCCCCCATCAGCCCACTGTGGTCCCCATCAGCCCACTGTGGCCACCATCTGAATAAAATAAAAAAAATCACTTACTTGTCCTGCGCTGCGGCTCCTCTCCGGTGTCCGGCGCTCCTTAGTCTCCCGTAGCTGCACTGTCACCTGACAGCGTGCAGCGTCAGGTCAGAGTGCGCGCACTACGTCCTGACGCTGTACGCGGTCAGGACAGTACAGCGCGACCCGGAAAAGAGGAGGAGCGCCGGACAGGTAAGTGATTTTTTTATTTTATCTTCTCCATGTCCTCTGATACTAGGCTGCGCAGTAGCGCAGCCTAGTATCAGTAATGCGGTCGGGTCCAGGCGCAAATGGCGACAAGACTAAAAAGTCTTGTCGCCATTTACCTTTTACCGGTAATAAGCAAATGCCCACGGTTTGATAACCGTGCATTTCATTACCGTGGTATATCGTGGAACCGGTTACCGCTGCAACCCTAGTGTCAGCTATAACCTAGATCACTCAAATCCCTCAGACATCATGTAACCGAGAGTTCATAAGGAATTATGAATTGCCCGCCCATAACCGAAATAAACCAGTTATATATCTGTGACCCTGGGGCCAAGATGGACATGCTCCTGGTTGTAGTTTGGGGGTCAGGTGCCAGGAAGTGGAGATACAGAGATCTACTAGCAGGAATCAAATAACAGCGCCATGTTTGGTCTCCACCTGTAGCCGGAACCCAGGCGGATCCTTTGGTCCCAGAACCATCTCCCTGTGATCTTACAGTCTAGAGCTATGGGCCATAATGGGTTTTGGCTACCAGGAAGAAGGAATGAACTCCTCCCAGAGGAAGGGAGGGGAGTGACCGAGTACAGGTGAAAAGGCCCATGCAGGCCAGAGGCCAGCGTCTTTCTCTGAAGGGGGTCACATCGAGTAATGTGTTTGGAGGGACCGTGGACAAACTTCTGACCTCACTGCCCCCATGTGACTACAGCCAAGCCTTACAGCAACCCAGGACTCATCATAACCCAAAAGACTATTCATCCACCTGGTAACTGATTTTACTCTGTTCAACTCTGTTGTATCATACCACCTGTATTTGCATGTCCGACCACTGTATATGTTCTCTGTGTATATCGTGTAACATCTAGTGCGCCCTTAAGGCAATTAAATATATAATTTAATCTTGTGCTGTCCTTGCATCTTGGTCCACAAATTCCCACGTCAGTGTTTCGGCATAGTTATACGCTACTGTGGGTTGGTTTCTCACCATATATAATCCTGTTAGCGGACTGGGCTTATATCAAACGAGGAGCTGGTGGCAGTCTACAGGGCTTAGAAAGCTCTGTTTCACTGGGGCAGTGAAAAGGTCCTCTCAGCTTGTCAGGGTTGGCCTCCCTGTGCCCGCTTAGTAAACTGTACCAAGCTGACCTTACGTGCTCCTAGGGAGGGTGTAACGTCACGTCTTGGTAACCAGTGACAGAACCGTACCGCGTAAGCTCAACGTAGTTGACATCAGGTGGGCTGCGAGGTGCGGGATTCATCACAGAGCCTTTAGTGTGAAGTGTCATTAAGTGTGCAAGGTTAGCAAGTTCAGCCAATGTTCTTACTGAAGAGGCCTCTCAACATTTGCTGGATTTCAACTTGCCCAATGTGTTGCTCCCAGGGAGTATAAGCTTCTGCCAGCAACCTATTTGTCTCTTAGCTTTGTAATAAACATGGATGTCTTTGGAGGAGTTGAGATAGACAGCTGTTTCTCAATTTTTTGACAGAGAACTATCATGTGTGGTCAGCTTTAATGTGAGATGTGAAAACATACAATGCTCCAGACAACAATGCCGATGCCCATTAGCATGGGCATTTTACTGGTAAAACACCAACACTACCTGTCTAGTAGCTCCTCCTTATAGTACAGCGCAGTGTAGTACTAAAAGAATTGTACAGCCCTCAGTCTGTACCAAAATGAGGTGCTCCTTTGGACTCCGGCTGAGGGCAGCTTATTTTTCAGGTACATGTGTGCACTGTACACGACCCTGATGAAGCTCATATCCTCATCACAAATAGTGATTTACAGCCTCCAGCATGTGTTTCGGATTGTTATATTAAGTATGTTATCTGCTTATTTTCCTTGAAGGCTATTAACAACTTTGGGGGCAATTTTTTATTTTTATATTTCATTTAATTGCACTTTACTCATTTTGGGCTAAAAATCATTTTTCAATTGGTCTTTATTAAACGTGTTCAGCAGTTTTTGTGTTACAGGGTTAAATTTAAGTCTATTTGCAGACTGTCAATTTCTGCTTTACACTAAGTGTCGTCAGGTGATGGCTATGTATAACCCTTATCTCTGAATTCATGATAGCTCAAAAAAACACTCATTATAACTAAATTTGTATTAAACTGATACGAATTTAGCTTACAAAGTGTTTACAAGCTGTTAGGAATTAGGAGATCAGGGCTATACATAGCAGTCATCTGATGGGAATGCTTGTCACATATAAATTATACAGTATATACACACAGCATGTAATAATTTATATTAAACTTTGTAGATACAATCCAAACATATATAAACATATTTACTACATGCGTTCACCTTAGTGCACCTATTTTTTGAACAATCAACATGCATATTTACATTTACTGGCATTTCACACTATCTACAGTAGTCCCTCAAGTTACAATATTAATTGGGTCTGTCAAGACCATAGTAAGTTAAAACCATTGCAACGTAGGATTATAACTCAGCGGTTCTAAAATCAGTTCCAAAACCTCAAATTGGCATCCCAAAATTACAGGTAATGGAGATTAAAGGCTATGAACACTGTGGGGGAATTTTTGATGATTGCATTTTACTTATTTGGGATAAAAATAATTTTTCAATTGGTATTTATGAAAAATGTTGAGCAGTTTTTGTGTTACAGGGTTACATTTCAGTCTATTTGTAGGCTGTTACTTCCTGTTTTACTTCCTGAGTCCCATCAGATGACTGCTATGTATAGCCCTGATCTCTGAATTCCTAACAGCTTGTAAACACTTTTTAAGCTAAATTCTTATCAGTTTAATACAAATTTAGTTATGGTGAGTGTTTATGAGCTATCATGAATTCAGAGATAAGGGTTATACATAGCCATCACCTGACGACACATAGTGTAAAACAGGAAGTAACAGCCTACAAATAGACTGAAATGTAACCCTGTAACACAAAAAACTGCAACATTTTTCATAAATACCAATTGAAAAATTATTTTTATCCCAAATAAGTAAAATGCAATCATCAAAAATTCCCCCAAAGTGTTCATAGCCTTTAATCTCCATTACCTGTAATTTTGGGATGCCAATTTGAGGTTTTGTAACTGATTTAAGAACCACTGAGTTATAATCCTACGTTGCAATGGTTTTAACTTACTATGGTCTTGACAGACCCAATTAATATTGTAACTTGAGGGATCACTGTAGATAGCGTGAAATGCCAGTAAATGTAAATAGGCATGTTGATTGTTCAAAAAATAGGTGCACTAAGGTGAACGCATGTAGTAAATATGTTTATATATGTTTGGATTGTATGTACAAAGTTTGTTAATATAAATTATTACATGCTGTGTGTATATACTGTATAATTTATATGTAACAAGCATTCATAACTATTACTTAGGCATTTTATACTTAGTGTACAGTGTTTCTATAGAGTATAATAATGGTTCAGGGACTCTGCCAAAGAGTGTATGGATATAGTGCGTAATAAGAGCATACAGTGGTCACTCAAGATACAATATTAATTGGTTCCAGGAGGACCATTGTATGTTGAAACTATTGTAAGTTGAGTAATCGGTTCCAGAGCCCCTAAATGTCATCCAAGATGAGAGAAAATGAAGATTTAAGAAAAATAAGCAGATAACTAAGACAAATAAAACACGTCCTTACATATAACAGTCAGGACTAGCTTCTAACTAGCAACTAATACAACTGTTTTACCAGAGAAGTGGCCTTCATTGGTTGGATCTGAGTCTAAGGCATTGTATGGTTTCAACTTACGATGGGTCAGAAAAGACCATTGTAGGTTGAAAATATTGTATCATGAGGTCATTGTATCTTGAGGGATCACTGTAATGAGTTGTGAGGATCCATGAATATATAAAGTTCTGGGACCATATATGATTTGTGAGTTATGCAGGATGTGGGTATAATATTGGATGTCTGTCAGAGTTATTATATATACTATAACAATAACTATAACAATAGGGTACCCATTGTGGAGCAATTGAGCAGCATACTTTGCATCCCAATTTTACTCCTATTTTTCATGTTCAAAAATGTGAAGCTGTGTATACAATGTGTTGTGTTACAGTATGCATACATAATTAAGGAGCTCAATAAGCCTGTCCAGCTCTCTTGGTAAAGGAGTACTGCTCATATCTTGCACCTTTTTTTTTTTTTTTCAATTCACCCATCTGTTCTCCCCCTACACCTCCACTCTATTTTGGCACCCAATATGTAAATCTGCAGTAAAGATACAGGGAGCAGGAGACCTCAACTTTTCTAATTGGGCAATGCCTTCTCCTTTGCTGTAAGGCTAGGGTTTGGATTTTTTTGCAACTCGTTCTGTGATCCCATAAATTTCTATGGGATCACCTCTACTCTGCGATCCTGGCAGTGACAGCTATCTCACGACCAGTGTCGCTGTGTAGCCCTAGCCTAATGCTGTCCAATCCACTAGTGCCAAAATGGAAGAAGGCATAGTGAGAGAACAGCGGAGCCAACTGAAAAGTTAAAACAGAAAACATAAAAGGGTTGGAATCCAGAGGCCATCAGAAACATCAAAAGGTATTAGATTTAAAAAATAATGATGACAGGTCCTCTTTAAATGGGTTCTCCGGGTATTAAAAAAAATAAAATACTTAAATATTACTTTATTATTATAAATATATTCTTAAATACCTTTCATTAGTTATAATCGCTCGTTTTGTCTGGGGAGCAACCATTAGGGGAAACAAAATGGCTGCACAAAAACACACAGGAGGACTAGTTACTTCACAACACTGAGGCAAAGAGTTGCCTCATCCTCCTCTCTACTCTGCTTGTCAGGGATTATGATCCTGAATACAGATGATAAGATCTTTAGCTGAATCTCTGTAGGAATGGAGTTCATGAGGAGATGTGAGCAGCAGTTCTTGTATGCAGTCTCCATTACCACAGTCTGTCCTGTCCGTCCTTTCTGTACTTCATGCCTCCTCTTGAACTCCATTCCTACAGAGATTCAGCTGAAGATTGTATCATCTGTATTTGGGATCATAGTCCCTGACAAGCAGAGCAGAGAGGAGGATGAGGCAGCTATTTCTCTCAGTGTGGTTAAGTAACTTGTCTTCCTGTGTGATTAAGACCGGTTTTGTGTGTACTAATAGGACAGCGGCCATTTTGTTTCTCCTAATCATGGCTCACCAGACAAAATGAGCCATTATAACTAATGAAAGGTATTTGGGAATATATTTATAATGAAGTAATATTTATGTATTTTCATTTTCTTAATTCCCGGAGAACCGATTTAAGTAAATTTTAAAGTTTTTGTTAAATGTATTTGGAGCTCAATAACTTGTAAGAGCATATAAATGATAATCCAGATTGACAGCAAAATGAGGGAATCATCTGATATAACATAAGCTTTCCTGATACCTAGCACCAAAGCCAAGTTGTAAACCATGTTGCGTGATGTCTAATTACAATCCCACAGCCTTATTTCTGCCTGTAAAGAAATTGGACTCAGGAGAAAAAAAAAAAACACACTAACTGGGGAACACTTATATGGTGCCCTCCTTTTCATCTTTTTAGTTGCAGACCCACAAAAGCTCAGGTTACTTTTCTGCCATCATCGCTTGTCAGTCTACCTGATGCACACTGTGCATCTGTAGCCCAAGACACTTCCTACTTGTCCAGCCCTGCTCTTGGATTGGCCAACACTCTTCACATGAGCACTGCTGACCAATCCAAGGGTAGCGGGAAGTGCTTTGGACTACCAAAAACAAAATATGCAAAAGGTAGTCTGAGAAGCGGTGCAGCCACCTTAGAAGGCAGAAGAATGGCCTGGGAATTGACCGATCTGAAGCTACAAAGGTGATGAGGAGGGCGCCATGTAAGGGTTCTGTTTGTGCCCCAATTAATATGAATTGTTTTTCTTGAACCGGAGGGTCACTTTAATGAAAGATATGCAGAGCCATTATATTGAAGACACAATAAATACAGAAAACTGAAAGCTTTAATTGTAAACATATTTGCTGCTTTTATACCTAGTTAGGTAACCATTCTCCCAGAGAAAAGGCAAAAAAAAACAAAAACAAAAAAAAAAACAATGAACCATTTTTAATATACCCAGTCTGTTCCATGCTCGAAGGTGAGCAGAAATAAAAGGACACAGTGCTGTGAATAGCAATAATATCATATAGAATATCATATAGGAAAGCATTCATATACACCAACGTGTTTATGGTATCAGATGGGGAAAAAGTCTCCGTTCATAATACATTACAGTTCACTTTTTGAGCAACATACATAATATTGTCAAAGTAATTTCAGGCTTTCTGGTCTGTTTAACAGAAGACAAAGTATACTTTATTAAAATCCTCAAAAGTACTGCCACGTTTTTTTTTTTTTTCCAGAAAAACAAGTTTATTTCCTTTTTTTTAAGGTTACGTATCAATACTAATAAATGTTATGCAACCGTTGCTGCCTCAGCTAGCAGTAAAGTGCAAGAAAGTTGCCACATTTAAGTTATAACCATGCTTTTAGCATCACTTACAGAGGTTTCGTCTCACACCTCAGTACAGGTAGAGTAGGGTATTCACTTTACTAAGAAATAAGTATCAGTCATCAGAAAGCCAAGCTTGTGAGCTTAACGTTGAGTCCCTTTCTTATCATATATCAAAGTGCCTTGTGGTTAGCCAGCCTCACACAGCCTCGTTTTCTGTAGGATGTATCTAAGCGTATACAGTATTTGCAACTTGCAATTTCCCTCTGTGTGTGTCTATCCAATGAAGTGTGAAATGGTGCCTGAGAGATTACAGTGGAGTGCAACAAACACAACTGCTGCTAGAAATGGTGGTCTGCAAGCGTCATCACACAGTATAAGTACATGCTCCAAGTAACAATGGGTTTTACCAGCAAAGTGACGTCTCTGACAGATGTGTTTAATGAGAAGCTACGCAGACAGCAAACAATGCTCACATTTCTAAGACATTTCTATTCAGTGGAGCAGGGGCTCTGTTGCAGAGGTCTAAGAGTTACATCTCTATACAATGCAGTGAATGATATAAAAGACATTATGTAGAGAGTTAATCCTCTAAATGGGAACCCCTTTTAAATATTTGTAAGAAATTGTGAAGTAATAGAGGTGGAACCCTCATGATTGATCTATTAGCTAGAGTGAAGAGTGGCTACAAAAAGTCTCCCTTGTGGATGTGAACCTTTGTTTACCTCGTATCATACCCCCAATCTCTGATGTTGAGGACTTCAGTAGGGACTGGTTGTATGTATACCTGTTACCATTGTGAGTATATAATAGCAATATAATCTATTACCTTCTAGTATCAGTCACTTCATCATAGGAGGCTCTCTTTGCTATTTTTCCATGGGATTACTCACAGGGCGACTAGATGAATTTCTACCTCATGATCACTACTTCATCTCAAGTGTTGAGCACCTAATGATATTAGCAGCTCTTTCTAGAAGACTTGAAGAGGGGTGAACCATTTTAGCATAATGGAGGTTGCCATACAGTGTATATATAGTAAAATAGAATTGTAAGGTTGAAAAAGACGCAAGTCCATCTAGTTTAGCCTATCTTACTGCAGTACTCCAACCCGTTTATCAATATTGGTGGGGGACAAAGTTCTAAGAACCCTATAAGCTCTGGCTATTGAGGTGCCATGAAATCAAATATGGCAGAACCCTTTTAATGTATTACAGTAAGATAAAACTTTGTTGTAACTAGCTTCGCTTCTTTAGAAAGCCACTACACCTTCTGACAGATAATACAGATACTGTATTAGCATTTTATGTTTTTTAGTTTTTGACCCTGTATGGTGCAGATCCTCAGTCTGCAGTGACATCTTTTGGCATTGATGCAGTTGAGAGTGGTTAAGGGCTGCCGGGGCACTCCTGCGCTAAAAAACGTCTGTTAGTCACATCCTGCGTTCTTAGTGCAGGCTCCGGTTTTCCCAGCCTGGCTAGGACGAAGCTGAATTTCTGGCTGTTTATGCTGCTCTCCATACTGCTACAGGACCAAGGGGAACTCC
The DNA here is from genome assembly GCA_900303285.1 of Rhinella marina. Classification (NCBI taxonomy): domain Eukaryota; kingdom Metazoa; phylum Chordata; class Amphibia; order Anura; family Bufonidae; genus Rhinella; species Rhinella marina. Next base: position 184,294 of record ONZH01013051.1, on the reverse strand, counting down.
CCCCCTCCCCCTGCGATTGGGTCACCGGGTTTCTCAATCACAGACTGGTGGAGTGATCGGCAGTTAACCCTGAGAATTTATGATGGACCCCAGAACTGTCTGTGCAGTAAGCCTGCTGTTAGGGCACACTAGTATTCCCTAACAGCAGCCTGTGTCATACTGACAGAGAGAATAATGTATTAGCATACAAGAGTATGTTAATATATCATGTCTGAAATAAAGTTATAAAACAGTTATCCCATAGTGGGATTTTAAAAAAAAAAATGTTATAAACGATCCAATAAAAATAAAATAAAGAAATGCAACCCCACCTAAAAATATTGTCATATTGTCAAATACATTTCATGGTGCACACATTAAATAAAACTAAAAAATACACATATTAGGTATCCACATGATAACTATCAGGTTATTTCTAAAAAAACAAAAACAAAAATCATTTCTATTTCAGCAGCAAAAAAATGTATATAAATTACACTGAAATTTATATGTACCCCAGAGCAAAGCCAAAAAAAATAAAATATCTGCTACATAAAACAAGGCCTCAAACTGTCACGTCGATCAAAAAATAAAAAAGCTATTGCTGCTGAAATGCAGAGAGCAAAAAACAAAAGAATTTAAAGGAGTTTCCAGGCTCCTGAAATTGATGACCTGTCCTCAGTATAGTTCAGTAATATCTGATCATTGAGTGTCCAACATGCTGCACCCCCACCTAACAGCTGTTCCCTGCTACCTCTGGCGCTGGAACTAGCACTGTGAACGGAACAGGAAGCAGAGATGAGAGAGTCGATTCTACACTAATCAAATTTTTATGAATTTCCCAAATGATTCTACTTTTGGCGAATCTGAAACATTTGTGATTGGTTCCGCATAAATCACTCAAAATGGCATCCACAATTTTACAGGTCAGAAGAAGGTATCTGCCACCATAACGGGATCATTTTTGGACAATTTTTTTATTAAAATTAATTAAAAAAACAGCTGTTTGTTACTACCAGCTACCATCTGTTCATTTATAGACATATACTTGTATGTGTCACTTTGACATTACTAATGCGGTCTCTGAGTTGAAGAGCTTGAAAAGGGTCAGATACAGTCCTGTGTCATACACGACTTTTCAGGGAAATTGGGGCACTTTAGATTCAGGCTGAATATATCTGAACCAAACTGAATCTGACTGAAAACAAATTTGGTGAAATTCATTAATTTCTAATCCCAAATTTATTCATGTGTATGAGTGGTTATATGAAATGTTATGTCGTTATTTAAAGTGAAAAAACATATATTTAAGAGACCATGGCAACACTATCTGAATGAAAAACAGCTAGATATAAAGACAAAATGCCACATTTACCGTCAGGAGACTTTAGCAACATAGATGTGTGTGCAATTAATTGTAAAAGTGCTAAAAGTTGTTTAATAGCCAGTTACTGTCATTTATCGTCAACATAATGAGCAGTTTAGCAGCTGTGAAGCAATCTATGATTGACAATAATTGTAGCAGGAGAAGAATTGCAAGAGGTTATCTATTCAGAAATACTAATGGCGTCAAAAGTAATTTACTCTGCCAGCTTAGAAAACCCTGCAGAGAAATGCATGTCCCATGGACCTGAATATTAATCCATCAGCTTATGAACACTGCAAGCATCATGCAATGTATTGCTCCCACTACTTTCCTTGTATGACCAGTGTTGTCTGGGCAGCTCACAATGTCCTCCCAGCGGTTTTCCCTGCACAATTCAATCCAGCCTTGTAAACGAATCTGAAGAGGGCTTTGATGGATGGGGAAAGTTTTCCATAATGAAATGAGCAAACATCAGCCAAGGTTTGTGAATTACCAACTTTAGGGGAAATTTACCAAAACTGGTGCACAAGGAAAAGTAGAGCAGTTGCCCATAGTAGCCAAGCAGAACAAAAGAGCCTGCATCTGACCAGTTGCTATAGACACTAGTTTTGATACATCTCTTTTGTATTTAAAAAGTCAAAGGTAAATCACATCCATTCACAGCTGGCTTCCACTACATATGGAAACCACACAGCTACTTAATAAAATGAGGGACATTTACTAGCACTGGAGTTCCAATACACCAGTCTTTCATTCCCTGTATGCCAGAGTGAGATGACCATTTAATAAATTAGTTGCATCTCTGGCAGACTATGCACCAGAAACTGAAGTCTACACCATCTTGGGGCTGGCTGAGACTTCAGCTATAACTTACACCAGTTTTGGTGTAAATTATAGTAAACCTGGAGGGCCGTGCAAATCCCTGTCCCTCCCACAAAGCCCCACGCTTTAATTGCCACTTGAAAAAGTGTTAAGATCAAAAAGTCACACTATGGAGCAAATATGGTGTGCACCCTAATTTGCGGCTTTTAATGTGTAAACACTTTAGTACAGGCATGGCCAACCTGCGGCTCTCCAGCTGTTGTAAAACTACAACTCCCACCATGCCCTGCTGTAGGCTGATAGCTGTTGGCAGTCTGAGCATGCTGGGAGTTGTAGTTTTGCAACAACTGGAGAGCCTCAGGTTGGCCATCCCTGCTTTAGTACATTCCCCTCAGTGGGTTTAAGAGCTCGTTTGCTGTACATAAGATCACTTCTCATTAAATGTGTTCTGTCAAATCATCATGGACAAATATATATGTCTAAAAAGATAAAAGCTTTGATCCACATACTGGAATCACATGGAATTCATAAAAACGAAATGTTTAATTTGTACATCTGATGTATGTCTGGACTGTCAGTCCAAGTCGGAAGCTAAATAATCGCTATCAAAGGTTCAGTAAATGAGATCCATGAAATAGTGTAAGGCAAAGCACTGTGCAAAACTGCCTTTTTATCCTGGGTGCACCACCCAGCCTGCCTCCGACTCCCTTTACTGGATAGAAGGACACCGATTTCTACTGATAATATACACTTCAGTACAAAAAGGTGCCTACCCACTGCATACCCACCATATTCTCTCATTCTAGTGAGATACAGATTGCAGACAACACATCATTAGGCTAAATTCTTTGCTCCAACAGCACTGTAACCATGAATTCCACACAAACATCTTAAGACAATGGCAGTACAAAGACAATGTATTCTTCAGACCTGCTGGATGGGCCCTTGACCTGTTTACCAGCAGGAAGATGCTTAAGCAAGTGAATTTAAAAAAAAAAAAAAAAACCGGCATGCAATAGTATGTCTGCATTCATGTATACAGCGTACACAGCTGCCAGTTCTTTATCCGGCATTGTCTGTCAGTCAGCCATCTCTGCATCTGTCTTACAGAACTAACATCGGTAATTTACTCAGGCTGAAACAGCAGAGCAGCAAAGGGTTAACTGGATTTTGTTTTTTTTTTTAAATTTGGACCTGCTGTGATGTGTGTAGGTAATAAAAATAAATGAACAGAATGGACTGTGATTTTGCAAAAAAAACAAACTATATATAGTAGTGTAAGTGCATGCAGAAGGACCCAAGAACGACCAATCTGACCTACTGTTCTGTATATACGCAGCAGATGAGTGGTCATTCTCTGTAATGTACCCTGTGGATTAAGGGATTTTTCAATTCCTAAACTGTTATACAAGGTAAGCAGTGATTTTTATGATCAGTGGTATCATCAATTCCTAGTGAACTGCAATTTAGGTTGCAAAATGGCAGCCTCCAGCGCCTGTATAATGCTCTTCATCAATTACCAGAGAAATAAATATGCTACTGCTTTCTGGCAAGAATTCCACCTGCATTTCTTAATGTGAATGAAGCAAGAAAATACAAAATTTGTGGCAAATCACAAGCATCTCACATCTTAAAGGGGTTTTCCAGGATTACTGTGGTTTTAAAAACAGATATGCTCACAAAATTGTTTCCCTTGGCTTATTTTTTTTTAATTTAGACTCCTCTGACCAGTTTTCACCATGTAGACATATCACTCTGGCCTGGTTACATCCTGTATGTAGCACTTTCCTGTTGCTGTATCCAACCAAACCCATGATGCATTTCTCCTTTCTCTGCCACACCTCCAGCACCGCCCCTAACAAAGCCCAGCTAGTTTATAGCTCCTCCCCCAGCTAGTTACATGAACAATTCCCTATTATTGCCCAAAGCCCAGAACGGAAGATAGGACCAATATGGGTAAAAGAAATATATTACACAATTACAGCTACCTTCAGAAGAGATTTTTTGGAAATCGGAAAACCCCTTTAAGTTCTCCATTACCAATAATGGATACATTTGCGATAACTTTATCTGCAAGAAAAATGTATTGCAGTTATGTGAAAGGTCTTTATCACAGAATCCTTGAATGATTATTTTAAGTTCAGCGTGAAGCACCGATACAGATGCACTAAAGACAAGGGATAAAAAAGCCCATAATAAATATCAGGAGTGGTGCTTGATGGAATAAGAAAATATAATGTATACAATTCCATACATGATACGGAACTGGTTTTGGCTATGTTCAGCGTGCACATAAAAAGACATCCCACAGTACTTATATTGTGTGTGTTACCTGTTTATCTCTCAGGCAGATACTTGTATACAAGGAAACACATGGAACTATGGTTTTATAAGTGCAGAAGCCTTCACCGTAAGCAGAGGCATAGGTGTGCCAGCCCCATGATATGCAGTAGATTCCCTCTCTGAATATGTAGGTAAGCAGCTTTATGTAAATGCAGTAAGTATACACACAGAGCCCAGTAACTAATCTTGCTATTGATATACAGTACATGTTTCCATACCGTTCAAACTTCGATTTTGCAGCAATGTTTACCTGCCAGGTTTCGGAGACAGGATAAGGGCCATTCTTAAACAGTTTTTGCCCTTTCTGTCAGTCCAAGGTAAGCAAGGAAGGAGTGCTTCGGTGTGGTGACACCAGGGGGTGCCGTCTGAGGTCTGGGAGGATGGAATGTGACATCATAATGGTTCTTAGGAAAGAGCATTGTTAAGGGAATGAGATGAGCAAATTCTGAGTTCTGGTACCTATCCAAGCATGATAAGTTACCATTTACTGCAAAGGCTTTAAGTGCTAAATGTGTCTCCATGCCACTGCTTTGAGCAGCAGACATAGCCACTGTTTGGAGAGCCTGTGAGGCAGACATGACAGAGAGAGGTGACAAGAGGCTCCTAGTGTCATTGACAGGGAGCAATGGGGTAGCCTCTTTCTGGTTTGTGGTCTGGGTTTTCTTCTCTTCTTCCAAGAATTCACCATTCTGGTGCTTCTTAACATGACGGCTGAAGACAAAAGGGTGGGTGGTCTTAAACAGGCACTCCTCGCAGCTGAAGGTCTGGCGGGGAGAGTGCTTGAGCTTCTTGTGCAAATTGAGATTGTCTTTGCGCTTGCAGCTATAACTGCACTGGTCACAGTGAAAGGGGCGCTCTCCCGTGTGGACACGCACATGCTCAATCAGCTTATTGGCCGTCTTTGAGAGGTAGCCACACTGGTCACACTTGTAATGATTCCCGAGCCGATGCTCACGGATGTGCACCTCCAGCTCCAGCTGGTTAGCCTTGACCGTCTTGCAGATTCGACACTTGTACTCCATCTTGTAGTGCGTTTTCAAGTGACATTCCATGGCTGCAGGGCGGTTTGTGGAGTAAATGCAGAATGGACACCTAGCAAGGAAGCCAAGAAGAGCATATTGACAGTGTTATTCTTACCAGCTTGTGTGTACCATTATTACACAATGAAGACACACATAAATAGGATACACATTGCCTGTGCTTCCCTATGGTTTAATACTGACAGTTTACCGTAAACTTACTGACATCTACCACTTAGCTGCTAGAGCAACCAAATAATACCATTTAATGTCTGCAGGAGCCCGTTTCTGGAAGACTGTAGTCTATGACTGCACACTCAGCTGTGAAAAAGCAGCCTGTGTTTGGAGACTAATCTGCAGGTCAGCCTTAAATTTCATACAACCTCTAATGTTAATGGACTGTTCCTGAAGGTAAAAGGGTTGTTCAGGAGTAGAAAAATGTCTAATTTCTTCCAAAGTCAGTGCTATACATTGCCAAGGGTTGCATTTGATATTGCATCTCAGCTCCACTGTGAGCGTTGCCCTGACGCCCTTGAAGAAGTCGTGAGACGAAACCAGACAGGCAAACTGGGAATTTTGGGTTTATGAAATGTTTTTATAAACGTTTTTATATTTTAAGTAGAACTAATAAAAGGAAGCATAGCAATGCCACTCGGATTTTACACAGGGTGTCTGCTCCTTATTTCCTGATTCAAATACAGGTGGATTCTGTGGCAGGTAAGGAGACTCACAACTGAGTCTGAAGGTGGATTGAAAGCCAAAGCAGAGTGGTCAAGTACCGATGCAGTGTAAGAGCTTGGCTTCTGGAAAGAGAGATACATTGCACGTGGATCAAGACCCACTGTTGAATTCAGCCATCACTAATGGAAGCTGATCAGGCTCATCAGGTTACACAGAGAGATCATCGATGTGAGAAGTGTGATGAGAAGAAAATAAAACTGCATAGGGACTAAAAGTTTTTATTCACTCAGAGTTTCACAAAAACTTTTTATAAGTGAGCAGGGTGAACTGTGGACAGGTGTGGCACTGTTTTTGGTAACAGCCTTTTTTCAAATCCTGGACAACTCCTTTCAAGTAATCCTAGTTTACACTAACACTAAATTTGAGTAATTGGCATTTGAAGCTATTTTAGGTCTTCTTGATTATTTTACATGAGAGCAGTATAGTGCATGAGAGGTTAAGCAGACACATATGGTCATGTAAATGAAGCCTAAAGGAGTTGAACGAAGCAGGAATCACAAGCTTTCTCTTAGTCTGGCCAGCATTTATATAGCTTTTCAAATGACAATAATAAATCAACTCAATGAGATCTATGTATCTCCAATCACATGGCCTCACATGTACAGGGGTACTTGAACATTCACGAACACTTCAAAATTTTCTATATTTTTGCATACATTTGACCTAAAACTACATTAGATTTTCACACTAAAGGTAGATAAAGATAACCAAATTAAACAAATGAGTCAAAAATATTAGACTTCTTAATGTATTTGAGGAAAATTATCCAAAATTACGTTTGTGAGTAGCAAAAATATGTGAGCCTTTAGGATTAGGAAATAATTTGAAGGTGAAATTTAGCGTCAGGTGTTTTTCAATGGGATAACAATCAGATGTGAGTGGGCAACCAGTTTTATTTAAATAACCGGGGTCTATCAAAGTCTGATCTTCACAACATTTGTGGAATAAACAAAGGAGATTTCTGAGGCTCTCACAAGAAGAGTTGTTGATGCTCACCAGGCAGGAATGGGTTACAAACTCATCTCTAAAGTCTCTGGAGTCTGGACTCCACCAATCCATAGCCAGACAGATTGTGTATAAGGCCTTTATTACCAACAAAGATCACGTCAAGAGCAAGGCATGTAACAGTCTGTGAGGTCACAATGGAACCCATGGTAACCTCTAAGCAACTAAAGGCCTTTCGCATACTAGCTAATGTTAATGTTCATGAATCCACCATCAGGAGGACACTGAACAACAATGGTGCGGGATTGCAAGGAGAAAGCTGACGCACTCCAAAAAGAACATTGCTGTTGGTCTGCAGTTTGATAAAGATCACCTGGACCAGCCAGAAGGCTATTGGAACAATTTTTTGTGGACAAATGAGACCAAAATAGAACTTTTTGGTTTAAATGAGAAGCGTGATGTTTGGAGAAACTCCAGAATGCAGCCTCAGATCCACAAAAGAAAACTAGGTTTTAATCAGGTGGACTACAGGTACATGTTTATGCAAGCAGTTAGACAGGGAGGCCTCTTATGACATTCCCTTTATTGTTTTGGAACAATAAAGGGACCCGCACCTATATCGAGAACGGGGCCCCGAAAGTGAAGGAGGGCGCACCGCTCATGCGGCCGCCCTCCATTCATTTGTATGGGGCCGCCGAAAACGGCCCGGCTCCCATTCATTTCTATAGAGCCGACGGAAACAGCCGAGCCAGTGCTCGGCTATTTTCGGCGGCCCCATACAAATGAATGGAGGGCGGCCGCGCATGCATGGTGTGCCCTCCTTCACTTTCGGGGCCCCGTTCTCGATATAGGACCCGCACCTATAGGAGAATGAGGGCATATCCTAGTGATATTCCCCCATTGTCCAAGATGGTAAAACCGCTTTAATGAAAATGTTTAGTTGCAGTTATTGCTACACAATGGGGTCACACCAGATACTGAAAGCAAAGTCAAGATATTGAATCATTTTCTTCAATAAATAAATTACCAATTCTAAAATATGTGACGCATTTGTTTTATTTGATTATTTTTATCTACTTTTAGGACTTGTGTGAAAATCTGATGTAGCTTTAGGTCAAATTTTTGCAGAAAAGTTTTTATTTCCTGGATCTTTGGGGCCCATTATGGTATCAAAGCCTGTGCCCACTGGATGATCCTTCAGTATTCTGGTGGGCCATTCCAACTCTGACTGCAGCTAAGCTCCCATTTAAGTGATCAGTGCATTTCATTCCTCATCATTGCAGATTGATGCGTGATGTCCCAGAAAGCCTCTTTTGCTATCTGGAGACTGTCAGTAAACAAATGATGTTGAAGGTTGCCTGTCAACAGTGCAAATTGCTATGCGAATGAGTCTAGAGAGTCATTCACACTGTGATCGTGCTAGGAAGCAAATAGGATTGCTTTCTCTGTGTATTATTGATGCTCTGGGGTTCATCAGGCTTGCTAAGAGATTAGAAAATGATCCCAATTTTGTAAAGTTTTGAAATGAAGAAAACGAACATATTCATTATATGATACAGAACAAAAACCACATAGCAAATAAGAGCTTGTGTGTATGTGTCCTATATCATTGTTATTTAAATATTTGTGATTATATATTTTACAAACTATAATATATGTACACATGTAAACCCCAATTATTCTTAAGACTATTTTTTTTTCTGAACTTATAATTGTTGCCTTCCATACACAAACTACTGCATAGTGCTAGAAGCGCTGGTGCTCACACAGATAGGAAGCGGAATGTCACACTGAGGACAGATACATCCCATGAGCGCTCTCTGGCCTGCCAAATACTTGGGATTATGGAAGACATTTTTAGCATTTAAAGTGAACCTGTTAAATCACATCAGTGCTGGATCAGTGGTGGTTTAACAGTATTCCCGACCTTTCAGACCTTTCTGGCATATCTTATCAAAATCCCATAAATGTCCCAGATGGGAATACCCCTTTAAGTCAGACAACCCCTTTAATCGTGTGTACAATGTAAGACTTTTGTAGTTAAGCTCCACTTTATAATATAGCAGGCTCCCATTTTCAAAACTTGGCACCTTCAAAGAATTTTCAAAGCAATCAGTTTATGACATAGAAAGTATGGTGGCAGAAAGATACCACGTAGCCCATCTGGTCTGCCCTTACATTTCCTTTTAATTTTTCTCTTAGGATAGATGTTTATCCCAGGCATTCTTAAACTCATTGAATGTGGATTTCCCAACCAAATCTGATGAAAAATTATTCTAAGCTTCTACTGCTCTAAGCTTCTTCTAACATTGCATCTTATCCCCCTCCCCCCAGTGTATGACATGTTCCTTGTACTAAAAATTATGCCAAGACAAACTGAAGCCCTGCTAAAACTACATGAACCATGTTTAGACAAGTGTAAAGGACAGAGTGGGACAAATAACAAAATTTTATAAGAATTTACCTTAGACTATAAAAACACTGTGAGTGATTTAGCAATAAGAAGTAAAATCAACCATTAAAATAATCATTAAATACAACAGGATGTTACATATGCTTAACACAGGAAAGGTTTTTGTACTTGCTTTCCTTACTTGAGCCCACCGGTAGGGACTGTGTGGCATTTCTTGTGTTCTACCAGCTGTTCCGGGGTCTTCATGAACTTATGGCACACGTCACACTCGTACATTCGAGTGATCAGGTGAATCTGCAGGTGTCGTTCAAACATTGGTTTTGTTTTGCAGACAAAATTGCAGAACACACATTCAAAACCTGCAATTATAAGAAATGACATTAGTGTAGGACCGAAGTAAATTCTGATACCTTAATACGAAAAAATGAAAAGAACGCTGGGTGTGGAGAACATGGTGTTGAACGAGGGACATTGCAGGGCTGTAGTGACCGGTCAGGGGGGAGTTTCTGGATTGGGTTGCCTGATCAGGATGGGTGCTCTATATTTAGATAGGTAGGTTACATTAGGGTCACTGGTCCATACTGTAGGGACAGTCCTATCTGCTCTTCACACTTATGTTTATCTATTGACTGCTTTTATACCTGAATTGTTGGTGTGCTATAAACACGGGGGAAGCAGTGATTACTTTATACCACCCTCCTTTAAAAAAAATAAAAATGATTAAAAGTTATATTTTAATTTTATAGCTCTCTTTTTTCACCCTCCTTTAAAAAAAATAAAAATTATTAAAAGTTATATTTTAATTTTATAGCTCTCTTTTTTGTTAATATGTCGAACATCCTGTTGTCATAAGGGATAAGACAATACTTATAAATAATAACCTGAGATGGCCTAAAGTTGCAATAAATGAAACAGATAAAAAGAACCACTGTGGTAAGGGAAATCTCACCTTCATCAATGCAAGATCACCATCTCAGATCTCACCTTCAGATCACCATCTTACCGTCCCATTATTGTAGAGGTTATATACTTGTATATAAATGGTAGTAATGTAGACTATACATTTTATATGAACATGACCCCAGTCAATACAACATTATAGAGCTACCTACAGATTACGAGGGGTGCCTGAAAAGTTCATAGCCCACCCATGAAATCTTTTTCGCATGGTCTTGTTTTGCAATGCCGTATGTTATTTAGTTATTTGAAAGGTCTCATGAGCAATCTGGATTTATTTTTAATTTTTTTTGTTTCAGGTACAGCATTTTAAAGTTAGGTAGTGAAGCTGAACTATGGAAACGGAGAAGTTGGCAAAGCGAGCAGCTATGCTTTCTGAAAAAAGGACTGACACCACAGGAAATTCACAAGGACATGCTGGAGACATTAGGGGACAATCAGGGCCAGACATCAATTGAAGATGCTGCGCACAGTGGTCGTCCCTCAACAGCATGCACGGATGAAAATGTCGAAAAAGTGCAAGACATTGTAATGGCAGATAGACGTGTCACACAGTGGCACATTGCAGAATATGTGGGCATATCAGTGGAGAGGGTTGGCCATATCCTAACACAGCTGCTGAAAATGCACAAAGTTTCAGCCCGATGGGTGCCAAGACTTTTGACAGTAGAGAACAAATGTCTGAGAGAACTTCGCTTTGCGGAAAATGTGCAACTGTTTGAAGCTGATATTCAACTTTTCCTGCAGAGATTTGTTACAATGGATGAAATTCGGGTACACCACTTTCGTCCTAAGTCAAAAGAAGCCTCGAAACAGTGGAAACATCCCGCCTCCCCACACCCCAAAAAGGCAAAGGTGGTTCAATCCACTGGCAAGGTGATGGCATCAGTGTTCTGGGATTCCAAGGGTGTCATTCTTCTGGAATTCCTCCAGAAAGGTCAAACCATCAATGGGGAATATTATGCAGCTCAGATTCATCGTCTGAGGTCAGCAATTAAGGAAAAATGGCAAGTTGGGGTGTTGTTTCACCAGGACAACGCGCCAGTTCACACATCGGCTGTTGCAATGGCTGCAATTCACTCCTGTGGTTTCCAACTGCTTCAGCACCCACCCTATTCCCCTGATTTGGCTTCCTTTGGACTACCACCTATTCCCATAGATGAAAAGGCACCTTGGTGGAAGTCGTTTTCCTTCTGATGAAGCCGTCATGGATGCCATAAAGAACTTTTTGGAGGAGCAGGACGGAACATTCTACCACACTGGAATAATGAAACTCCAAGAGCGATGGCATACATGTGTGACCCTGAAAGGAGACTATGTTGAGAACTGACTGCAAAATTTCGACCCACAGTCACTACTTCTGGGTCGAACCACAAACTTTTCAGGCGCCCCTCGTATGTGTGCAGAAGCAGGGCTGCGAATGACCCTATCATCAGACATACAGGTAATCATTGTGTAATTATTCTTGCAGTCTATGTGAACAACAATTACCTTTGTCAGATTTCTCTTCACTGCTAACAAAAGGCTGGGAGCTGTGTCCTACAGAAATGACCAACAGGCTGTTTGAAGTCTGGTTTCTTAGTGGGGTGTCCGAGTCTTCTTTACTGTTGGCTGAGTCACTAAGTGCTGACAATGAGGAAGAAGAAGGGCTTATGGATTCACTGGGGGTCTTTCTTTCATCTCCTATAGAAAGGAAAACGCCCATATAAGTAGTACAATTACTGTATTTTGGGTCATGTTCCCAGTTACAAGGGCATCAAGTTAGACATTGGCTAGATACACGTTGATTTCCATAATAGCCAGTATTTCCTGCGTTAGAAGGTGTTATGACTTAAAAAGGACTTGTCAGCTCTCCAGACATGAGTGTTTTAGTAAATACTTGTATTCCCCATGAAATAATGCTGGACAGCCTTTTCTCTGCATTGTGCCATTCCTGCTGGAAATGTACAAAAACACTTAGTGTTACCATTCCAGTTGTACACTGTCAGCACTGAATGGAAAAGGTTATCAAGTATCAATTTTTTTGTACTTTTCCAGGAAGAGTACAAGAGGAATGGGACAATGCAGACTACTGAGAAATGAATGGAATGAATGAATCATAGATTATTGTAATTCTGTCAGAAGGATCCTAACACCCGTCTGTATGCCTCAAGTATTTCATTTCAGTTTCATTAGTTAGACAAAGGTATGTAGAAGAGACATAATGTGTACAGAGCCTTATCTGTGTGCATATAGTCTGCCTTAACTAGTGCTCGAGCAGTACAAGCTCTTGGCTATCTCCAGCAGCGCCAGCACACATGCGGAGCCGTGGCTGCCCGCTCTCATTGAAGTGAATGGGGCCGCATCTGTTCCGCAAAGTTGCCTAAGAGTACTGCATTTTTATGGACTTGTTTGTAACTTTTTGGGTGAATATCAGCTGCACTCGGCTGTTTTCTGCGGCCCCACAGAAATGAATGGAGGACTGCTGTGCATGCTCAGTGCACCCTCCACCACCATTCCCTGCTCCATTCTCGGGGTAGGTGCGGGTACCAGAGATGAGACCTGCACCTATCAGACAATGGGAGCATATTCTAGAGATATGCCCCCATTGTCTGTGATGGGACAATCTCTAAGTTTTTGCTCCTCTGCTTTTATTGCTCCTTTCCTTACCTGAGTGTTTGCTGCTGATGTGGGTCCTCATATCAGCTTCCTCCATGGTGACAAAGTCACAAGCACTGCAGCAAATTGAATACATCCATTGTTCCTTGTCTACATGAAGAGACATGTGGCTCACAAACTGGACATTCAGCTCGGTCTCAAAGCCACAAACATGACAGCTATAGGGGATGTAGAAAAAAAAATCATCATGTCCCTCACATCCCTAAAACCACAAATAACTCCATAAAATAGTTCCAATTCAGAATGCAAAATGAAGCTGGTCTGACAATATTAAAAGGGAATCTGTCACCCCGATTCTGAACCATTATCTACAGTAAGACATGGGTAGTGCTGCTGATATGGAGTGCAGATCACTATTTTTTATTTTCCTACCCCCCATTCCCCCCGCTGTCAGCGCTGAGAGTTGCGTTGAAATACATTGCCTGGACTGTGTATTTCAGTGCAGCTTTGAATGCTGACAGTGGGGTAATGGGGGGTAGGAAAATAAAAAATAGTGATCTGGAGTCTTACTCTGAAGTGCTACACATGTATTACTGCAGCTACTGGTCCAAAATCAAGGTGACAAATTGCCTTTAAATATGTATTATTTACAGACAGTGCATAATACATACTGAGGGTTGGAAATACTTCTTCATGTTCTTGTGTTAATTCATGACAATCCATCAACTGCATTATATGCCTGTAGTCTTGAAAAGCAATAGTATTGATACAAAAGCCAGAATAGACAATTTCCATAAAAAAACACATGAAATGGTCCTAGGGATTCTTGGACGTTATAACATAAAGGATTAATATTGCTGCTTGTTAACCCGTGCAGTACTGGAGGAATAGACAGAACTTCAAAGAGGTGCCCTCTCCCAAGTATATATTTTTCCGGATGTGTATCATGACATTATACTGTAGAGTATAATGATGATGTTAATTGGGAACTACATGTTCCAGATGCTGCACATCACCTCGCGGATTCCTCTGGGCAACAGAGAAGCAATGCAGCCCTGCCAAATACAGTTGTAAAGGCTGGTTTGTTGCTAAGTAGAGAGCACACGGCACCTCAGAAACCAATTCAAACATTCTGGACAGATTCCCAGGTTACGCTGCACTAGTGCACAAGCTTCCAGGAACTTCATGTCCCAGTCAGTGCTAGATCATGAGCACAATGCTGCCACCGGCTGTTATTTAGTGATCAGGACATGCATTGTAGAAGAATCCAGTTCATTGTGCTGCAGAGCAAATGGACAGGTTCATTGCTCATTATTAACCATGGACACCGGGCAAAAGATATTAGACTCCCGGGACGTCTTAATTGCAATTATGTTTACTAAAAAGTAAGGGTTATAAAATATAACCCGTACAGTGGACATAATGTGCAGTGCCTGGACAGTGCCCGCGCTGTGGAATATGTTATGCAATATGTGTTATTTATACATGCACCACGAACAATACAGACATTTACACCAGACAGCAAGATTGCCACAACAGAAGACATTTTACTAAATAAAGTAAATGCATGCATTTGAATCAATATTCATGGGCTAAGATTTTTTAATGTCAGGCTGGCAAGGGTAAATGCACACGTTCAGGATTTATGTGCGGACAATCCACACTGAAATCTGCAGGTGTTCGCAGGGAAGTCTGTGCGGTCAATCCACATCAATTGGTGAGGATTTGCGCGCGGATTTTCAGCATGTGGATTTTACTGTTCCCATTTAAGTGAATGGATAAAATCTGGACAGGAAAAATAAAAAAACAAAATTGACATACTGCGGATTTTAAAATCCGCACCATAGGTCAAAATCTGCGTTGAAAAAATTGTCAAATTCTCATAGAATACAATGTACATGATTCCGCACGCAATCCTGATCATGTGCATTGGGCCTATGAGTTTTTGTTTGATGAAGTATCAAAAGCCACTTGATTTTGATAAGCAATGTTACACCATGGAACTACCTGCAGTTAACCAGTTGGCAAAAGGCAGAGAAAGCAGCTGTCAGAGCAGGACAATTGTCAATCACCATTTCCTGGAGTACAATGCCTTCTATAAGAAGTATCCACAACCATAATCCTTTCCTTGGCTAAAGACATATTTCATATATCCTTGCAGAGTGGCACTTCAGTAGCCAAGTGCACATCTCATATGTATCTGATACTGATGGCTACATCTCAGGTTGCCTAGCAGCTTGAGACATGAGCTAGTCTAAGCTTTAAAACAACAATGAGAATGTAGTACTAGCTGTGAGACTTCCTAAGATACAGTGGTTAGACATGGGTCTCAGTGAGAGCTGCATAAACCTGCAGCACTCACTCCCAACTCAATTTATAACAGCTGTATCTTGGGCACTATGGTGGCTATATATAACCCTTATTCCCTGAAGAAGCCTAGCGGTGAAACATGTTGGGAGGGCTATAGTGCTTCATTGTAGACAGATCATGAACCAGGAGCAGAGTGTTTATTAGGGTCAATTGCGGTCAGGCAAGGATCAGTGCAAACAGTGCTAATAATGCTAACTTAGTTTCTCCATATAAGCGGAGACACCGGTACACTTATTGTCAGCGTGGGCGATCTCAGACCGCGGCTGGGAATCCCTCCTTGTAGCGGTCTGCGACACAGCGAATATCTCCCCTTGGGTGCTGACTCTCTGGAAAATCCAGCATTAGTAATTCAAATCATAAGAAGTGGTTTACCACCCAAGTGGAAAAATCTCTCAGGTCTCGAGTATTATCAACATACCAGGTGTATTCACCAGTTATTATATCGGCTCTATCACTGACAACTAGACCTGCGGCGCATAAGGATCTTTTGTGAATACATCAGAAGTCCCTCAGCATATTCACTAATACTTTCCTATATATATATTGGAATAATTATATAAGATCTTAAGTAGATCTTTAGGCTAGTCGGGGCAAGTATCAAGTGATATACAAACACGTCTGTAGGACGACAGTATCAGCTTTTACTTAATATAGCAAGACTTCTATGACATAATAGTCTGGAAGACATTTATTCAGTAAGGCCCCATTCACATGACCGTACGTACATTTCCGCATCTTATCCGCATTTTTGCGGATAAGATGCGGAACCATACGGATCCATTCATTTTTCCATAGGAGAAAAAAAAATGTGGAATGCACAACGTGTGCTTTCCGCATCCGTATATTACGGAAGTTCTCCTGCAAAAAAAAGGAAACATGTCCTATACTTGGCCGCAAAACACGTCCGTAGCCCCATTAAAGTCAATGGGTCCGCAAAATTGCGGAACACTATGGAAGACTTTCCGTATGTCTTCTGTTCCGTTTTTATACGGATCACGGAATACATACGGTCGTGTGAATGGGGCCTAAGTGACTGCTTGCTTGGTCCTCAGTGATCACTCTAACAACTGGCCCATTGTTGCTAATGCCATAGCAGTGGGTATAAGGAATCTGAAATACAAAACAAGGAATACCTTTATGCTGAGCTGTGCAGCCGCACTGACCAATAGTAGACCACAGGTGCCTTAGCTTTAGTGTCTCTGTACCTGCATAGTGTATGAGCCAATATTTAAGACAGCAATTTTGTCCCTGCCTGGAGCAATAAAATCCCAACTTCAAGTACCTGGCTCAACATCCATACTAGTAGTCTCAGATGGGACAAAAAGGGATGATACAATTCATGAGCTGATAGTTTTAACCTGTTCTATTTGCACGTTTATTATTAATAGCATTACAATAAAAGTTAAGTTTTATAATTAGGAAGCATCCCTAGTGGGACTTTTGGGTCAATGGTTTTAGACCAACTTTGTGATTATTGTTGATGTCCCTAGGATTCTTCTTTGGGGAACCCCTATCTAGTTCAAAATTAATACAGTGGTTGAAATAAACGGACCTCTGGGAAATCATCAAAACCAGAGTAATGCGGCCCAACTACAGCTCAGATGATTCGCAGGAGATTCAAATGTTGTGTCCATCATATGGGAATGATAAAGCATCTGCATTATATCTATACTTACATTATATTAGGTTTAGAAATGTATCATTTTTAATAAGGATTACAATCTGTATGGGGGATGGCTGGCTCGCTCTACCTGCTCCTGGCCATGTCCGTGCTGGAAATCCCGCGCCTGCGCCGTGCGGACTTCATTCGGCGCAGGCGCAGTGAGTGCCGATGGCTGCCGGCTTCCTCACTGCGCAGTCTTCTCTTCCGGGTGTACTGTGACGTCATCGGCGCAGGCGCAGTGAGGAAGCCGGGAGCCCGGCAGCCATCGGCACTCACTGCGCCTGCGCCGAATGAAGTCCGAACGGTGCAGGCGCGGGATTTCCAGCACGGACAGGGCCAAGAGCAGATAGAGCGAGCTGCCTGGCCCTGTCCATCACAAGAAAGGGGGCGTGAATAAAGGTAGGGAAACGGCGCTACTAGGTGCAGGGTTACCGCCCCTTGCACCTAGTAAGATTAATTTGCATATGACAAAAGTTGATTTATTACAAAAACGGGGACACCAGTAAAAAAATGATTACCAGTTTGGGCATCAGGTGACATTTGCACATTACAAATGTCATCCTGTTTTATATGCCCAAAACTGGTGACAGAAACCCTTTAAAAAATTGTGATTTTTTTCAAAATTTTCAGTAAATTTTGGATTTTTTATAAATAAAGGTAAAATATATTGACTCAAATTTACTATTAACACAAAGTACAATGTGTCACAAGAAAACAATCTATGAATGGCTTGGATAAGTAAAAGCGTTCCAAAGTTATTTCCACATGAAGTGACACATGTCAGATTTGCAAAATTACGCCTGGTCAGGAAGGGGTAAATGGCCTGGATGGGAAGTGGTTAATATTGTAACTTGAGGGACCACTGTATTTTATTTGCATAAGGACCCTGCTAGACTTCACATTTTAGCCGCAAATTTGAATTTTGTTACAGGTTTTGTTTATAATTAGAGATGAGCGAGCATGCTCGAGTGCCATTTTCGCGTATTTGCGTATGCATTTTAAAATTGGTACGCTAATACATATGCATATTTTAATCTGTACACAAATGCGTACGCATAACATACAAATTGTTAAAATGCGTACGCATTAGTGTACAGATTAAAATATGCGTATGTATTAGCGTACCAATTTTAAAATGCGTACGCAAATACGCGAAAATGGCACTCGAGCATGCTCACTCATCTCTATTTATAATCACTGTCTGCTGTGTTATTAATTACTAGTTTTTAGTTTTAGCAGCTGTTTGCCATGTACAGTACATATTTTTAACACATTTGTGTTGATGAAACGGCTTCTGTTTCAGTGTTTTTAAGAGAACAAGCTCTTTTTGATGTATATGCATAGGTATATATGAGATTTGCACACCTTAAAATATTATTTTTACATTGTTTTATGTGTAAACTTCTGCTTCAGTGGGAGTTTTAGGTCTAAATGTTTGTATTGATGCTTTTTTTAAAAATAATTCCTGTTTTTCACAAATTAACATGAAGGTGGACATAGTTGTCAAGGCAACGGCAACCGTCTGCTTTCAGGAAATATACAGGTTTTGGGGTGCACTTACTTATTAAGGCATGTAGTCCCTGTAATTTAGAAGTTGTTACTTTTTTTAAAAAATGTTCATCTTAAAACCATTTTTTTTATCTTTCCAGATCTGGTGGTTTATGAAGATATGTGCATCTAAATTTAGTTCTACACGGTATGTATGAACTCAGCACATGTTGAACTTATATTATTGGGAGGTGTGGTACGTATAACTTTTTTTTTCTGAAAAAATTACATTTGGATGCAAAATGACATATATCTGATAGTTTTGGAACAGAGAGCTCAGCTCCATTGAAGGCATCATCAGGTTAAGATATCTTGCTACCTTCACCTCTCTTTGTATCATATGATCGTCAGCAGAATGACATGTTGAGCACTGGTCGATAGAGCCCACCCAATTGTTGACGGCTCTCAGTGACTGTTACTTTACTTAATCTTTGTATACATCCTTTATCATAGTTTAGTAAACTCTTTATCCACCTAAGTTGAAATAAGTCTATTTTTTCCAGAACTTTTGATCTCACAAAAACTGAAGAGGAAAAAAATGTTAAAATTTTTTTAATAAAGACCTACTGAAAAATTTTTTAAACCCAAAATTAATAGAATAATAAAAAAATTGCCATCAAAGGTGTCCATAGGGTTTACATGATCTGGCTGTCGTGTGTGGGTGAAACCCCACCCACAGCGGTCCATGGTCACAGAATTTTGCAGCTAAAACCAAGGTATTACCTGCAAAATCATGCAGCATTTGCCCCCAAGGGAGCCCCATGTTTTGGCCACATGTGGCATAACAGGGTGTCCTGCTACTGGGACCTCCAATCATTAGCTGCAAGAGGTACTTTAATGTGTGACTTCATGAACACAAAAGCCTGAGCTTGTCATGAACAGATTTGTGGGTACAATAGACTGTAGATGCTCTTCATTCTAGTTAATTCATAGTAGTTCTACAAATTCAAATAGGGTTTCCTAAACCACATAATCCCAGAAATGAACATGAATATCAATTTAACATTTGACGTTAGTAATCCATGAATCAATCTTTTCAGATAAAATGAAATACTTGACTTCATGGTTGAAAACATATTACTTAGTATATGCAGTACTGAGAAAAGCACACAAGTACATCAGTGCATCTCACCTATAGTAGTATGGGTTCTTCTTCTTCTCATTGGTATCACAAATGACTGCACTGACAATATCTTCAGTATCGGTGCTTACCAACTTTACTGCATGGACAGTTAGGTGCTGGTTCAGGTTTGCCCGGCACTTTGCAGCATATGGGCACAAATGGCACTTATACTTCCTCTCTTCTGTATAGGAAATACAAAAACAGGAATAATAAGCAATATTAGCTACAATAGGCTATAGAAATCAGATAGGTACTTTTACATTTTAGTCTTCCACCATGTGTGCTTTATTATATATGAAAAGTTAAAACATCTGTCCAATTAAAGGACTGGAGAAATCCTACCTATTGCTGTCCATATACAGTCTGGTATCACAAAATACAGAGATGGGACAAATGGGATTTTCACTATTACGCATTTTTTTTCTGGCAGCTAAGGGGAGGTGGGAGTACTATGATTTTTAACAGATATGCTCATGTAGTTGCTTACCTCATGTACATCTTCCCCATGCTTTTTCTTTTTTCAATGTGTACTCTCCTCACCCGTTTTCACCATGTAGAGAAATCATTTTGGTTTGTTTACATCCTGTATGTAGCACTTCCTGTTCCTGTATCCAACCAAACCCATGATGCATTTCTCTTTTCCCTGCCACAGCTCTAGCACTGCCCTTAACAAGACCCAGCTAGTTTTTAGCTTTTCCCCCTCCCCAGTTACATAGACATTCCCCTATCAATGCCCATGTTGCTGCTTTGATACGTCCATGGAAGTAAGATCACAGGAAATATAGTAAGAAAGAATTGCATGGACATGGTCATGTGACCACAACCCAGAATGGAAGATAGGAGCACTAAAGGTAAAAGGAATGCATTACAAAATTACAGCTTCCCTCATAAAGGATTATTTTATTAGCACTTTAATGGTGTTAATTGCAGAATTCAAAATAATAAAAGCTGTACCTGTGTGCAATAACAGATGTCGAGATAAAGTCTGCTGTCGACCAAATACTTTTCCACAAACGTCGCATGGGAAGAGCTGTTCATTCAGCTTCCAGGCTGCTAACCCACTGCCTGCATCTAGTCCAAGTATCTCTGTATCTGAAACAATGGCAAAAAAAACATAAAAGTATATATGTAGGTGTAGACTGGGAAGTAAGACAAAAATCAGGCTGTAATTGCACTGCTCATACTTTACTGAATATCAGGTAGAGCCAGGAGAAATACTACATACTGTAGACTGGAAAACCTGAGCAATAACACACTTGTGCTCATCATTAATATCAGAAAAGGTTTAGCATTTGCAAAATATTCTGCAGAATAAAATCACATTATGATCATAAAATTTTCAAGACTTCGCTATGAGAACGTATGCCAAGTCCTATGTTTTTATTGGGGCCCAGTTGTCAAAGGACACATAATTTATAAGAGGATCCATGAGATCTGGCCGGCACATGTACAGTTCTCATGTCTGAGAGACATACCACCTGGACAGTCATCAAAAGAAATGGTTTCTGGTTCAAAAACAGATGTTCTTGGCCAGAGAATACACCAAGTATTTTATGTGTGTAATCAGCTTACAGAGGACATCAAAGACACAGCAAGAACAGCTTCTGAAACACCATTGTTCAGGCATTGATACCAAAAATACACCACCACTGACATTCCAAGATACTGTATGTCAGGCAATTAGATTCCAAGACGGGTGATGAAACCTTTTTTTTAATTTTTTTACATATCTAGTTGTCATACTAACGTAAAATACTGACAAGTTATAAAATTATTCTCAGAAGTGTTACATCATTCCGGCGTGATAATATGATAAGATGTGCACCTTTACTACAGAAAGCTCTGACTGTAAGCTTCTTTAATCAACCCTAGCAGAAGTGGCAATAAATTTTAATGTAACAAGTTGACATTATGAACTGTGCTATACTGAGTGTAAACTAGTATTGTGAATACAAGCATACAGGAATGAAAGTCCGCCACAATGTATGACGAATGCTTTCCAAAGATTTTTCACGTTGTGGGAAAGATGTGACAAGCTCTTATCTTTTGAGGGAAAAGAGTGCTACTTCTATGTCATTTATAGAGCATTAACCCCTTCACCCCCGGAGCTTTTTTCGGTTCTGCATTTTCGTTTTGCGCTCCCTGCCTTCAAACAGCCATAACGCTTTTATTTTTCTGTTCACATAGCTGTATGAGGGCTTGTTTTTTGCGGGACAAGTTGTACTTTCCAACGCCACCATTTAATATTGCATACGGTGTAGTGGGAAGCGGGAAAAAAATTCCAAACCGGGTGAAATTGCAAAGAAAACGCTATTCCGCTACAGTTCTACGGGTTTCTTATTTACAGCGTTCGATGTGCATTAAAACTGATCCGTTACTTTAATTCTACTGTTCAGTACGAATCCGGCAATACCTAATATGTATAGTTTTTCCTGCGTTTTCATAGTGATAAAATAATTAGAAAGTTGCCCTTTTTTTTTTTTTTTTTCCTTGTCAAATCTTGACCCCTATAACTTTTTGGTATTTATGTGTACACAGCTGTATAGCTCATTTTTTGCGGGACGATCTGAAGTTTTTATTGATACATTCTGGGGTGTGTATGACTTTTTGATCACTTTTTATTTAATTTTTTTTAGAAAACAAAAAGCGACAAAAAAATTGGCAAATCGCCATTTGGACGCTTTTTTTCCGCCACACAATTCGCCGTATTGGAATTTTTTTTTTTATATTTTTAAAAGTACGGGCGTTTTCGGTCACGGTGATACCCATGATGTCTATATTTATTGTTATTTAGGTATTTATTTTTTACTTATACGGAAAGGGGGGTGATTTGAACTTTTACATCTTTTTTATTTTTTATATATTTTTTAACATTTTTTTTTAATTTTTTTTTTACTATTAGAAAGCTCAAATATGGGCTTATATATTGTGGCTTTTTTTTTTTCTTTATGAGCAATTATGGATTCTATAGACTCAGAAATCCATGAGTTGCTCATTTCTTATCCTGGCCTGCCATCTAGTGGCCAGAATAAGAATTGCACTTTGAAAACTGTAATCCTCACCAGCGAGGATTACAGTTTTCATATGGTGTACAGACACCCCGATTGGCCACACGGGGGTGTCTGTACACCACCCGGAAGCGAATGCTTCCGGGTTGAAACGCAACTAGATGCCGTGATCACGTGTGATCACGGCATCTAATCAAGCAGGAAGACGCCGCCGATGGCGGTAAGTAGCGGCAAGTCTCTGCTGTTAGAAACAGCAGAGACTTGCCGGCCATGACGCCCGCCGCACCCGCGAGCGGGCGCCATGTGCCCGCATCGCCCCAGCGCCGTACATGTACGGCGCTGGGCGCGAAGGGGTTAAGGGGGTTCTCTGTTTTCATAATGATTTTTTCATATCTACCAAAACTACTGCAGATGTTTGCCCCCATATAACTGTTTCTCATGTCTGCATCACTGAATCCTGGCAGGATGTTTACATGCTGAACTTCCTGTTTTCATCAGTTTCCTGTTGGGTTCTCTAAACAAAACCAACATTCTTTGATCTGTAACATTTCAGAGGGTTTGCTCCACTGAGCTTATATGGAAAGGAGAGGTGAAGTGGGCATGAGTACTGCAGAGAGAACATTGTGGCAGGCGAAGAGAGTCCTGTGATACATTACAGAACTAAGCATGCTGACTTTGGTTAAAAACCCTGCAGGAAGATGATAAAAACAGATAATTCTGCCTGTAAACATCCTGCCAGAATGCAGTGATGCTGACAAAAGGATACGGAAAGTGTTGACATAAAAAACAGATGTGGGGCAAGAATATGCAGCGTTTGGGGAAATCTGGGCAGACAAAAAAAAATTAATTATGGAACAAATAAGCAGCTTGGCATACTTAGGGGCATTGAACACCTGGAGAGAGGCTTAGACCTCACAGTGCAGGCACTGGCTGGGGTCAGTGAAGAGGAGGAGGGAGGAGATGGGCAAGAGCAGGACTATAAGGTCAGCAGTTGGGTTAATGTAGTAAGGAGGGGTAGAGGGAAAAGTGCCAGGGAGGCTAGTCCTGAGCTGGAACACCCTAGTAAAATATGCTGTTTGGCTGATATTTAGGGATGAAAGCCCAGGACCAGCGACACTGCAGCAGGCTGTTTCTCTAGAAACCAGGAGGATGACCGCTGCAGGAAGGATGGGAAAAGGAGAGCAGCAAAGGCCAGACAGATGCTGGTGGTAGGGGACTCTATAATTAGGCGGACAGACAGGGTTATCTGTCGCCGAGACCGTGAATGCCGAACAGTGTGTTGTCTCCCGGGTGCTCGGGTTCGTCATATCGCGGATCGGATTGACAGATTGCTGGGTGGGGCTGGGGAAGACCCGGCGGTCATGGTACACGTTGGCACCAATTACAAAGTCAGGGGGAGATGGAAGGTCCTTAAAAATGATTTTAGGGAACTAGGTGAGAAGCTAAAGTCCAGGACCTCCAAGGTAGTGTTTTCAGAAATACTACCAGTGCCACGAGCGTCACTAGAGAGACAACGGGGAGATTAGGGAGTTAAATAAGTGGCTCAGAGGCTGGTGCAGGAAGGAAGGGTTTTGGGTTCATGGAGAACTGGGCCGACTTCTCTGTCGGCTACAGACTCTATAGTAGGGACGGGCTGCACCTTAATGGGGGAGGGTGCAACTGCCCTGGGGGAAAAAATGGTTAGACGGCTGGAGGAGCTTTTAAACTAGGATCTGGGGGGAGGGTGGGGGGGTAATACTAATAAGGGGGTAGATAGTGTAGATAGAGAGTGGGTCATAGTCGGGGAGAGTGGGGGGTTAGTGGGGGTTGGGATTAGTGAGGAATGTAGGGAGAATATTGGGCAAAACATCAACCAAAGTAACCCAAAAACCCCGGATTATTCACTTCACAGGTAATAGTAATTTAAAAGGGGGGTAAAAATATACATAGACCTCTTAAGTGTATGTACACTAATGCCAGAAGCCTGACTAATAAAATTGGTGAACTGGAATTAGTGATGTGTGAGGAGGACTATGACATAGTGGGAATAACTGAGACATGGCTGGATGATACCTATGACTGGGCAGTTAACGTACAGGGTTACAGTCTTTTTAGAAAGGATCGCCAAAACCGGAGAGGGGGAGGGGTCTGCCTTTATGTAAAGTCCTGTCTAAAGCCCACACTGCGGGAAGATATAAGTGAGGGACATGAAGATGTGGAGTCACTGTGGGTAGAAATAAATGGAGCCAAAAACAATAATAAAATACTAATAGGAGTTTATTATAAACCCCCTACTATATCAGAGCCCATAGAAAATCTACTTCTAAACGAAATAGACGAGGTGGCAAATCATAATGAGGTCGTTATTATGGGGGATTTCAACTACCCAGATATAGACTGGGAAACTGAAACCTGTACATCTCATAAAGGAAACAGGTTCTTGGAAATAACCAAAGACAATTACCTTTCCCAACTGGTTCAGGACCCGACTAGAGGGACGGCCATACTGGACTTAGTATTAACCAATAGACCTGACAGAACAACAGATGTGCAGGTCGGGGGACTCCTGGGAAATAGTGACCATAACATAATAACCTTCCAATTGTCATTCAAAAGAGCGTTTCTTCAGGGAGGAACAAAAATACCTAACTTCAAAAAAAGCTAAATTTAGCCAACTAAGAGAGGCCATAGGCCTAACTAACTGGGACAAAGTCTTCAAAAATAAAAATACAGCCACAAAATGGGATATTTTTTAAAAACATCCTAATATCTAATTGTGAGAGGTACATACCATATAGGAATAAAATAATAAGAAACAAGAAAAAACCAATGTGGATAAATAGAACTGTAAAGAAAGCAATAAATGACAAACAGAAAGCATTTAATCACTAAAACAGGAGGGGAGCGAGAAAGCATTGAAAAACTATAAGGAAAAAATAGAATATGTAAAAGACAAATAAAAACAGCCAAACTAGAGACCGAGAGATTAATCGCCAAAGAAAGTAAAACTAACCCTAAAATGTTTTTTAATTATATAAATGGTAAAAAGTATAACCTGAAGGTGTCGGCCCCTTACAGAGTAATGAGGGGGGAGTTGCAGAGAGCGATGAGGAGAAAGCAAAGCTACTAAATATCTTTTTCTCCACTGTATTCACTGAGGAAAATAAACTGTCAGATGAAATGCAGAATTATAAAGTAAATTCCCCATTAAAAGTGCCCTGTCTGACCCAGGAAGAAGTAGAGCTGCGTCTTAAAAAGATTAAAATAGACAAATCGCCAGGACCGGATGGCATTACACCCCCGTATCCTAAGAGAATTAAGTAATGTCATCGCCAGACCCTTATTTCTGATATTTAAGGGACTCTATACTGACAGGGAGTGTTCCACAGGATTGGCGCATAGCAAATGTGGTTCCAATATTCAAAAGGGTCCAAAAACAGAGCCCGGGAACTATAGGCCGGTAAGTTTAACATCTGTCGTGGGTAAACTGTTTGAGGGTTTTCTAAGAGATGCTATCTTGAGTACCTCAATGAAAATAAGCAAATTACTCCATATCAGCATGGCTTCATGAGGGATCGGTCATGTCAAACCAATTTAATCAGTTTCTATGAGGAGGTAAGTTCTAGACTAGACCGCAGCGAATCAATGGATGTCGTATATCTGGACTTCTCCAAAGCATTTGACACTGTACCACATAAAAGGTTAGTATATAAGATGAGAATGCTTGGCCTGGGAGAAAATGTCTGTATGTGGGTAAGTAACTGGCTCAGTGATAGAAAACAGAGGGTGGTTATTAACGGTACATACTCAGATTGGGTCACTGTCACTAGTGGGGTACCACAGGGGTCAGTATTGGGCCCTATTCTCTTCAATATATTTATTAATGATCTTGTAGAAGGCTTGCACAGTAAAATATCAATTTTTGCAGATGACACTAAACTGTGTAAAGTAATTAACACAGAAGAGGACAGTACACTGCTACAGATGGATCTGGATAGACTGGAGGCTTGGGCAGAGAAGTGGCAGATGAGGTTTAACACTGACAAATGTAAGGTTATGCATATGGGAAGGAATAATGCAAGTCACCAGTACATACTAAATGGTAGAATATTGGGTAACTCTGACATGGAAAAGGACCTAGGAATTTTAGTGAACAGAAATCTAAGCTGCAGAAACCAGTGTCAGACAGCTGCTGCCAAGGCCAATAAGATAATGGGCTGCATCAAAAGAGGCATAGATGCCCGTGATGAGAACATAGTCCTGCCACTTTACAAATCACTAGTCAGACCACACATGGAGTACTGTGTACAGTTCTGGGCTCCTGTAAACAAGGCAGACATAGCAGAGCTGGAGAGGGTTCAGAGGAGGGCAACTAAAGTAATAACTGGAATGGGTGGACTACAGTACCCAGAAAGATTATCAAAATTAGGCTTATTCACGTTAGAAAAAAGACGACTGAGGGGAGATCTAATAACTATGTATAAATATATCAGAGGTCAGTACAGAGATCTCTCCCACGATCTATTTATCCCCAGGACTGTGACTGTGACGAGGGGACATCCTCTGCCGTCTGGAGGAAAGAAGGTTTGTACACAAACATAGAGAGGATTCTTTACGGTAAGAGCAGTGAGACTATGGAACTCTCTGCCTCAGGAGGTGGTGATGGTAAGTTCACTAAAAGAGTTCAAGAGGGGCCTGGATGTATTTTTGGAGGGTAATAATATTACAGGTTATAGTTACTAGAGAGGGGTTGTTGATCCAGGGAAGTAATTCTGATTGCCTGATTGGAGTCGGGAAGGAATTTTTTTTCCCTAAAGTGGGGAAAACTGGCTTCTACCTCACAGGGTTTTTTTGCCTTCCTCTGGATCAACTTGTAGGAAAACAGGCCGAACTGGATGGACAGATGTCTTTTTTCGGCCTTATAAACTATGTTACTATGTTACTATGTTATTAGCTTTAACAATTTGATTTTGAACACGGACAAGGTATTGCTCAAACACGATGGTAAAGTCAAGTGAATGTCTCTACTAAAAAGTTATCCCTAGAAAGAATAAAGCAAGTGGTCACCATATATGGATCCTGAGTTACAGCCTGTGTTATAATTTAGAGCTGCATTAACATTCCTTCAAGCTTCAGAACTCAGTATTTATTGTTGGCACAATGTTTGCATAAGAGAAAAAAATTACAGCCACTTTTCCACTGCATGCTACCAGTTAAACCCCACTCTACTTGCATTTTGTTCCAAGTACTTTGTGTTCCACTGTACATATGGTACCCCCCCCTCCTAAATGTAGCTGGTTGCAGTGATGTCATCGCCAACTTGACACAGGAACAATGGATATTTATGGGCCGCTGTTCTTTATTCTCATATGTGGATATTTGTCACACAAAGGAGACAAATGTTGTTTCACAAAAAGATGCAAGAGAAAAGACTGCGCAAATGATGCAGTGTAGTGACAATTCTCTGAGACAAACCTGTAGCAGGAATTTCACATAACCTTCATGGTATTGCCTTGGCTTGATTGGAACTTGGTTTTGGTCCCAAAAAAATACTATCTACAACTTTTTCCTAGTGGAAAACTGAAAAGATAAAGTACATATAGTTGAGCTGGTTTCGTGCAGTGCAAAGGAGGCTTATGCGGGAGGCCTAAAACTTGAGCTTGCATCTCTATATAGGTAGATTCACACAATGGCTATTTTTGGCATTTTTTCAGGGTTTAGGCCTTTCACACGAACGTTGTGTTTTGTGGTCCGCAAATTGCGGAGCCGCAAAAACAACGGATGGCATCCGTGTGCATTCCGTATTTTGCGGAACGGAACAGCTGGGCCCTAATAGAACAGTACTATTCTTGTCCGTAATACTGACAAGAATAGGACATGTTCTATTTTTTTTTTGTGGGCTATGGAACGGGCATACGGATGCGGACAGCACACAGTATGCTCTCAGTATTTTTTGCGGGCTCATAGAAATGAATGGGTCCGCATTTTTCATGTGAAAAATGCGGATCGGAGCCCGCAAAAAATATTGTCGTGTGAAAGAGGCCTTAAGGAAATGTTTTTTTCGCTTTGCATTTGTGCATCGTAGTCTATTTTACAAAATACAGTATGCTCTAGGTATGTAATTTTTTTTTGCAATTTTTTCCTAAGGCATATCTATAGGAGCTTTGAAAAATGCAGCAAAAATGCAAAGCGATGTAAAAAAGCATTTTTTTAACACTATAGAAAGACAGAAAAGAACCCTCTGTTTGAAGGAAGCCCTTGAGTGGTTTTGGAGTTTTTATAGATTTGGGCAGCAGCAAATAGGACTAGGTCTAAGGTGAAAGACATTGGTAAAGCAGGATGAGGAATTTGTGTAGGTAGAACACATGAATATGTGCTGTAGCAGTGAGTAACCAAAGACATCAGAGTGCTAGACCATGTAGAGACAAATCTTAGCAATGAAAAGCCATCATGGTGGTCTGGGCTGGAAGGAGAGGAAAAGAAAATGACTCAAATTTTGTCATCTGTGAGTTACTAGAGGGAAATGTTCACTTCAAGGTGGCTGAGATGCACCTAGGCCATGTGACTTCACATGGCTAGCGCTGGTACCTTTTCAAACAGCTGATTGACAGGTATCCCGGGTGTCAGACCCCACCTATCAGATACTGATAACCTATTCAGACAAAAGGTCATCATTTTAAAAAAGTTAAAAACCCTTTAATTCCGTCTTCCTCTTCTGCATACATAATAGTTCCTCACATATAACCCCAGACACACAAAAGATATATAATACCCCATTATTTCCTTTCCTCAACTGGCTATATATAGCTATGTATTCTATGACTTGAGAAGTAGGGAATGAATGAAAGCTATCTGGGCCTATTCACCTGCTTCCCTATCAGATCACTATGCCAAGGGGTGGGAAGGGGATCAGGGACACTACTGAGTATTTTAGTCCAACACTGAGGCCCCATTCACACGACCGTGTGAATGGGGCTGTATCTATTCCGCAATATAGCTCCGTGCCGCGGCTCCGATGAAGCATGTCCTATACTTGTCCGCACGCATGGACATGTATAGGCATTTTGAATTGGACCACACACACACTCCGGTCGGCCCCCGTATTATTCCGGGTCCGCAATAATGCGGACCTGCAATAATACGGCCGTCTGAATGGGGCCTGAACCCACGGCAATGTGGATCAGAAGGATAAACAGCAGGAGATGCTATCAAACAGTTAAATGCAATGTGCATAAAAAAGTTACAATATTTTTACAGCTTTCAATTGTACATTGAAATAAAACTTCATTTAAAATGCCCTGCTCATTGCATAGTAATACTTTTAAAGGAATAACCCCTTTAAGATATATAACAGATGGTAGAAGAGAGGTTCCATGTACCCATTGTGCATTAGGCTCCATTCACACAACCATATTTTTGGTACACATTCGATCCACAATTTTTGCGGATTGGATGCAATTTGCAATCTACATAAAATAGTCCGTGTATCAGTGGCATCTCCCTGACTGATGGCAGCTCATTTAATCTGAACTCATTGCATCATACTGATTTATGATGCTGTCAGTTCCTGCCTGATCGCGGGACTACTGTACCGTACTCACACCATCATGTACAGTAGACCCGCAGTCAGGCAGGAACTGACAACATTAGAAAGCACTATGATGCTATGAGTTCAAGGTCAGATGAGCTGTGGTTGATCCGGAAAATGCACGACACACAGACAGTATTTGCCAGACACTACAGGGCCATCTGACACTAACCTAAGAAAGACTTCAGACAAGAAAATTTGTCAGGATTCAAAGAAAAACCCACAAACATTTAGTAGTGAAATATAGTTTCTTGTGGGTTGCATTGTGGACTTGACCCATAAAAGGCCATTGCTGCACTAATGTGACAACATAGCTGCTTACAAAACATCAAACAGCATCTAGAGATGCCTTAGAAATTCTGGAACTAAATTTGCAGTGATGAGCCCAAGAATAATCTTTGTGATCATGCTGAACAAGGTTTATGAAGGGAAGAACACCATCTTCAACATAAAGTGTGAGATAAAATTGTACGGGGAATTACTGCTAAATGGGTAATCTCATTTCAGATATTTTTTGCATATGCACAGGATATCCATTCTGAACTGTCCTCTCACCTCCTGCTCCCTCTTTGACCGACTACAATCTGGCTTCCGACCCCACCACTCGACTGAAACTGCCCTTACCAAAGTCGCCAATTACCTGCTAACAGCCAAAATCCAAAAACATTACTCTTTCCTCCTCCTTGACCTGTCCTCTGCCTTTTACACTGTCAACCACTCCCTTCTGTTACAAACTCTCTCATCTCTTGGCATCACTGACCTGGCCCTCTCCTGGATCGCATCATACCTCACACCACCTCCTCGTCTCATTCCCTCTCTGTTGGTGTCCCTCAAGGCTCTTACCTAGGACCCCTGCTCTTCTCTATCTACACCCTCGGCCTAGAACATCTCATTGAGTCCTATAGCTTTCAGTATTACTTTTATGCTGACGACACGCAAATCTACCTCTCTGGCCCAGACATCACTACCTTACTAACCAGAATCCCACAATGCCTATCTTCCATATCCTCCTTCTTCTCCTCTCGCTTTCTAAAACTTAACATGGATAAAACAGAATTCACCCTTTCTTTCCCTCATCTTGCTCAACCCCCAACAGACTTATTTATCATGATCAATGGCTGCTCACTCTCTCCGGTCAACCAAGTCCGCTGCATAGGAGTGACCTTGGATTCTGCCCTCTCCCTCCGACCACACATCCAAGCCCTTTCCACCACTTGCCGCCTCCAACTCAAAAACATTTCCTGCATCCGTGCTTTCCTCAACTTTGAGTCTGCGAAAATGATTGTACATGCCCTCATCATCTCACACCTAGACTACTGCAACATTCTCCTCTGTGGCCTTCCATCTAGCACTCTCGCACCCCTCCAATCTATCCTCAACTCTGCTGCCTGAATCCACCTCTCACCCTGTTACTACTATGCCAATCCCTTCACCGGCTCCCCATTGCCCAGCAAATTCAGTTAAAAATACTAACAAATACATACAAGGCTGTCCACAACCTGTCCCATACATCTCTGAGCTACTCCCGATACATCCCCACACGTAATCTCCGCTCCTCACAAGGCCTCCTTTTCCCCTCCCCTCTTATCACCTCTTCCCACAATAGCCTCCAAGATTTCTCCCGTGCAGCCCTCATACTCTGGAACTCTCTAACCCAACATATCAGACTCTCACCTACAGTGGAATCCTTCAAAAGAAACCTGAAAACCCACCTCTTCAGACAAGCATACAACCTACAGTAACCCTGCTGCCTCTATACTGCCATGACCAGCTTTACCCTCACCTGCTGTGTCCTTCTCCCATACCATGTAGATTGTAGGCCCTCTCTCCTTCTGTACCAGCTTGTAACTTGACTTGTTCATGCTTATTGCAATTGTCTGTATTATGTATGTATACCCCTTATCATATGTACAGCACTATGTAATGAATGGTGTAATAATAATAATAATAATAATGATAATAATGTCATATACTGTATATCTGAGACAGGAATACCAGATTGATGTCAGGATGGATGCAGCATTTTTAGAGAAAACACCAGAGAAGAATTTACATTCAGTAGCCAGGAAGCTTCTGGTGTACTTGGGCCAACATTGGGAAAGGTTGACCTTCAGGTGCTGTAGCAGAAGAAAGTAAACATTTTAGAGATGCCACCACAGTCTCCTGACATTAGCATAATTGAGATGCTTTGAACAGAACTCAAACATGCAGTTCCTCTTAGACAACCCAATGTATGCACAGGACCCAGAGACTGTTTTCCAAGAGGAATGAGAAGCTTTAATAAAAGGTATGTAAACTTTTAACCAGGACAATTTTATTCTCTCTTTTATTTCCATAATTTATTTTAAATAGTTATCCCCCAAACAACATTTATCAACTATCCACAGGATAGGTGAAAAACATTGAATTGCTGAATGTCAGACTGCTGGGGACCCCAGCAATCCAACAGTGGGGGTCCCCAAGTCGTCTGTCTGAATGGAGTGGTAGTGAGCACACCTGTATAATGATTGTGCTACCCATTGATATGTTCAGATCATTGCTGCTTTCTTAAGAAATGATGCATAATACATAGTCTGCCTGAGGTAGGTATGAGCACTACTGAGCACTACTGAGCACTACTGAGCAGTGATACTGCCACTAGCTTCTACAAGATCGGCACCACTGATGAACAATGTTATGATCGGGCAAGTTCCTCTACCACTGCCCCCATATTATTGCAAGCTTCACAGACAGATGATGATGATTAGGGGGACTGTTAGCACACATTTTGGGGCCTCCATCAAATGCACTTTACAAAGACAGTTCATAAACATTTAACTGAACTGATGTTGTGCTTAAAATAGCTAAACGTCTGTCTAGTAAACACATAAAACCCCTCATTTTCTTCCATATTCTAAAGGTCCCTTTCTCTCAAATCTCCCTGTCATTATACTGAAGGTCACCTTCACATAAAAGACAACATTGGTATGGAGAAGACTCTAAATTAGTTCTACGAATTCTACTGTCATGTGCACGTTATTGAAGCGCTCACTTATGCCACCTTGTGGTCTGTTGAAAACTGAAACATGATAACACCACACTGACTACAAATAAGCATAATGAGATCATTATCTGCAGTGACAAATGTCAAATTCTTAGAACATACACATCGTATAAGGTTACACAAAGTAGACTACAACAAGCTGATTGCATAAATGACAGCAAATTGTTAGTGTTCTTACTATATATCCACTGTCTGAATTTTGTCAATCCACAAGGGTTTCCCCTCCAAATTACTAGCTTAGAAAATACATACAAAATCATGCCATGATCTATTATATATAAATATATTTCTACATATTTTCTTTAAAAGTAGGACATAATTCAGATGGTTGTAATTCAATGAGACAGTAGCCTTGAGTGAGAAAAATAATTATGCTGCTGACTCCATAATTTGCATTTTATTTAGTATTTTACACTAGTTTATATTTGCCACCATTTTACTGCTTAGGTAGCCATGAGGCCCACAATGGACATGAGGTTTTCCCAAAATAGACATTTATTACCAATCCACAGGATAGCTGATACATATCTAATTGATGAGAGCCACTTCCATGACTAGAATTGGGGTCTCAAACCTGGATCACTGCAGAACCACAATGAGAAGTGAATGCAGCAATGGTTGTGCATGCACACTGCGATTCCGTTCAATGTCTATGGGGTTGTCTCCATCACTCACATTGACTTTGAAAGAAGCAGCATCACGCCCCTTGACCTCTGCTCCACTCAAAGTGGTTGTGTGGTCAGAAGGATTAGAGCAGGGGCTAGTCATTGGTGTGGGTCCAGGCAGTGTACCCTAAGGAATCCCATGGATAGCTGAGAAATGTCTCTTGTGAGGAAATAATCTTTGACTGCTTGTGGACCACTAAACAGGGGTGCACCACCAATGAGGCCAGGTGAGGCGAATGTCCAGCCTGTCCACTGCAAAGCTATTTCTGAGTGGGAAATCATACTACTGCAGGAGAGGGGAGCTGACTGACTCTCCACAGAGGGTGCTGTCCACGCGTTTTTGATAATCATTTTAATCATTATGTCTAAGAACATGGTGTTTTACATGATAGCTTATAGTTTTTTGTAGGTTGTATATATCATAGGAGTTCAATCTCATAGTTTCCCGTGAGTATGACACTTCTTGGATTAAAATTGTGAATTGAATACGTTTCTTTCTTAAGGCCTCTTTCACACATCCTTGTCCTGTGACATCCGTGACAAGATGGTCACTAGATCTCCAGAAAGATGTCCGTGCAGGATCTGTGTTTGGTTCATGTGTCATCCATATTCCACAGACACTGCTAGGCTGAAAATTAATATCCAGAGCATTTCCTAGCAATGATTTGAGAAAACCATGGACCAAACACAGATGGTGTCCATGTTGTATCCGTGGTTTTCATGAACAGATAGACTATGATGTGCATGAGGGATCCATAATCACAGACAAAGCTCAATTTCATGGTGTCACCACAGAATCATTGATGTGTGAATACACACAAAGTCAATGGATACGTGAGGGGTCTGTGGACACCATGGACAGCACATATCTGCGATTCATTGACACATGAAAGAGGCCTAACTTGGGCCACTTATATATCAGAGGCTTACTGGTCCTTTAACTTATCATTTCAGAGATTATGAACAATCATGTAGGAGGTCAGTCTACAACATAAAAAATAAATGAAACTGGGAATAAATATTTGCCAGAAACGTCCATGAACATAATGGGCAGCTGGCAATTATAAATACATTTGAGCCATATATCGGAACATTTGCAGCATTGCAGTGGAATAAAGAACCTGTAATATCTAATATGGAAGTACTGTAGTGCTAGGCTGATTCTGAATAAGAAGCCGCTTCCATAAAAGTATCTTGGTGGGAATTTCACCTTTGCCACAGTTTTCTGTGGTAGGTTCACTAACAAGGGAGAGGCGCATCTGCACAATGATTAATCATGGACTGTTCCTCTGCAAGGAAATCTGCAAGAGCCCAAACTTTAATGACTCGCTGGACTTAGAATAGCTTCACAGCAACTGTGCGCTGGGTACAAACTAAGCATGAGAAATACAGTGCAAGAGAGGGCAAGATCAGACACTGACGGAGGTTACACTGTTCAAATCAGAGTTCAGCTACGGGTCTGCAAAGCTTTATTACAGTTACATAATGAAAGGAAGAAATTTAAGATTTAGTAAGTCAGAAATGACTTGTTTTCTGAATACACTAGAACAACCACTTTAAATAATGGCTAGTAATTAAATTATCATTCGGATAGATAGATAGATAGATAGATAGATAGATAGATAGATAGATAGATAGACTGTAGTCTTATTTTGTAATACTAAACATTCATGTCTCTGAATCTATTTGAAATATTCATGTATTTCATACATTTGTGTAAATGGCGTTTTCCGGTACTTAGTAACTGATGGCCTATCCTGCAGATAGCAAACAAAAACAAGTTGAGAGCAGCACCAAAATACCATACAGACTCTTCTAGGAATGCAACAGCCCGTCCAAGACCACCGATCCAGCAGGTCCTTTAAATAATATTCCATTCACAGTTGATGGCAGCATATCCTTGTGAAATCCTTTTCTTCAAAATGGGTCCATATAAAATGTACAAAAAAAGGCCAAAGAAAATGCCAGTGCAGAAACGTCGCACTGGCATTTTCTTTGGCCTTTTTTTGTACATTTTATATGGACCCATTTTGAAGAAAAGGATTTCACAAGGATATGCTGCCGTCAACTGCGAATGGAATATTATCCTGCAGATAGATCATCATCAGATTGTTGGGGATCCAACAACCGGCACCCCCACTGATCAGATGTTTTGGGCAGCACAATGTTTCGTCTACTGTGTATTGGCCGGGCCAGGGTACTGCAGTTTGGCTCCCATTCAAGAAGATGAGCTGCAGTATGCTGGCGCTGGAAACTACACAGTGAATGGAGCCTTCCGATGCTGTCGAGTTTTCGGTGTGATTGCCAGGTGTTGGCCCCCACCAATCTGATACTGATGACCTATCCTAAGGATAGGCCATAAATATCTCAGTCCAAGAAAAATCTTTTAACACTAAAGGAGATTATTCCATTAGAAAAATCCCTTTCCATAAGCTATTTTATGACATTCAAATGTCATAAAAGAGAATAGAAAATGGAATCCTGACTAACAAGCAAAGTAGGCCCCCCTTTTTCTACTTTAGAAAGAAATACACACTGTCCCATCAACCTCCCTTCTTTATTTCTACCCCGAGTATTAGTAGTAAAAGGTTTTGCACTGAAGACTGGAGTTGTCTGAGACATACTGGTTTCTAGGGATGTTCTAATGTTTGCCTTGCATCCAATCTTTTTTAAAAATCTAAGAATTTAGGCTCGACAGACATTGTAACGACAGCAATGAAAGTGAAAAGCACCCCTTTAAGTCTTTGTGCACAATGTGTCTGAGCCTTTCTGAGGTGTAAGTTTGGAAGATGTCCCGATGTACAGTACAGACCAAAAGTTTGGACACACCTTCTCATTCAAAGAGTTTTCTGTATTTTCATGACTATGAAAATTGTAGATTCACACTGACTGCATCAAAACTATGAATTAACACATGTGGAATTATATACTTAACAAAAAAGTGTGAAACAACTGAAAATATGTCTTATATTCTAGGTTCTTCAAAGTAGCCACCTTTTGCTTTGATTACTGCTTTGCACACTCTTGGCATTCTATTGATGAACTTCAAGAGGTAGTCACCTGAAATGGTATTCCAACAGTCTTGAAGGAGTTCCCAGAGATGCTTAGCACTTGTTGGCCCTTTTGCCTTCACCTTGCGGTCCAGCTCACCCCAAACCATCTCGATTGGGTTCAGGTCTGGTGACTGTGGAGGCCAGGTCAAATAGCCCTTACACAGCCTGGAGGTGTGTTTGGGGTCATTGTCCTGTTGATAAATAAATGATGGTCCAACTAAATGCAAACCGGATGGAATAGCATGCCGCTGCAAGATGCTGTGGTAGCCATGCTGGTTCAGTATGCCTTCAATTTTGAATAAATCCCCAACACTGTCACCAGCAAAGCACCCCCACACCATCACACCTCCTCCTCGGTGGGAACCAGACATGTAGAGTCCATCCGTTCACCTTTTCTGCGTCGCACAAAGACACGGTGGTTGGAACCAAAGATCTCAAATTTGGACTCATCAGACCAAAGCACAGATTTCCACTGGTCTAATGTCCATTCCTGATGTTCTTTAGCCCAAACAAGTCTCTTCTGCTTGTTGCCTGTCCTTAGCAGTGGTTTCCTAGCAGCTATTTTACCATGAAGGCCTGCTGCACACAGTCTCCTCTTAACAGTTGTTGTAGAGATGTGTCTGCTGCTAGAACTCTGTGTGGCATTGACCTGGTCTCTAATCTGAGCTGTTAACCTCCGATTTCTGAGGCTGTTGACTCGGATTAACTTATCCTCCGCAGCAGAGGTGACTTGGTCTTCCTTTCCTGGGGCGGTCCTCGTGTGAGCCAGTTTCTTTGTATGGTTTTTGCAACTGCACTTGGGGACACTTTCAAAGTTTTCCCAATTTTTCAGACTGACTGACCTTCATTTCTTAAAGTAATGATGGCCACTCGTTTTTCTTTACTTAGCTGCTTTTTTCTTGCCATAATACAAATTCTAACAGTCTATTCAGTAGGACTATCAGCTGTGTATCCACCTGACTTCTGCCCAACACAACTCATGGTCCCAACCCCATTTATAAGGCAAGAAATCCCACTAATTAAACCTGGCAGGGCACACCTGTGAAGTGAAAACCATTTCAGGTGACTACCTCTTGAAGCTCATCAAGAGAATGCCAAGAGTGTGCAAAGCAGTAATCAAAGCAAAAGGTGGCTACTTTGAAGAACCTAGAATAGAAGACATATTTTCAGTTGTTTCACACTTTTTTGTTAAGTATATAATTCCACGTGTGTTAATTCATAGTTGTGATGTCTTCAGTGTGAATCTACAATTTTCATAGTCATGAAAATACAGAAAACTCTTTGAATGAGAAGGCGTGTCCAAACTTTTGGTCTGTACTGTATACGGCTCTGATATATGCCGCTGTACATCTCTACAGTGGTGTATGTTGTTGATTGGCCCAATACTGGGCTGAATCTGCAGAAGACTTGCTGTAAAGAGTGACTCTGAATGCAGGAGACTCGATAAATCCATGTATTACATTCTTTTAAGAATAATTACATTTTCTTATTTTATCACAAGTTACCAATTCTATTCATCATATGAGATGGTAATAAATGGAGAAGACCTAACCATACTCATTTCAGATATGATAAAGTATAAAGTATATTTCTTTATTCATTTAGAGTTCTGATTGGCCTTGCTAATTACTCATTTTTTTCTCAATTAATATTACTCCAGAATCGACCAAAACTGCTTTAATTTTGGCCTTTGCATTCCAGATGACACATCCACACTTAAGAGAATTGATAATGAGCATCACTTTGCTCATTAAAGATATTATTCCCACTTGTTTCTTGACCTCCGCATTGCATGCGACACGGATGGCAATTTGATTTTATGTGGACATCTGTGGTCTTCCTATAACCTCCGTTACGGGTCAAGCTCCCATAATTGGCTGTGCCTGGTCCTCAAAGAAGACATTCTTTCAAGCTATATATTTTTTGATGCTGTCAGGATCCATCTGAACAGTCTAATTTGGCTTGTGTTTCATAGATTACATGAAATCTTCATTATCATCTTGCTGATGATATCTGAACAGATGTCTCACGCTTCTACTGCTGCAATCGTTTCTGGTAGAAATGACATATTAGTAAGTTCAAAGTGCAAGAATAAACAGACTTAAAAGAAACGTGTCAACAATGAATGAACTATTGTTTAAATCAAGGGTGCACAACCTGCGGCCCTTGATACAGTACCATTCTGTGCGGCCCCCAACCTTCTGGTAACAGACATGTATGTCTATGTCTTGTGGCTGCTCACATGTATTTTTCATGTATTTCTCCCATTACATAGGAGTCCTGTAACTGGAACTAGACATTAGTGGTATATACAGTGTGTTCAATATGCCATAAATGCAGTATTTCAGTTGTTAATATCCCTTTAAATTTTATTTTTGGCCCTCATCATTGGTTCAGTCTGGCAATGTGGCCCCCAAACAGAAAATGTTGTGCACCCCTTTAAATCATATTTCGTGTGTTAAACTTTTTTTAGAATTTTATTTTTCCATTCTCCATGTCAATATATCTCTGTATTTAAAAAAAATAAGTATATATTCCTGCAATTTTAACACTGGTCATTAGGTCTAATAATAGGTATTGATTTCCTCTTCTGTACAGATAACTGTTCAGTATCCATTATCATCACAGGCAGGATTACAATGACAAGGAACACCTCTAAATAGAGAACACATACTCAACCATTCACAGTAGGTGATGTCACAGCTCTGCACAGGTCACAGAGCATACCTAGAAAACTCTGCCATATAAGTCAACGTGGTCCCCTCCAGACCATTGTGTCTATGGCCAATGTAGCTCATTGCAAAAGACAGGCGTCACCATTGCTCATGCCCCTCCCTTGCTGCTTTGCCACTGCCTCAATCTGTCATTTAAAGCAGCAAGGGAGGGACTGTCCACAGAAAGGAGCGGAGCTTGGGCGCAACAAGAGCAAAGGTGATGCCCTCATTGCACCAAAGGCCTAATTTGCATATTAAGAAAAAGTATATCATAACACAGGAACCAAGTCTAAGATCATCAAAAGCAATAAAAAAAAGGTTTTCATTAGGTGAAACAGAGCTTTGTGTCTATGCAAACAGTTTGATAAGGAGGTCAATTAATTGTAGTTCGTTAAGTAGTTAATTGTCCCCAGTTTTATGTTACAAACTTGTCCTTTTTTAGGCACCAGCACCCCTATTTTTTTTTTAAAGGGTGCGGATGCAGAGTATAGATGTGAAACCCAAAACTTTATCTATGAGTTGCCTTGCCTGTGTATTATCAGCCTGTTTAATTGACCCAATGATTTGCACTACAACCAACATATGGTTGTAAGATGAACACTTAGGCCCTGACTTATCAAGACTGGCGTGTGCTACGCTGGACTTCATACGGCCTGCACTGCCAGAGGAGACTTACAGGACTCATCATAAATTACCTGCCTCCACCGGCTCTCCGCAATGCCCTCACTCTGCCACACACCCTTTTCGTAGAATTGACGATGGCCGCGTAAAATGCTGATTTTTGACTAGAAAAGTCACAAATCCAGTGGATTTGTGAATTCTGTACGATAAGAAAAGGAGTAAGAGAAATGATACATTTCCTCCTTAGAATGCTGAATCTGTCATCATAAATTATCTTTTCAAACTGGTCAAACTACAATCCACTTTAGCAATCCTACTTTTTAATAATAGACCCATTTCCCACCTATGGCTATATATTACACACTGAATTCGAAGGGTTGTCCCATGATTAACTTAATTATTATTAAGACATTTCTCTGCTAGATTACGCAAATAATTTTCTTCAATTGGAATCACTTAGAAAAAAAAAAGTTCCTGAGTGTAGATACTCCTGGTACAGACTTGTTAAGGTGCCCGGGCTTGGCCCACAGGGGAACAGGTGAATTGCCCGGTGGGCCCCTGAGCAAGGTGGACTTCTAGTCCCCCACCTCCTGCATAAGTGGCACATGGCACAGTAGACTGACATATAAATAGGCTGGATAAGATGCTATACTGTACATTAGCCATGTCCACATAAAAGACTCGATAATGTGGGCAGGTAGCATATGTATGTAACTTTACAGTGGGCCCCAGACACCCCAGTCCGACACTGATGGTGACCCTTGGTGTTCTTTTATTTCTTCTCAAAACAGACACTTAATGGGTCCAGTACTGGTGAGACAAAGCCAATTCTACTGTACTGAATGCTATTGGATGGCCTGTACACTACAAAAATACACAACTCTACCCATGTACAAGAGGATCCAGGTGGCCTAACAGGTGGTGTAAGCAGAGGTACTGGACACATTAAGGGATATTTATCAAAACAGGTATTTTCTATGATGGTCTTTATATCTCCTGCGCTCCTGGAGGATGTGCCTTATTTATGATGATTGATTAGGAGCATCCTCTGGCAGTCTGTGCACCAGAAGGAAATCTACATACATTTTTGTTTTCATTTGCGCCAGACAGTTACATAATACTGGAGAAACTATAGAGGTCATTATTAGAGGAAGTCCAGGCGGCATGCTGAAGGTAGGGTGGCTTGGTGTTGTGGCCCACATCGCACCTCCTAAGCCC
Source organism: Rhinella marina (assembly GCA_900303285.1). Taxonomy (NCBI): domain Eukaryota; kingdom Metazoa; phylum Chordata; class Amphibia; order Anura; family Bufonidae; genus Rhinella; species Rhinella marina. The sequence continues at coordinate 142,518 of ONZH01013051.1, read as the reverse complement.
CCTGTTCCATATCCATACTAGACACAATTGGAGGAGGGCAGAACATGCAGCTACTGATGGCCACCACAGAGGGACAGCTTCTGGGGAGGTATTTTGTACTGCACTGTGGTATTACTGACCCTGCCAACTTGTATTGGCCCCATCTACTTGTGTTGCCTCACCTTCCGTTAAAGTAGAACTCCCGCAAAAATTTTTATTCTCTGACCTGTTAGAAAGGTGCATGATATAATCTGTAGTGATTGTCATTTTCTTATCAGTGACTGTTTCTGTGAGTAAAAACCTCTCTTCTTATTGTAGCTGGGTCATGTGACCAACTCCCTGACCTCCAACTGACCCAGGACAGAAAGCCAGTAACTGCTCTATTCATTCCTATGGGAGCCTCACTTTCAGTCTCATAGGAATACATAGAGAATTAGACGTCCTGTCCACAGATAAGTCTATGTGTGAGTTGGTGGGTCTAATTGCTGGTCACATGACACAGATAAGAAACTTCAGGATGATAGAAGTGAAAAATTCAGACACTGGTAAGAAAATGACATTCACTACCGATAATATCATGTACATTTCTAGCAGGACATGGAATAAAAGTTCTTCTTTAAGTTCCCAATCCACCCCTGGCCAGTTACAACAAAATGTGTCACAAGTCGTGTTTAAAATGTCGCAAACACACAGTTTGCAATTTTTTACTGTAGAAAGCTGTAACAGGCAGACAATAAATCTCCCCCATTTTATGGATGTTCTCAGAGGGAATCAAATGAGCAGCAAGGAACAACACAACAAGTATGCAAGGATGAGTTCACACAGAGACCTAAAATCTGCACAGAAAATGTGTGCAATCCACCGCTTATTAATATCAACTAGAAAACTGTGTGGCAGTTTACATTGCATATTTTTCTGTTTGAGTTTTTAAAACCTGTGGCGATAAAAAAAACGAGTGACGTCATGAAAAACTGCGCAGAACCGCATCGGTTTTGTCAGGTGCACAACACAAATTTTTTTAAAAAAATGAATCCAATGGTCATGTTGAGAGTGATCTTAAAGGGTTTTTCCCATCTCAGACAATGGGGGCATATCACTAGAATATGCCCCCATTTTCTGATAGGTGCGGATCCCACCACTGGGACCCGCACCTATATCAAAAATGGAGCGGGGAAATGAATGGAGGGCCACTGCGCATGCACTGGCTCTGCTATTTTCGTCGGCTCCATAGAAATGAATGGGAGCAGTGGCCACGCATGTGCGGTGCGCTCCCATTCATTTCTATGGGAGCAGCGGGGAGCTGCTCCTGGTGGTGGCCGGACCCCGGGAAACCCAGGGTCCTCCAGCCACAGCTCTCCCTGCTCCGTTCTCGATATAGCTGCGTCCCAGCGGTGGGACCCACACCTATCAGACAATGTGGGCATATCCTAGGGATATGCCCCCATTGTCTATGATGGGAGAACACCTTTAAATCGTGGGATGTTTATATAAAGGAGTATATACTACTATACCTGGCAATGAAGGCCTTCCCTGCAGAGAAGCATCATTTTTTGGGAGATCTTTTGAGGTGAAGGGTGATTGTCTAAATTTATCTTCTGAAAAAAATGGGCTAAAAGTACAGAACACAATTAGTACACAAACAACTCACGCTGTCTATAGAACATTTCTGGAGCTGTGCAAATGTTGATATTTGTATTGCTGTATCTGAATCATGAAAATAATTAAAAATAATATACCTGTAAATATATACCGTACTTTTCCCTTTAAAGTATATTAAAACGTGTATCATGGTGTGCCGCTTCAGGAAATAGTATCCTGTGGGGCAGTCTGTGTATAACTACAAATACATAGTAACCAGAAATAAAAGGGAGCAGAAAGCGTGAACAATGTAGAAGTTGGAAAGACACATAAGTACCAAGTGAGGGCTGATTTTTATTTTTTTTTATTTTCATTTTTGACCAGAGTGGTCCTTTAATCACAACTTGGAAACAGATAAATTATACATATAAAGGGTATGTCAGTATGTGACTGAAATTGTACTTCGACCTTTTAAAGGTACATCCAAAAGGGAACACAAAATAAAGAGAACTGTCTGCTGCGGTATTTGGAGTAGAAATGCTGCAGATGACATGTGGACTTACCCAAAAGGCCCACTAAATTATCATGCTACTGCGTGGACAATGCTTGTGGGACTTCGGTTGGTTGCGCATCTGCACAACCCTTTAAAGCTACATGCACACGACTGTAGTTTTGCAGATCGCATGCGGACCCGTTCATTTCTATGGGTTTACTAAAAATCTGGACATCCGCATCGGTGAGGCCATTCTGCAAAAATATAGAACATGTCCTATTCGAGTCTTTTTTGCAGACAAGAATAGCCAGTTCCAGTAAAAAAATGCAGCACGCACATGGCCGGTATCTTTATTTTGCAGACAACGCAAAATAGATACATAGCATACATGTAGCCTAAAAGTGTGACTTGATATGACTTTTCTGTGATACATGGTACTTTAATTATGTTGGTATATACAAGATATTTTATGGAGAAATAAAAGGATTACCTGCTTGTTCTAATAATATTTGACTTGTTATGATTGCTTTCTTTGCTGACTTTCTCTGTAAAATTAAACACAGAGGGTTAAAAGTTTTAGGGCTACTTCTGAAGCTTTACTCTAGGAACCCATACAGATTAGACTAGACTAATGTGGCACCGACATTCCTGTACATAGACCTGTATAGTAAATGTTTTCTCTTTACGTCTCCCAGGATTTGCTATTATTTTTCTCTTCTGCCTGTTGTGCTGCGAGCTCAAGCAAGTGGCTATTGTTTCTGTTTTTTGGTTATGTCATTCCTTAAAACCATAAAGAATTTGTACTGATATTTCTGATCTATCGGCCAATCCATCGATCTCTCTCAATCAGTCCCTGGCTCTATCAGTCTATCTACTGATCTATCAGCAGTATTTTAAAGGTCATTTATCATGTAGAGAACGTTAATACAAGGCACTTACTAATGTATTGTGATTGTCCATATTGCTTCCTTTGCTGGCTGGATTCATTTATCCATCACATTATACACTGCTCGTTTCCATGGTTACGTCCACCTAGCAATCCAGGAGTGGTGGCCATGGTTGCACACTATAGGAATAGGGACCAACCTCTCTGGTGGCCAAAATTGTGGGAGCGTGCATAGGCATACCTGTACTGCAGCGATAGCCATAACCCCTGGATATGAGCAGTGCATGTGATGGAAAAATTAATCCAGCCAGCAAAGGAGGCAATATGGACAATCACAATACATTAGTAAGTGCCTGGTATTAACTTTCTCTACATGATAAATGCCATTTGCTGAAGTGACAAAAACCCTTTAACATTCACTGTCAGTGAGGCAACGGTATGGACAATCGTGAAAGATAACACCATGCACCAAGGAGGTATATTCTAATTTCCACACCGCCTAATGTCATCAGAATCTTTATATCCGGATTTCTGCAGCTTGACATTAAAAATGCTGTCATAAATTTCGTATAATACCTGACAATTTGAAGAGAAGTTCTGAAGCCATCTTCACAGAAATGTCTTGGCTGAACAGGTTCCCCTCGGGAATAACTCTGCACTCTGGCATCTTTTGCAAGTGTTCGTTTTTTTCTTGCCTTAATAAAGTGCTGTAACCAATGTTTTGTCTGGGGGAGACGGAAGAGTCAGGGATGTCAACCTCCATGGGTTCTTCTTTAATCTTCACAGTCTGCGCATCCTTACAACTTTCAGCTACACAGGGATACAGAAAGAAATTCAATTACAAGCTGTACCATTGTGGAAAAAAATAAAACCTGAATCAGGCCTGATTTCAGCGGCTATATAGTGTAAAAGACTCAATATATAAAAGGCAGCTGAAGAATTATTGCCTACAATAGAGTTGGAAAGTTGAGATTAGGCAATTTAACCACATAAACCAAAGTAAATTGTTACTTTACCTAGTTACATATTTCTCAGAATTGAGCCCTTTCTCTTGCTTAGTTTAATACACGTAACAATGATAAGAACAAGTCCAAAAAGTGTAGAAAACCAATGACTTCATTAGCAGAGTAATGTGTTTACTGCATAATTTATTACAAAAAGCCCCAGGCACTAAGGAAGACAATTTACTGCAGACAAGATTTTTTTATTTATATTTTTGGGAGTTTTCTTTTCTTCACAGCACACATTATTAGTGGTTACAGAAATTGAACAGACATAAGTCCTACCTACTGAGAGAATTGATGAGTATACCTACATCCTAGATAAACAACATGTAACAGGCTTCACAGGCAAACAGTGGATAAACCACAACACACATCAGGAAAAGTTTTTGTTCATTTACTGGTGTGATACAGGTATTTTTGTGACATTCTTGTGACCTATAAAAAACAGTTTTAATGAAATTCAGCTTAGGTTTCATGAAATTACTTTAAAATAAGCGATTGTCAAAGTCAACTTGGATATAAATTCATATACATTGAACACAAGAAGACAACCCCTGTCCATGCACCAGGTATGGACTGGCCCACAGGGGCAGAGGAGAATCCCTTGGAGGGCCTCTAGAACCCCATCCCCTGCTTAAAGTAGTAAACATTTTTATTCGCTGACCCGCTAGAAAGTGATGTCATGTGACAACTCTCTAATCTCCAACTGACACAGGACAGGAAGTCAGTTACTTCTCTATTCATTTCTATGAGACTGAGAGTGAGGCTCCCATAGGAATACACAGAGAAACTGACTTCCTGTCCACACATAAGATGCTGTGTCAGTTGGAGAGTCTGATTGCTGGTCACATGACACAGCCGAGAAGCATAAGGGAGGTATAACTAACAAATACAGACACTGGTAAGAAAATTACATTTACTACAGATTACATCATGTACCTTTCTAGCAGGTCAGAGAAATACATTTTTTGATTGAGTTCTTCTTTAAGTGGCACATGACACAGTACACTGACTGCACTACAAATAGATAGGTAACATACAGCATCTTAACCAGTCTATGTTCATATGAAAAGTTGGGTATTTAACAAACTACCTAGTGTATTATTAGATCATATTATTATGACTTTTAGGTATAGAGGCTGGCCAGTCAGCATCTTTCCACAGGAACCCACCTTCTCAAAGTTGCTGCAGCATCTTTCTGCTGCCTGCCACTGTGTGAACAGATAATATTTACATGTTATCTGAACAGTGATCCCCCAGAATGAATTTTAAAAGTGGGCCCTAGGCACCTTAGTCCAACACTGCCATATGTTCTATACATTACGGGGACTATTGCTTGAAACCCCCATCTTTGAATCAATATAAACAGCTCCAGTTCTGGTAAATTCATGCCATCCTTGTATTACTGTAAATTACCAGAAATGATCATTTCCTTTTTGTCTACATAATCTGTAATAATGTCATAAACAGTGACAATGCAAAGAGCGGTGTTAAAAAAAATAATCACATTCCATAGAAGACACATCTTATAAAACCAAGATCTAAACAGCTTTCAAAACACATGTTCTAAGCTCAGCCCTAGCATGCCTAGGCTTCCTCTTTCCTCAGTTGCAAAGGAAATAACCTGAAAGATTGCCAGTGTTGCATTTAAAGGAGTTGTCCAGTTTTTAGGCATTTAATAGATAACTATTGCAGTGTATTAGAGCAGCGAGTAGACTGTTGTAAGTTCAAATCCCCTGGAGGGACTGAAAAAGTTAAAAAAAAAAAGTTTTGTTTTTTTTTAAAATAAAGACAAAATAGGCAATTTTGGTAAAAAAAATGCCATTTCCTCTCATATCTAGAAAGTTACTACTTTCAAAAATATAAAATAATATGTACTACAGATAATTGGTATCCATTACAATTTGATTTATAAAATGATCGTGTTACTTATCTTCCATAGTGAACGCTGTAAAAAAGATGGTATTAAGGGATTAAAAAGTCGTATGAACAAACGATTTTTGATTTTAAAAAAAATTGATTTATGATGTAAAAGTATATGTAAAAATACATACATTTGGTATCAACAAACTCACATCAACAGGTAGAATAAAGTTATTACAAGATCAACTTCATAAAAATAAAAATAAATAACACTGACAAAATTGCTATTATTAGGCCAACTTGCCTGCCTAAAAATGGAATAAAAAGTGATCAAAAATTTTCCCCACTCACGCCAGGTCTATAAAAGTGGGCGTGGTGTGGGCAGAGAAAGGGACGGGCGTAGAAAATGGTCTAAATGTGAGCCTGTAAGGAAGGTGGCTTACATTTAGACTGGAGCTGGATGCGCTGAAGTTATGTGGAGGTCAGCGCCTCTTCATAACTTCGGCGGATCCACCGGCAGATATAGGGGTTATTAAGATCAGCATCTTAAACGCCGCTCTTAATAAATGACCCCCATAGTGTTATACCTCATCTATACAAAAAATGGTGACTGAAAGTGTAAGGTACGCTGTAATTATATTAAATGGGCAAATGTAGAAATCACATTATTATTGTTATGCCTAATAAGTCACTGCCTAAATGTGTGGTAATCATAGATTCACATAGGGTACTGCAGCAGAACAGCTTGTGTTGCTGTATGTCATTAATACAAAAGAATATCATCATGACAAACTTAAAAGCTATGTACACATTTGGGGGCAATTTTTTTATGATTGCATTTTAAAAAAGGGTTAACTGTTTTTCTAGCTGTGTGACTCCTACTTTCACTTTTTGCTGGTCATCTAATAACCCTTACCTCTAAATTACTAAGAGGTCATATACACTTATTTAAGCCACATTCGTATCAGTAAGATAAGGATTGAGCTTTAATGAATGTTTATAAGGTCAGAGATAAGGAGCCGTCAGCTCCCTGCCTGACGGAAATGAGAGTAAGGGGCTGTTCAGATGGCCGCGGTATTGCGGATCCGCAAAAATTTGCGGAACACACATTGGGCACCCCGTTGAAAATGCCTATTCTTGTCCGCTATTGCGGACGAGAATAGGACATTTTCTATTTTTTCCCATGCCGGCCACTGAAGTGAACGGGGCCACATCTATTTTGCAAAATTGCGGAATAGATGCGGACCCGTTCACACAGTCGTTTGAACGGGCCCTTAATTCAGATTCTGCTAATAGAGCATCTCAGCTATGTACAGAGAAAAGGACTCCATATTTTTAAGAAAGATAAATTGAAAAAAATGATTGCAGTAATAAAAAAAATGCCCTCAAAGGTGTACATTTAGTTCTACAGCCATGGGTATATAGGTATATAGGAAATATATGGGTATATTGGAAATATGCAGTGGCATATTTGTGCAGTGAAGTGAACTTAGCATCTAATACCATCAGTACAGGTGTGCTGCCCCTGCAGTTGCTCAACAACTTGTGATTGATCATGAATAACAATTCACACTCAGGGGCCAAAAGGTACAAAGTAAAAGAACATCTGGTTGGCATTCAGCATCATAAACATGGTAATCTATACCTTCCCACCGACAGGGCCTGCTAACTTACTTTAGCAGCCCCCCCCACAATAAGGATAAGACATACAGAACACCACTATCAGCACTGACTGAGGGGGTATCAGATTGAGTGGGGGCATGCTGCACTGATTAGGACAGGGATGCCCAACCTACGGCCCTCCAGCTGTTGCAAAACTACAACTCCCAGTATGCCTGGGCATCCTACAGCTATCAGGGCATGCTGGGAGTTGTAGTTTTGAAACAGCTGGAGAGCCGCAGGTTGGGCATCCCAGGATTAGGAGATTTAAGCCATCCTCTATATAATAAAACTGTACATTTCCCCTGCACCAGGTGTGGTTCCATACATCGCAGGGTATCAGTTTATGATGCTTTAAGCCAGGTGCAAAACTTGTGAAAAACTGTGGTAGCGCACATAATAAGTTTGCATTTATTAGGCACCTACAAACCATTTCTTCCTAATCCAGAGCATCTATGATGCTATAATTGTATTTCCATTTGGAACAAACATGCACTTTGTTCATATCAGAAGTCTCCATCTGGAGGTGCTATAACACGCTTTCTTTAATAGAATTTATAGCGAGTGATTTGCTCTTTTAACCTAGCAATGTGTAATTTAAGCATTCTTCATAAGATGTTTTCTTCTTGTCACCTCCTATTCACTGGTGTAATCGGTATAGGTAAAATGTGCTCATCTCTTTATAAATATGGATAAACATTAATTTGCTGCAGACAGCATTCAAATAACACTGTATTTTGCTAGTCACTAATTAAATATAACGTAAGCCACGAAGCAAATACCTCTCATCTAAAAAATAAAAAAGCTTCTGATAACAAAAGAGCCACAGCATGCGGGTTTGCTCTCCTCATAACCGGCAAACGCTGTAATTTTCTTTTCTTGTTACAAGTGACAGTGTAATCAGTACTTTGCAACAGACAACAAAAAATGATACTGTGCAACAAAGGCTTGCATCTGAACAAACAAACACATACACTCCTGTGGTGACCCTTTAACAGGGAGAAAGTAACCTACATTTGCCATGATGCCAAGGAATATGAGGAATATGCTAAAAGGGTAAGGTGCAGATGTGTGGCAAGTGCCACAGGGTCGGCAAATGGTTGTAGAGCAACCGCGATGTGGGCAGAAGCCAAGGGTCAGCGTGGATTTCTAATGAAAGAAGTTGTAACTCACTGCTGTCTGCCAATGACCAGGCAACTTCGAGGCACACTACTCAGCCAATCACAAACGCCAACGTGCATGCACTTCTTTCATTTGCAAATCATCCCGACTTGCGACTGCTGGCTGCATTGTGGTCAAAATTCAACTGTGTGATAGCATCTTAAGTTATATAGGTTTGAAACACATTGCAAATGTCAGCCTGGATGCTGTTAAATACACATGTAAAGGGATGGTGCAGCCCCTTTAAATATTACTGCCACTGTTTAGTTAAATTATTATGCACCACTTGTGCCCCTCTTCTCTTACATACACTGTCTGTGTCCCTTCGTGTCCCCCTTCTCTTATGCATACTGTCTCTGTGTCCTCGTTATCTTATACACGCTGTCTCAGTGTCCTTTCATATCTCTCTTCTCTTATGCACATTGTCTCTGTGGCCTCTCATCGGGTCTTCCGTTTCTTATGTATGGTGTATCTGTGTCCTCTTGTGTCCCCTTTTCTCTTATGTCTCTGTGTCCTCTTTCTGTTATATACGCTGTCTCTGTGTCCTCGTGTCCCCCCCTTCTCTTATGTACACCGTCTCTGTATCCTCCTTCTCTTATATACGCTGTCTCTGTCCTCTTATGTCCACCTTATCTTATGTACACCGTCTCTGTATCCTCCTTCTCTTCCTTCTCTTATATACGCTGTCTCTGTCCTCTTATGTCCACCTTATCGTATGTACACCGTCTCTGTATCCTCCTTCTCTTATGTATGCTGTCTCTGTCCTCTTGTGTCCACCTTATCTTATGTACACCGTCTCTGTGTCCTCCTTCTCTTATGTATGCTATATCTATCCTCTTGTGTCCCCCTTTTCTCATGTACACTATCTCTGTGTATCTGTTTGTCCCCATTTGGTGCTGTACTCTCTGGTGGTAGAGAAGCACAGTACAACCTAACTTGGCTGATGACTGCAGCAAGTCTTGTTAAATCCTGCTGACTACTCCTTCCCAATAAGGGAAGCAGGCAAATCAGGAGAGAGTAGGCAATCTCCACTGGAATAATACACTGTGGTGAGAAGAAACAGCTGGATGTATGGTAAAATCAGCAGCTGCAGATTAGAAGTACCTAGCTAAGAAGAAAAGACCAGCGACTGAGTGCAGGAAAAGTCTGACAAGGTGATAGAACACCCGCAGTACACTACTTCTACAGTAAGGTTGATACAAGAATACAGAAATTGCCACAGTTCTGCTGTTTATAACCAATTCCAGCTTTGGATAAATTATTTTGCAGGAATCCATCATACAGGGACTGAATGTGAGAGAAGAAATCCATCGGCTCATTACTTCTACAGTAAAGTGGAAATTGACTCTTTTCTGATGTTTAGAACATCTAACTCTGGATAAACTGTTCTGCTGATAATAATACTGACAGTGACTCGATTTATAGTTCCTAATACCAATGGTAAGAGGCTTCATTAAACATGGCCATATTCCAACAGACTTAAAGACTCCAGGCTATTATATTTATTCATCTATAAGAACCCTTTGGAATAACCTGGATTTCTTCATTGATTACTAATAAAATGTCATGGTATTGTTATCAACGTCACAACTATAGACGAACACAATCTAACAACACACAAAGAGTTGTACCGTTCATGCGTCAATCACCTCCACCAAATGTTTTTTTGGTAGCTGCAGATAAGATTTGCCCAAGGTTGAGGAGGAATTCTAGACCATTCCTCCCTGCCAATGTGTTTCAGTTCATCAATATTTCTAGCACAGTGCTCTTCAGTTCATGTCACAGTCTCTCAATAGGGTTAAGGTCAGGGATGTGACCTTATTTTTTTTATCAGCCATTTTTTAGTTCATTTTTTTGTGTGCTCTATGTCATTGTCTTGTTGCATCACTCCACATCGCTTTAGCCTGAAGTCATCGACTGCTGCTCTTACATTCTCCTGTAAAATGGTTTGATACACCTTAGAATTTATTGTTCACTCAAAAATTGCAACTTCTTCATATCATGAGAAAGCAAAGCAGCCCGAAAGGTTTTTGTGTTGGTGTGAAGTGTTTTTTTTAGCCTCTAAAATTAGTGTTACTGAAGGACACCATGAAGGAAACAGCTGCTGTCCAAACAGTACATTGCAGCCCATCTCAAGTTTGCCCAAATCCACCTGGGTGTTGTACAATGCTACTGGGAAAATATTCTATGCACAGTTCTAAGGAATGTCAAAACAGTTTACAGGACAAAGTAAGACTGTGGTCACATCACAATTTTGTCCCACGTTGGGAAAAAATGGTTGCAAGAGTGCAGTACACTATTCTTTAACATCCCACAGAAAATGTATATGTTACACAAATTTAAAAAAAAAATATTTACAATGTTACTCTATGGTGACAGATGCCGCTGCATCCATGTGTATACCTAAAAGGGGTTATCCCTTAATTAATACTGATGGCCTATCCCCAGGATAGGTCAACAATATCAGATCGGAGGGGGTCTGACACCCAGGACCCCCATTGATCAGTTGTCAGAACATTCCAGGTTCTCCATGAGCGCCATGGCTTCTTCCTAGCTCATGTGATGTCACCGTACATCAGTCACATGGCGTCGTTGCAGCTCAGCCCCATACTATGTATGGTGCTATGCTTGGAGGGATGCAGGGAGCCAGCTGTACTCACCGGAGCTCTGGTGGGCCCAGTGGCTCCCTGGAACAGCTGTTTGCCGGGGGTGCCAGGACTCCCCACTGATCTGATAATGATCACCTATCCTAAGGATAGGTCATCATTATCATTTCCCAGATAACCCCTTTAAAAGTGAGACAATAACCTGATTAAGGCCTGTTTCTCACTGTCAGAAGTAGTTTTAGCACAGAACCGCCTTCCGGAGCTCTCATTGCCAGGTGTTATCAGCCCTATTGATTATTATGGGGTCCGGTGGGGATCCAGCCGCTAACTGGAAAATTCGGGTTCAGCCGGACTAAAACGGCTGCACACCACAATAGCCTGCCGCCACTATTGCTGGCAGTGTGAAACAGGCCTAATTCGAAAGGCTTCACTGACATTTTCTTGCAACTGTAGAAATAGTACAAAGTACAAAGCAAGAAGATCAATGCTCGTTTACTCAGTTTTGGTACAGTAATTTTTCGATTTTTTGCAAATATGATCCATACAGTTACACTACAAAGGACAGGGAGATGCCTATTAGGCCAATTACATTTGGTCACATAAAATACGGCAGAAATCTATGCCAGGTAGAGTAGATTTCAGTTTCTTTTACATGGACCTTCCCAGATGCACTAAAACTGTAAATTAGTGGTCACCTTTTAAAGGGGTTGTCCACCTTTTGATGGCCTTTCAAACAGACCCCTCAGAGACCAGACCTTCAGCGGGAAACAAACTTAACTGAACCCAATGGCTCCTTCAGTCCCCATATGCCACCACTCTGGTCCCCATCACTGTAGTCCGGTCCTCAGCAGTGACATGTCCCCTTTACATCACATAACCAAGTGAAATAACTCATGGAAGACATGTCACTGCTGTGGAAATCATTGGCTGCAGATTTCATGTGATCCCCTTCAAACAGGAAGATTACCAGCGAGGACCAGAGCACTCGAGTGGCAGCAGACCAAAGGAGCTGGAACCCAGGTAAGTATGTTTCCCTTTGAAAGGTCCAGCAACATAAGGGAGGTTCTGGGGATTACGTTCAGCAGTGGACCACATGTGCAGGATTTGCTCCCCCGGTCATAAATGCGCAACAGCATTTGGGGTTTTTGAGCATTTTCTGCCATTTTAGACCACTTTTTTTCTGTGACTGTATAAGGGAGGTTCTGGCCAAAAAGCCACCCGAAGGTGGACAACGCCTTTAATAACTGTGGTGCATCTGACTCCAGAGGACTTTGTACTAAGATACGTGTATCAAACGCTGGTCTTAATAAAATTCCCCTCAGTTTGTTCTAGGTCTTCCATGGTAGCAAACATGGACAGGCAGGGAGTGATTTGGGCCCCTGGGAAAGATCATAGCCCTTTAGTAACCAACAGGTAGAAGCTCACATAAACACAAGGAGAACATGCAAGCAAACTCCGTGTAGAAGTTACCCTTTGTTAGATTTGAACCTAAGACACCAGCTTCATTATTTATTTTGGTCATAATACACTTGAGGCAAGTTAAAGGAAAACGGTCACTAGTGTTTTTCATGATTAGACCACTGGCATGATGCTATAGTGCTTGTGAATAATGTTATAATTATGTCCCTGTTTAAATTGTTACTTTTACCACAAGGGAGAAAAAGAAATTCTAAGCAAAAAAAAAAAAAAAGTCCCACCACCAACATCCATCTGGGTGGTGGCTGAATGATGACTAGCCACAGTGTCCTAGTTATTAGCATGTCTAATCTGCCTTGATCAACCTCCTGCTCATGTCTCAGTCTACCATTTGTAACACACACAGAAATGATGACTGCTTATGTAAAGAATGAGAAGATTCACAGCTCAGCGAAGCAAAAGGGTCCTTTTACGGTGAGAAATTCAGTATCTTATTTGTCTATGTTAACTTCAGCTGAATGTTTAGAAACATACTTTAAACCATGCGAAGAACAAGGTTAGGCTGAAGCAAACCATCAACTGCATAGCCCACAGTTTTATTCCATTCAATCCTGACACGCTTAACTTTTTGCTGGACACAATAGCATAGTCTGTCTCATTACAGCATCTTGCAAAAAAACATTAACACAGAAGGGAAGCAGGTTAAATAGAGTAGAGTCCAAAGCTTAATCTTTTGGACTTTTTTTGCCTCAAAAAAAGGTAGACAAGTTGTCCACCCAAAAATACATTACATACAGTACAAGGGGTATCTATAGAAACAAAACATACATCATCCACCCTTTCAAAGTCCAATCAGTCCAGTGCTGCGGCTCCTGTGTCTGGAAGTGATGACTCTCCATTCCCATTCAAGTAACTGCTGCATCCAATCGATGGCATAAGCAGTCACATACCTGCCACTTGTGCACTTCATTGACTCAGCAATGTGCACAAGTGGTCATGTAACCATGAGTGGGACATCCAAGTTTTAAAACTTACGGTACTTGAATTTCAAAACAATATCAGGTACTCAAGACTGACCCAAAATATCCCAAAACATAGCTACAGTATCCAACTGTTGTGCCCTGGGTGGAGATCTAATTGGTCAACAAATGGAATCAGGATACTTTAAAGGGACCTGTCATCTCCGAAACACCCCGTGAGCTAGAGTAAGCGGTGTATAGTGTAAGTGATGCTGAATCCGAATATGTAAGTTTTATCTTCGTACTCACTTCCATTCCGACGCTGTGCTCCCACAAACCAGCAGTAAAATGCACTCAGTGGACTCCGGTGATCACTCACATAATGGAGAGGACTCAAAGAAGAGTCCTGTCAATGTATTTTACTGCAGGTTTGTTGGAGCACAGCGTCAGAATGGAAGTGAGTATGAAGATAAAACTTACATATTCAGATTCAGCATCACTTACACTATACACCGCTAACTCTAGTTCAGGGGGTGTTTCAGAGCTGACAGATTCCCTTTAAGACCAAGGATTTCCAAATGATCCATTTCTATACAAAGTCAAAGACCTGAACAGGTAAAAAAAAGACAAATAACCCATCTAAATCAGCAACAGTAGCTTTTGGGAAGAGCCACTTGGTACAATCATATTTTAACCTCTTGAGGTTTCGAGTTGCACTAGACTGTTATCACCTAGAAAATCACTGGTTTTCATATAATTCTGAATAATGTAAGAGATCATTTTAAAGCAACAATGACAAAACAGTAAATATATATAAATGCTGGCACAAAGGAATCTACAGTCACGATTTGAAGCTGCTCTGCTAGAGGTATTATATTAGGCTTTTAAACGTTGTCTTTCCGTAATATTTTTTAAAAATGTTCACCCGAGGTACACCAATACATTGATATTCTAGTCTGGTTTGTCTCTATTTAATTTTTACATCTTGGCATACTAAAATGACACAACTGCCTGTCAGTAGGTGCTGTGCTTGCTGAGCTGTATGATTCCTGCACCAGCCTGACCCCGGTGATGTAATAGTAGCCTTGAACACAACAATCAGCAGTGAAGTCAGATGGGGAAAACCAAATGAAAATGAATTCCTCTACTAGAAAATAGGCCCTCTCCAAATAAGCTTTAAACCAGCATACAAATTGTTAAATTCTGTAGGTTACTAGTAATGCACAAAGCAAAAATGACATAAAATCATATAACATAGTATAACACTTCAGTACTTGAATACACAGCGAGGCTAGAACTGGTCAATGATGCACAAATATTTCTATCAGTACACTGAAAGCAATAATATGTGCGCGTTGGCGCCTCTTATGAGTGGTTATAGATTAGAATTAGGAGTTAGCAATCATGGATTAAGGTTAAAGGGGTTCTCCGAGTTATATATATTGATGACCTATCCTCAGGATAGGTCATCAATATCAGATTTGCGGGGGTCCGACACCCGGCACCCCCGCCGATCAGCTGTTTGAAGAGGAGGCGCGCACCGCGCAGTGGTGAGTAGGTGTAATTACACCTAACTGCCCCATTCATTTCTATGGGAAGAATCGCTTCCATAGACTTGTATGGAATTGTATTGATGACCGGAGGATAGGTCATCAATATATATAACTCGGAAAACCCCTTTAACGTTAATATGGAATATTTATATGCACACATACAAAAACATGAATACCAGTCGGACATAGCATTAAAGAGGACCTGTTACCACAAAGTGCAGTCCAATCTGCAGGCGGCATGTTATAGAGCAGGAGGAGCGGAGAAGATTGATATATAGAGAAATGATTCAGTAAAACTTGTGATTTATACATTATCAGTGATTGACAGCTATCTCTGTATACACACTTATCCCCTTCCTGATCAGTGCCATAGATGTACGCCACTGGGCACGTCTTTAAAGATGGCGTCCACTTGCGAGTGCCATAGCCGCCAGGTGCCTGCTGTTTTAAACAGGAGACACTTCGGGAGTAATGTATGCGATCGACGATGCAAACGACGCATACATTTCAACCTCCATAGAACATAATGCACTGGAGACTATGAGAGAAGCAATCTGATGGGTGTTTGTTATACAGGGTGTCCCACGAAAAAGTAGCCTGCCTCCAGCAACAGTATGATAAGATGAACGAGCAAATTGTTTTTTTTTTAATCCCAAAAGGAGCTGAAATTGGTCCCCGTTCCGGTCTATGCATCTTTGGGCACTTCGGATTATGTTGGCTGACACTGCTTGTGGTGCTCGAATAGTGTCTATGATGTTCTCCTTGAGTTCATCCAGGGTATGTGGATTGTTAGTGTGCACTTTCACCACAGATAAAAATCGCATGTGGTCAAGTGTGGGTAACGTGATGGCCATAACCCCTTGCTCACAGGTCACTCCTCTGTAAACAGTTCATGAACCCGTGCCAGTGAGGTCCGTGAGGTGTGGCAGGTTGACCTATCTTGTAGGAAAAAGCTGGACATTTTTTCTTCTGGGGTTAGTCGGTTGTAAAACTGTTCAATGATGTCTAGGCAAATTGCAGTATGGCGTTTCACGAGTCAAATGGGGATTTTCAGCGGACCAGTGCCTCGTATTCTGGGAATTTATATAACCTGAAAAATGAAGCCAAGCTTCATCCGTCATAAAGTACAGCAATGGGTCCAAATGGCTGTCAGCAATCATAGTCAGCAACCAAGTCCAATAATTAGTGTTTGGCTTTGTCAGACTCTGTCAGTTCCTGCACACACGTTATTCGGTGTGTTTTCAGGTTTACAGATTTCAGCACTTGCTGACATGACGTTCGTGATACGCCTTTCTGAGACAGTCTTCAAGTTGATTTTTGAGGGCTACTTCCAATCCGCTGCTGAATTTCATACACAACTTCAGCCGCCCTGATTAATGGAGGCCTTGGTTTCTTCATGTTTGTAACAGAGCCAGTTTGATGCCATTTTTGGACTCTGAACACAATGCTGGTGTTTTTGTTCCTGGGTACTTGTCGGCAAAGGTCTCGGAAGAACACCATGCGGTCCAGGAAGAACACCATCTTTCTGACACAATAGGCAATGCTTAAGACTGAATAATAAATCAGTCTTAGGCCCCTTTCACACGGGCGTGATTTCCGCGCGGGTGCAATGCGTGATGTGAACGCATTGCACCCGCACTGAATCCGGACCCATTCATTTCAATGGGGCTGTGCACATGAGCGTGGTTTTCCACGCATCACTCCAGCGTTGCGTGCAAAACGCAGCATGCTCTATATTCTGCGTTTTGCACGCAACGCAGGGCCCCATTGAAGTGAATGGGTGTGCGTGAAAATCGCATTGCATCCGCACACAAGTGCGGGTGCAATGCGTTTTTCACGCAATGGTTTCTGCACCCGGACCCTACTTCTATTTATTATTTTCCGTTCTAACGTTGTTAGAACGGAAGATAATAGCATTCTGAATATCAGAATGCAAAGTAAAATGAGTGTAAAGTGTTTAAAAATAATAAAATAAACTTACCTTATCCATTTGATCGCGTAGTCGGCATCTTCTTCTTCTTTCTCGATCAAGGACCTGCCGAAGGACCTTTGGTGATGTCATCAAAACTGACTGCTATTGTGTCCGGATTGCTGCGGATTTTCCGCAACCACACTGAGCGCATCCGGACTAAATCCGGACACGCTCGTGTGAAAGGGGCCTTAGGCCTCATACACACAGTGGTACCGTGTTTTGCGGTCCACAAATTGTGTATCCGCAAATCATGGATATTGTCTGTGTGTGTTGCACATTTTGCTGAATGGGAGGTCTGGCCCTCAATAGACCAGTCCTATCCTTGTCCATGATACAGACAAGAACAGGTCATATTCTATTTTTCAGAGGTAGACAGTGAAGTGAATGGGTCCGCAAAAAATGCAGCTCGGAGGCAGACTCAAATTACGTTACATGAGGCCTTTGTTCCCCAGAGCAATCGATCAGAGCTTTCAGTTCCTACAGGGCTCTGACAAAATGAAAGCTGCACTCTGATTGGTTGTTATGGACAACTAAGACAGATTTATTATTAGGCAGTTTGATTTGGAGATGGGTTACTTTTTCATGGACCACCCTGTAGTTACCTATGGGAGCTCTAAAAAAGTGTTTTTAAAAATATAAAAAAAGAAAAAATATAAAAATTCAAATCAGCCCCTTTCCCCAAAATCGAAAAACATAATAATAAAAAAATGAACATTGTGTTTATCGGCGCATACAAGAAAGCCTGTACTATTAAAATATAAAAATATTTATCCCATATGGCAAATGGCAAAACGAGAAAAAAGTCAAAATGACCGATTTGTCGCTTAACCTCCCACAAAAATTTTAATAAAAAGCGATCAAAAAGTCATACACATCCCAAAATGGTATCAATGAAAGGTACAGATTGCCTTGAAAAAAAAATCACCCCTCACTGAGCTCTGTATACATAACTACAAAAAAGTTATAGGGGTCAGAATATGGAGCTGAAAAGAAAAATATAAAAGATAAGGAACGCTGTAAAAACAAAACCCATAAAATGGTCGCAGAATTTAGGGGTTTTTTTCTCCAATTTCACCCCATTTGGAATTTTTCTCCACTACAAATTCTTATACAATATTAAATGGCGCCATTAGAAAGAACTTGTCCTGCAAAAAAAAAAAAAACCCTCATACAGTTATGTGAAGGTAAAATTAAAAAGGTTATGCCCTGAAAAGGCAAAAATGAAGTAGGACCCCCACCGATCTAATAATTATCCCCTATCCTGCAACCTCATTTGTGGCTGTGCCAACAGCTGACGGAGGAAGCCCCTCCCTCTGAATCCACTTAGATGCTGGGGTTGCTATTGACTGCGGCATCTAAAGAGTTATTGTGCCAACCCAGACCCTTAGACCAGAAGCCCAGACATCATAAGAGGGCCGAGCTCCTGCTCTTCGCTGTATTGGAGACCCGTGCAGTGCTAACACTAGGCCACCATAAGAAAGTGGTGGCCTAGCCTAAGGCTTCTTAGTGACCGCCGTAAAAAGGCATATCAGTGGTCAATAACGGGTTAATCTGTATACTTTGTAAGTAAATCAGACAAGATGGCTGAGGATGATTAACCAGCTCTACCAAAGTACCGCAGCTAGATATGAAAGGTTTTGATGAGTGGGTGTCTGAGTGCTGGTTAGAATGAGAAGAAGGATCACATAGCACATGGTTTCTCCTCACTGCAGGAGACAGGCTCAATTGTAAGTCTATGAGTCCGTCCTGATTCCATCCCCTGCAGTGAGGAGACAGTGCTCTGTGTGAGCGCTTCTCTCTCCCCGTTCTAGCAAATGGTGGGGTTCTTCGTAGTAATGAGTGAAGCCAAGTTCGGTTTCAAGTTTTAAATTGGTTTTCCACTTTAGAAATCAACTACTAAAGTTCTTCAACTAAGTCATGCAAGTCATTGCGAATAACTGACTTCGGCTCAACAGAGACGGATCTCTGTACAGTATTAATCCGAAGTTTTGAACGAAGCGACTTCGGACATGGCATCCAAAGCTGGCTTCACTCATCACTAATTCTTTGTACTCAGACCCCCACCAATTAAAACCCTTGATATGATGCTGTGACATATCAAAAGTGTTTCCAAACTGCAGGTACAATTTAAGGTATATTAATATGCAACAGAAATTTCTGCAATTTCTATACATCTGAATAGAGATTCCTCTACATCAAACACATGGATTACTACAAGCCCTATTTAGATGAATGGGATATCTACAGGAATTTCTGCCACAAATCTGTCACATGTAATTATACCTGAAAGATTTCAGTAAGGCTGTTTGTATCAGGGTTGGGTCTAAGGTAAGGTCTAGGTTTTGCCCATTCAACTTGAATTGACTTTCTGTTTTGTACTTCTTGATTAAAACACTGTTGTATAAACTATAACATTATATAACCACAACGTTAGTAAAAAGGTCATTTTTTTATTTCATTGTCACGTTTAATTGTGGTTGTACCAGTCAACTAAACTAAATTTTCATCATTTGTGATTCAGGCTTAGTATAACCATCAGGAACAAGTTGAGATATTTCCAACCGATGCCTGGAGAAGATGAGAGGGCCCTGCAGTATTTATGAGCACTTCATACTTCGTTGCTTTCAGAGCGCTCACTGTTTTGTATTGCACACAACTGCAGACATAGGATTGATTTCATAAAAAAAAGATAACTGAGAAGAGACAATATATCACATAGGAGACAGAAGAATTTAAAAACATGCATTACTTGTACTTATTAGACTAGAGCTGGCAGAAGTTACCCTTCTCTGGTGATCTCCAACCTCTGACTGTCCAACTGCAAAACTACAACTCCTAATATGCCATGGGCCACAAATAAGTGGCATGAAAAGGTGTGTACCTCGCAGGCTGGATCGCTTACATACGGCATGCAGGCTTTAAGGGGACAGGGACTGATGTGAGTGGTGACCATCTCCATACAGAGCTGCAGAAGAACAAAAAGGGGTTGGCCATATACTTAAAATTATGTATACTGTATGGTATGCTTCACTTATTACAGCAGCAGCCACAATGAAGTCTCTCTGCCACCCATGGATGCTGTCTTTAAACCCTGGAGCAGCGGTTGGTGTGTCCATAGCTCTCTCAACATGACTTACACACATGACTGCCTCCCAGACCACATCCTCTTCTGCGCAGGTGCTTAAAGAGGACCTCTCACCACTCCTGACATGCCTGTTTTAATATCTTCATGCATTCCCCATGTAATAACAATTCTGGAACATCTATTCTTATGTCTGTATGTTGTGCCATTCCTTTATTATTTCTACTAGAAGTTATGAATGAATTGCTAGCAGTCTGCAGTAAGGGAACCGAGGGGAGGTAACCAGTTGGGGGGGTGTACCTGCATAAACTCACTCTATCCAATCAGTGCTGCCATTTTCAGACTGTGCAGGTACACCCCCCCAACTGGTTACCACCCCTATGTACCCTTACTGCAGACTGCTAGCAATTCATTCATAACTTTTTGCAGGAATAATACAGGAATGGCACAACATACATTCATAAGAATAGAGGCTCGAGAATTGTTATTACATGGGGAATGCATGAAGCTATTAAAACAGGCATGTCAGGAGTGGTGAGAGGTCCTCTTTAAAGCGCTCTGCACTTGGGCAGATACAAGTAGCAGAATCTACACACTTTCAGAGAATGCAGTGACTGCCATCTTGTTTAAGAGTATGGATGTTGCATCCAGTGTTCCCACATGGTAACCATGGGAAGCAGGGGGCTGCAGTGTGGCTGCTGCAGTAGAAAGTGTGGCTTACTATGCCATTATACATCATTTTAAGTTTGTTGCAGAAATGTCTTCAGTAAGTGGTCAACTCGATTAAAAGGGTTTTCCAGGACTAAAATAACGATGACCTATCTGTAGGATAGGTCATCAATATGAGATATCTCTGCTCCATACATTGTACAAGGGTCAGTCTCGATTACTGCACCTCAGTTCTCATTCACTTGAACAGGAGCATTAATTGCAGTACCTGAGAATGGCCACTACAGTGTACGGCGCTGTGGTGTTCCAGCTCCATACAGTGTATACTTAGGGAAACTGTGGCTGCCCCTAAAAGCTGATCAGTGGTGGTGCAGGGTGTGAAACCCCCACCATACTGATGTATGTCCCAGAAAACGTCTTTAATTGATCGCAAATAATAAATGTACTTTTAATAACCATTATTACTGGACCATGATTAAAATTTCGTTCTGCATATTTTTGGCTTTAGGGAGAAAACCTGGGCTTTACTAGGTACTGTAATTACTCCAGTATAGTTACTAAAACTAATGAGACTACTGCCAGCAGAATGGTTTTCTGTTAATAATACAACATAAATAAATTACCAGAGAGCTTCATAAGAAGTTCAGAGGCAGCCTTGACAGAGATATCCTGTGTTAGCAAGTTTGGCTGTGGTTCCTGGGATGTGGCTTTTTCTGGCGTGCTTGCGTGTCGGGCCTCAGATTCATGGCTGTAGTTATATCCAGACTGCGGGGACAAGGAGTTGCTAAGTTCTCCATCATTAGGCTCTTCTTTAACTTTGAGAGTCAGAGGATCTTTCTGATTTGCAGCTGTTTATAGAAAATACAGACTGGTTAAACAGAGAAGACACGCTGCCAACAAGATTGTTATGGTATCCTGAGCCCTAAATATTAAATTATAACCTAGCTTTAACACTAAGTGGACTACTTCACGTGATGAGACCAGAAGAGAGATTAAATCACATTGCTATAATAATTACGAGTGACGTCTTCTCATACTGAATGCTGTGCCGAGCATTTTGTCTTTTTTACCTTTCAGATGATGTTTCAGAGCCATCGTAATTATTGCCCTTTGTCCAAGAGACTATAAGGCTACTTTTATACTTGCGTTGTTGTTTTCCGGTATTGAGATCCGCCAGAGGATCTCAATACCGGAAAAAAAAAACATTTCCGTTTAGTCCTTATGCATTGTGAACAGAAAGAAATCCGTTCAGGAGGCATCAGGATGTCTTCCATTCCGGCAGCATTCTGTTTTGTGACTGGACATAAAAGGGGAAAAAAAACGGATTGCACTGAAAGCAATGTAAGTCAACGGTGACAGATCCGTTTTTTTTAGGAGCCTAAAAAAAACGGATCTGTCACCCATTGACTTTCAATGTATTTAGTGACGGATCCGTTTTTGATTTCACACAACCACATCCTAATAGAACGGATGCATCCTGATGTGCAAAATCAAAACGGATCCGTTTAATTCCGGTATTGAGATCCTCTTCCGCAAGTGTGAAAGCCTAAGCCAGAAGTGTTTGGTCTGCAAAAGGAACACAGCTGTCACACAGTGTGAATGGGGCCTAAGTAGGATCTCTAGATATATACAGGGACATTATAGCATCTGTCCCAGTGGATGTCTACAGTGCCTACTAATATTGAGTTATCTACATAATTATTTTTGTCATAGTCATGGGATATTATACTTTTGTATTACTTTTGCTAAATGTATCACACTGTGTTTATTTAAAGGGTTTGTCCCATGAAAAATATTCTAATTTTTTCAAACCAGCACCTGGAATCTGGATAGTTTTGTATTTGTAGGTAGTTAAAAATGTAGTTAGTCATTGAGTTATTCAATAAAATCTATCTGCAGAGTGCGGTTTTCTTCTTTTTCTTATTCTTCTGTCCACCTCAGTAACATCACTGAGGTGGACGCACATGCTCAGCTCCATTCTTCAATTGCCACACAGGGAGAGAGCTGCAATAGAAAAGTCACTCCCCTTTGCTGTGACAGGGAGCGAGCTGCAGCAGAAAGGACACACCCCAACTTGGAATAAATCTAGAAGAGAAATGAATGGGGAGATCTCTGGATCCATGTGAGGTACAGGGCTTTGGTTCTGGCTTTGTTAGAGAGAGACTGTCATGTACTATATGATGTCTGATTTTCATTTTTTACATTAATCTCATAGATTGTAAGCTCTTGCTAGCAGGGTCCTCATTCCTCTTGTTGTTGCTATGTTATTTATGGCTGTTTGTACATGAACCCCTGAACTGTAAAGCGCTGCGGAATATATTGGCGTTCTATAAAAAGATTAATATTATTATACGGGATAACCCCTTTAAAGGTCAATATGCATCATCCAGAGTTTCTGCTATAGGTGTGTGTAGACAAAATAACCAATCCTGAATCCGCTACTCTTTCCATGCCAACCTACCATCCTAGTGAAGTTGAGCTTACGCCTCCCTTCTTTCCTCCTTTTATTTTAAAAAGTCATAGATTAAATGGATTTTATTAATTTTAAGAGGAATGTGTTTTATGCCAGAACTGAAATGGTAAATAAGCGACCCACTGGTTGGCATTTTATTAGCCTGGCGTGGAGTAATGATATGCACCATGAATCCACCTTACCAGAGCATCAATATACTCAATATATAGTCATATAGCCCAATACCCTAACCAGAATTCACTTGCAATAAAAAAAATAAAAAAAAAGATGGGAAATTTACTAAATATAAAGCCACTTCACATGCCGGGTGATGAGGGATAGGAATGGTTAATCAGGGATTTTATGCCTTTGAATATAAATATTCTCTTGTTATAGTATTTGCTTTATTTTGCAGTGTTATGTTGCAGGCAAACAGTGAGCACATCCCGAAAAATAAGAATAATGGTGCAGCATCTGCAGGCCTAAGAAGACGGTCTGATGCTGTGGAAATGAAAAAGTCATTGTGACTTGGATAAGGCAAAATGTAAAGTCTAATATGATCTCTTTGGGCCTTGTCCAATGTAATATGTCACACAGAGTGTGTATTCAATTTGCAACAGAAGCCAAGGGTTGAAACACTAAATTGTAATAAAAGTCTCCCTGAACTATTTGAGCCCATGGCTTATAATCACGTTTAGACCACTGTCAGTATTTAATCAAATTCAGCCTATTCGATCAGCACTTTAATTATTAAAGCTCTTACCGCTTCGATCCGAATAGAGGATTCACAATACATTGGGATGGGAAGGAGCAGACTTAAAGGGAATGCATCACATACGTAGGGAGTCATTTACTAACTGATATAGGACAGTTTTCTGGCGTATATCTGTTGCAGGGGTGGAGTGAGCATTTTGACTGCAAGAGAATTTAGCAGAAATTAATGTGCTGCAGACTGTGCAAAATGAAAAGTGCATTTTATTTAACAGATATGGAATTTTAGCGGCCAATATGTTGAGTCCAGTTTGTGCGATCGGAGACGCACATCACACTCCTTATTAAAATACTAGGTACAGAAATTCCATAAATCTATACGTAAACTGCTGTACAAGTGCACGGCACGGCTCAGAAGGGAAGGAGCACCAACTGGCTTTTTGACTGCAGATTTTGCTGGAATGGTGTTCAGGTGCTACATCACATTAGCAGAGCCCCTGCACCTCCAATACATGGTCCCATTTTGGAAACCACACCCCTCAAGTTATTTATCAAGGGGTTATAATGGAAGCGCTCATTAGTATTTGCTTTAAAAGACGCGCCGACATTTTCCCCCCCTCTTGGGGGGAAAAAGTGCGTCTTATAAAGCGAAAAATACAGGATTTATATATAAAGTATGTATAAAAATTTGAATTGAAAATAAAAGAAAATCTGTATGGTTCACTCTATTCATTGATATCTATTGAAAAAGAAAAATAATCACTCCATAAAGTGCTGTTCATTTATGCAGAATGCTAACATTTGACAGGAAAAATAGCAAAGCACGCAGCCCTATTTTTCTCGTCAAAACTAACATCTCTGCGGAAAATGCGGAACCTGACTGACATTATAAATCAGGTGCTGTAAATTTCATAGAAACAAAATTGTGTTCATTGTTGAATGTACATTGTTGGCTTTACTATTTTTAATATAGAATAATGCTTATGAAAATGTGCAGAAATCAGAGTCTCATTTCCTTTCTGGGATTCAAGTCCCCACCTATCCCTTGGTTGAACTTGATGGACTTAAAGGGAACCTGTCATCTCTGAAACACCCCCTGAACTAGAGTAAGCATTGTATAGTGTAAGTGATGCTGAATCCGATTATGTAATTTTTATCTTCATACTCACTTCCATTCCGACACTGTGCTCCCACAAACCTGCAGTAAAATACATTGACAGGACTCTTCTTTAAATCCTCTCCATTATGTGAGTGAGCACCGGAGTCCAGTGAGTGCATTTTACTGCAGGTTTGTGGGAGCACAACATCAGAATGGAAGGGAGTATGAAGATAAAACTTACATATTCAGATTCAGCATCACTTACACTATACAATGCTTACTCTAGTTCAGGGAGTGTTTCGGCGCTGTCAGGTTTCCTTTAAGTCTTTTTTCAACCATATTAACTATGTAATAAACACCCTACAAATGGCGTAAACAGGGCCTCAAGTAAAGCTACATTGTGGAGCCTGATGGTAAAGTCCCTGCTACTACATATATTGAGTAGTTCAGGACTTCAATCTGATGAATGCAGAAAACTAGTTGCCACTTGCAGATTCAGGCTAGATGTCTTCATACACTGCCAACACAACTGTTGTGTACTCCTGTGCTGGAAGAAGTAACTGCATGCACGGGCCAGGAAAATCCTGCTCACATATAACTTCCAGCCAGTAGAGGTGCATACCTAACGGGAGGAACGGTACTAAATTTAAGTACTAAAGAAGGCGGAAGGACAGCCATCTGCCAACACTGAGAGGGGAAGACTGTGCTATGACTACTGGGGGAAGATGTGGCTTGTTGCGACTACTATGGGAAGGACCTTCTTTGACTACTGAAGGAAATCAAAGTGGTACTGTTGTGACTGCTTGTGGAAAGTATGGCTGGTGAAGCGTAGTTGGTTAACAATGTATATATGGATCACTAAACTTAGATAGATTATACATGTTAAGCATGTATGGGCATGTCTCCTGGTTGACTTGTCTGTACCACACTGTCTTCTACAATTGGTACAATGTTACCTAAAAATTATGCAAAGTGATTGGATGCGAGTGTTGCTCACAAATAAAAGTGTCACCTTCGTCATGTAACTCAGATCAACACAATACATCTAGAATGCAGTGTAGACACAGAAACTTGACCTTCCTGACTTGGTTTCTGAACAGAGAACCCTGTTGGTAAAGAGAGAGTTCTGGAAGCTCTACTGTGACTAGTGGGAGATGAGAGACTTCTAGGCTGGGTTGAGAGGGAGGAAGGGTGGTCTTTAGTAGTCGTAGAGGAGGAGACAAGGTTGTAACTACTTAAGGGTGAGAGTGAGGGTGCTGCTCTAAGAAAGAGAAGGTAAACCTTGTAAACACTTGAGGGCAGATGATGGTAAAAACCTTAAAAGGGGTTCCCATCTTGTACACAGGTCCTAATTTACAGAAAATGGAACAACACAACTAGGCAGGGACAACAGAAGTGTGTGGAGGCAGCAATACAGCAGTCCAGCAGAAAATACTGCCCTGGTAGAACCAAATACCACATATGGCCAGTCCGTCCCTGCTGGGGAAGAAGGAGTGCAAAATCTGACTCACACATTTTGGTTGTAATGCTTTGCTGATGTTCCTTTTTGGATCTGATTCAGAAGAGAAGAGGTACATGAAGGAAATCTCTATAGAGGTCTTACCCACTGAACTCTGATTTTATAATTGTTATGTTTCATCTGAAGCACTGTAAATGTATGGTCTTCAAAAGGAAAACAGAATGTACATTGTTGGATAATGTAATGTTATAATCATGCACTCTCATAGCTGATGCATGCATGACTAAAAAGGAACTTCTGTACATGACTGGATATTGACTGAGGCTATAAAAATAGATTAAGGGAACAAACAGAGGAAGGATATAACAATTACCAGAGAAAGCATCAGGTCATCTTTTAGGTCAAAGAGTAAATGGAAAAAATATCAAGAGGGGACAGCTTCTTTAATTTAATTTCATGACATTCAGCAAGCAAAGTTATCTTTGGTAGTATGACAATCACGTAGATTTCCAGCATTCCAAACAAACCACATAAGTATTGACCCAAAAAATGGCCAGCTCACTTAGCATGTTTTCACAATACTGACATGACCATGGCAGAGGTAAAATATGCTATATTCCAAGAAATCTAGAGAAAGCTGGATACAAAACACACAATTTCAACAATATAAGGTACTCAATGGCCTATGAGCAAAGTTACAGAGCTCAGTTACCACAAGGGTTTACGACAAATTTAATTTGAAGATGCCCCAAAAAGGGTAAAATCCATTATTAACTGCCAGTTTTTGGACCATTCATAAACGAACTAAGACATGAACTATGCCTGATGCATGGCCTGGATGTTCCAAAACTTCCCAAAACATGATTCATGTAGATGTAGATGCTGCGTTATGTTTTGCTTTCTCTGTGGTACACTTTGTTCACAGAGGCAATGAAGGCTCTGTAGAGGTATTTTTCACATCAAAACAATGGGCACCTTGGTGGAACCCAACGGGCTACATTACAGGTCAGTCCGGTAGATGCAGCAAAGCATTGTGGCTTCAGTTATAACCTGACGCTATAATGCAGATTGAATAGAGCCTGAGGAAGCCAATGGTGAAACACGTTGGACCTGCAAACACTGTTGTGGTTGGTATTTACTTTTATCAACTTAGATTTGTGTATCTACTATAGAAAAATGAATGTATTACCTTCTGCAGCGATCATACCGTATAACAAAAACACATGACCGCTGCAGTCACTCATTGTCCTCAACAGTCACAGAATATTCTGCAGAACATCCAATCTCATATGGATGAGCTAACAATTATGGCTTCAGTGGATGCAGCTCATCTTCCATCTCCTGTCCGAGTGACAATGCCATCTTCTTGAATTTCTGGGCCGCACTTGCCTGTACCTGCTTGCTATAAAAACATCCCAAAGTCATGCAGAGGATTTATTAATCAATGTACCATCCATTTTGAAGTCCTGGCATATAAATTTCCATCTGATTGAGTAAAGGTGGCATTCATCTTGTCTTTGCTAATGGGAGAAACAATGGCCTGGGCTTCTCCATTTTGGGTGCTGAACGACATGTTATGTCCAATCTGCAGAACTTTTGTGAGTTCTGCCAGAAAAGTCTTTAACCTGGTCGGTCTTTGTCTGCAGCAACCTCTTTGCTTTATCTCTGTCAAGGTACCTCTACTGTGGGACTGTACACCATTCAGTATTGCACCTTGGCAATTGAACTGGAATAATACAGTGTTGGAAGCTACCTTCTGGGAAGGACTGTTTGGTCACATGAAAGATAAGCTACCTGGACGAGACTTCCCTGCCACCCTGGATATCCAGGAAAGACAACTGGAAACTAATCATACCTGTTATGTGCCTTCAAAACAAGGAGACCCATCCAGCCTCCCATAAAAGTGATAGCCTTTATTCTTTAAAGCGATAAAATATCCAATGACAAAGTACAGGTACACAGCGTTAGCATCTGCGCATTTTGGATCTTACAATGTGACCCTGACTTTTTTTTCCCACTTCTCTTCTCTGGTCACATCTAATACTGCTCTAACCAAGAAATGGGTTCACTCCAAGAACTTCAAGCTGAAGTGACCTTTACAGAGAACTCACTCTCTGCCTCTGTTCTTCATCATCCTGACACTAAGCCCTTCATCCCGGATGTTGATGCTTCTTCTGTTGGTGCAGTCCTGTTACAAAAAGGAAATAATGGGAAAACCTTTACTTGGCTTCTTCTGCAAAGCATTTTCTCCAGCAGAGACGAATTACAATATCAGAGACCAAGAACTGCTGGCAATCAAGTTGGACCTGCTGGAAGGAGCTCCTCATTCAGTCACCATCTATTGAGACCATAAAACTGCCCATCAAGATCGTTGTGCCTAATTTTTTTTCCAGCTTCGGCTTTTATCATTGTTTTAGCCCTTCAGATAAGAATATCAAGGCTGATGCCCTTTCTCGATCCTTTTACTCTTCTGGTATTGCGGTTGAACATCAGTATATGGTTGACCCAAGTCAGATGTTGCTTGTCACCCTTGTACAAACTCATGACATCTTTCCAAGATAGATTTTTGTCCCTGAAGTCTGAAGGCAGCAAATTCCTTTTGGGGGTCACTTATCTAAACTTGCAGGTCACATGGGAGCACAAAATACTTTGGAGTTTGTCTATTACCATTATTGGTGGCCCTTATTGCCTTGTAACATAAAAGATTTTATGGCAGCTTGCTCTATTTCTACACAAAAAAGGTTTACATAAAAAACCTGCTGGACTATTGCCTCCTCTAACCATTCCAAATTCCCTCTGAACTCATAGCGACTTTAAAACTGACTTCCCAAATTCCACCAGCAATACTATAAACTTTGGCGGTCATTTATTAAGACCGGCGTTTTAGACGCAGGCCTCTACATAACTTTGGCGTATCCAGGGCCAGTCTAAATGTAAGACAGCTTCCTTTCTGGATTACATTTAGACCATTTTCTACACCTAAATCAGGCATAGAAAATAATGAATGAGATGGGCCTCCCGGCCTGTCCCACGCCACACCCACTTTTTTAGACTTGTTGTGAGCGAGGAAAAGTTGCAGATTGTGGCACAAATAACCTTTACACCACAAATACGCCTAATATAGGCGTATTTCTGAATAGTAAATGACCTCCCTTGTCTCGTCTTCCCACACCAATTGGGTGAGTTTACTACCATGTCCAAAATTCTCCAACAACAACTACAGGAGAGTCCAGTATAGACTCACCATTCTTTATCATGTAGAACAACAGCCAAGGGTTCCCCTACCTAATTCATTGCTTGCTTTTCAAAATTCCAGCAGCCACCTCTACTGTCTCTGACTTTGTATTGATCTGATAAGAAACAACATGTTCATTATTAAAAGCCAATTCCCGCTTTAAATGACACGCTGGTCATGAATGTAGATCTCCTCCTTAATTTTCTCCAAAGTCGGGCTCTCTTTGATCATTTAAAGACACCCTGCTACAAACTGGCCCTCAATTCTTGGGGTCATTCTGCCGTTCTGCCATAAATTAATCACATAATTAACAAACTTCACATTCCTACATCCTTGCGGATACCAAATTTATTCCATGTCTCACTTCTCAACCCTGTCAACCTTAATCATGATTCTAAAGGTGGCCATACACATAAGACAGAAGTTGGTTGATAGTTGAACAGCAGTTGAACAAACATATGGTGGGCGTGCCTTTCACAGACACGACCATACACATTTTAGTCCATATTGGCTGTTACAATTGTTCAAATTGCCCTCATACATTTAATGACACCGGGTGATGGACGAAAGATCTTTCTGGGAACGTTCTTCAAAGAAAAATCTTTCGACCAGAAACGAACTTCCTTTGAACTAAAGATCTTTTGTCTTTTATTAAACACAGCCAACTTCTTTTAAAAAAAATAATACTCTGTCATCAGTAAATTTCAACTGATGAACGTTCATTTTGGTTGAAATTGCCCATTTTGATCAACTTTAGACTAATGTGTATGGCTACCTTAAAACCCTAGCTGCAGAGACTGAGCTCAATTTTGAAGTTTAGGAGATTCTTGATGTCAAAATATGCAAGGGAACATTTTTCTATCTTGTGGCCTGGAAGAATTTTGATCCTGGGGAGACCTGATCTCACTTGCAAATTTATTCACAGGCATAAGAACAGAAGCCAGATAGTGTAACAGTAACCCCCCATTTACAGCCCTTGTTATTATAGCTGACAGGATGCCATGCTTCAAAATCAGTTCTGCTATCTGGGCTCACTGACTATGTTAACTGACCACAATCAGTTGCACAACTAAACAGTTCTTAACCTTTTCAGTAATGAACTCTGTGGCTATTTATGGACATCTCTCCCCCTGCTCCTTGCCTGAACAACAGGTTATGTTTGTTTATGTACTGTTTGGACTGACTTGAAATGCTTGGATTTGATTGGCCTGCTGCTTGCCTTTGACTGCTTGAATTATCAACTTACATGAACTGCTAAACATTTAGGTCATGGTGTTACTAAACAGCCTAAAGATGCCCAAAGGAACTATGTTTTTCTTTCTGGAAAAAAACATGTGCAAATCAGAAAGCAAGTATGATGTGATTGATTGGGAGAGGGTTGATTACATGCACAGTAGTCCATGTGACCTCTACCCTTTGGGTCAAGTACAGTTAACCAGAAAGGCAAAGATCTATGACTCATCTTCTCCCTGAAACCTGTCAGCACTTCCCCCAATGCCCCCCTCTCATGCTAGCCAGCTGAAGGGGGTAAACAAGTATTTTAAGCTGCTCTATATCAGGATCTTAGGCTGTATATCAGCTAGTGATGTAAGGTCTTGTTTTAAAGCTAAGAATCTAAAACTTAAAACAAGACTTTAGAAAAGTGCGTCTCCAGCTATATCTTGGCTATCACCAGTCTTGCTTTAAAACAAAACCTCAAATCTTTAGTTGCCATGAAGGCCGATATTTAGCCATTTGTAGCTAGCAGTCTGGTGATGCTGGACTTTGGATTATATATTTTGTCTTGATAAAAAGTGTATCTGATAAGTCTTAAAAAAGTGCATCTTAATAGTCTGAAGAAATGCAGTGGAGTTTTGGGTGCCTTCTTCATAGTTGTTGTTATAGCATACTCTGGAACATGTGCCACTTTTAAGCATTTATGCTCGCTGTAAAGGTCAATATATGTGGACAGGACACATGGTGAAATAGGTCTAAAAGCTAGATGGATCAAGAGTAAAGGCTTTTACCTCTGAACTCAGGCTGTTTACCTTTGACAAAGTAAACTTAAAAATATATGATCCTGGTGTTTCTCCTTGATTTTACTCCAATTTTCCTCAGCTTAAGTACACCCCAAATACATGGCATGTACTCTCTTTTGTGCATGAACTCCAGGTTGGGAACCAAGAGGGAGATTTATTATACAGTCATGGCCAAAAGTTTTGAGAATGACACAAATATTATATTTTCACATGATCTGCTGCCCTCTGGTTTTTATGTGTGTTTGTCAGATGTTTTTATCACATACAGAAATATAATTGCAATCATATTATGAGTAACAAAAGCTTATATTGACAGTTAGAATGAGTTAATGCAGCAAGTCAATATTTGCAGTGTTGACCCTTCTTCGTCAGGACCTCTGCAATTCTCCCTGGCATGCTCTCAATCAACTTCTGGACCAAATCCTGACTGATAGCAGTCCATTCTTGCACAATCAATGCTTGCATTTTGTCAGAATTTGTTGGTTTTTGTTTGTCCACCCGTCTCTTGATGATTGACCACAAGTTCTCAATGGGATTAAGATCTGGGAAGTTTCCAGGCCATGGACCCAAAATCTCTATGTTTTGTTCCCTGAGCCATTTAGTTATCACCTTTGCTTTATGGCAAGGTGCTCCATCATGCTGGAAAAGGCATTGTTGATCGCCAAACTGCTCTTGGACGGTTGGGAGAAGTTGCTCTCGGAGGACATTCTGGTACCATTCTTTATTCATGGCTGTGTTTTTAGGCAAGACTGTGAGAGAGCCGATTCCCTTGGCTGAGAAGCAACCCCACACATGAATGGTTTCAGGATGCTTTACAGTTGGCATGAGACAAGACTGGTGGTAGCGCTCACCTCGTCTTCTCCGAATAAGCTGTTTTCCAGATGTCCCAAACAATCGGAAAGGGGATTCATCAGAGAAAATGACTTTACCCCAGTCCTCAGCAGTCCACTCCCTGTACCTTTTGCAGAATATCAGTCTGTCCCTGATGTTTTTTTTGGAGAGAAGTGGCTTCTTTGCTGCCCTCCTTGAGACCAGGCCTTGCTCCAAGAGTCTCCGCCTCACAGTGCGTGCAGATGCACTCACACCTGCCTGCTGCCATTCCTGAGCAAGCTCTGCACTGCTGGTAGCCCGATCCCACAGCTGAAACACTTTTAAGAGACGGTCCTGGCGCTTGCTGGTCTTTCTTGGGCGCCCTGGAGCCTTTTTGGCAACAATGGAACCTCTCTCCTTGAAGTTCTTGTTGATGCGATAGATTGTTGACTGAGGTGCAATCTTTCTAGCTGCGATACTCTTCCCTGTTAGGCCATTTTTGTGCAGTGCAATGATGACTGCACGTGTTTCTTTAGAGATAACCATGGTTAACAGAAGAGAAACAATGATGCCAAGCACCAGCCTCCTTTTAAAGTGTCCAGTGGTGTCATTCTTACTTAATCATGACAGATTGATCTCCAGCCCTGTCCTCATCAACACCCACACCTGTGTTAATGGAGCAATCACTGAAACAATGTTAGCTGGTCCTTTTAAGGCAGGGCTGCAATGATGTTGAAATGTGTTTTGGGGGATAAAGTTCATTTTCTAGGCAAATATTGACTTTGCAAGTAATTGCTGTTAAGCTGATCACTCTTTATAACATTCTGGAGTATATGCAAATTGCCATTTTAAAAACTGAAGCAGTAGACTTTGTAAAAATTAATATTTGTATCATTCTCAAAACTTTTGGCCATGACTGTAGACTGGTATTTTACGCACACCTCGTCATAAATAAGGTTCATCCTCCGGCAGTCCATGCACCTAGACTGCTGTACATTTCATTTGACTTTTAGGCCAGAAAAACGGTATAAAAGATGATAAATTTTCTGGCCCTGCCCCTTCTCTAGAATGAGGCAAGGGCGGCGTAGAAACTACATTTGCAACAATGTTTTGTCACTATGACATTAAAAAAAGTTGCAAATACAGCATTTGTAACTTTTTTACCACCAGAAGATAAATCTCCCCCTCAAAAGGATGTAAATGATAAATGACATAGCTTACTTTTATTTTATAGCACAAATCCACCAAGCATGCATGATTCTGAATGGGAACTCAGTGACATGCAAGAAGATGATATTGGTGCCAGTGAGAGAGCTTGGACCTCTACCAACTAGTACATTAAAGTAATTGGGGACCTTCACACATGTGGTGGTAACACAACTGTGTCAAATACTTAAAGCAAATGACATCATGTAGAGAAAATTAATACAAGCCACTTACTAATGTATTGTTATTGTCCATATTGCCTCCTTTGCTGGCTTGATTTATTTTTCCATCACATTATAGACTGTTCGTTACGACCACCCTGCAATCTATCAGTGGTGGTCATGCTTGCATTCTACACGAAAAAGCGCCGGCCTATTTGGTGGCCGGGACCATGGGAACACTGATGAGCTAGTGCTTTTTCAAACAGTGTGCCAGCACAGCCACCGCTGATAGATTGCAGGGTGGACGTAACCATGGAAATGAGCAGTGTATAATGAGATGGAAAAATCAACAGAGCCAGCAAAGGAGGCAATATGGATAATAACAATACATTAGTAAGTGCCTTGTATTAACTCTCTCTACATAATAAATGCCACTTGCTGATGCGAGACAACCCCTTTAAACTAAAAAAAAAAAACACAACTAATTCTGAAAGGGTTTTTTGCATTCCACATACTGCAGAGACACAAGAATTATCATAAGTATATAACAATCCGATTTTCAAGCTTTTGGTTCCCCTTTAAACAGCATTTTTGCAGTTGGAATTCAGTTGTGCAATATAAATATATTTATTCCAACTGAATGAAAAAAAGCCTATCTCACATTAAAGATAAGTGCATACGTTTACATTACCATCCAAATGCTGCATCTAAGTGATGAAAATATTACAGATACATCCTTCAACCCCTGTGACTTTATATCCTGTTGCTAGGCAACAAAGCTTATAGGTCAGGTGCAGGGACCTTTAGTAAGTCACCATGAAATGGCTAGGCCTTTTGCATAAATGAAATACATTTGCATGTGTCTCCTGGCATATCAGTATTTCAATAGATTTCTCACTGTGCAATCTGATGTATAGAGTTCATTCTGACAGCTGGCTGTGACCTTTTGTATTGCACTATTGTACACACTCTGAAGACCAATGTGATTTCAATTTCTTGCTTGAGGTTTACTGTATGCCAAGTTCATGGTGACAATCACTTTTTCGCACATATAGACCAGCAAGCTAAATAATCACGTATCATAATCTTTAGAAGAAATATAGTACATTTTTGGGCTGTTACTATTTGTTTTCTAAGGTTTCATGGGCTTAAAGAGAGATTCCAAAAATGCAAACATATCCCCTATCCACAATATAAAAAATAAGTATCTGATTGGTGGGGGTTGGACCCCCACCAGTCCCAAGAATGGAAGCCCCATGTCTTTGTATGAATGAAGTGACAGGTCAAACAAACGCATTGCTGCGCCATGCATTCTCTATGGGACTGCCAGACGTTGTGGGCATGCTCAACCTCCCGCTCCATTCAGATGAGGACATGGGATCCCTGTTTATCAGACATTTATATAAACTGCCTGTCCACTTATCCACCTCCATGGAGATAGCACATAATCCAGTTTCATTTCAGGCCTGTCACCTCCGGCACACCCTAATAAGTGCTAGAATACATATACACAACACCACGAGCGGACCCCGGATCAGTCATTTCTATGTCGATACATATCCCTTGTGACAAATACGTGACATTTGTAATTGACTCTATGTGTTTCTTACATTCATGCTCAGTTAAAGGCCAAATTGTAGCGTGTGGCCAGTTGACAACCTCACATTCCTTCTCTGAAACTCGGCAAGGAGATTGGAGGATTATGGGATTTTTGAGCTCCATCGTGCCTTTGTTTGAAGAGACTGAAAATGATCCTCAAACCTGTTTGACTTTGGTCACCAAATGAATTGGCTGGAGGGTAGGACACATCTGCTAACATTATCTGTTAACCATCCAAATGGGCAAAGTAAATATAAGGTGTATTTGCCCAAGGAAAACTTTTTTAAAAAACCCACCTGGATATCAGTGAGGGAAAGTCCGTGAGAGTGGGGCCATGCTATAACATCAGAAGTTGAATCACAGCTCAAAGGATAAAGGACAAGAACTGAATGCCAAGCTCCACTGGCAGGACTACCCGAACCACATCTTTTAGAGACGTGAGTTTAGTTTTAAGTAATGCCCATTTCTTTACCTCCCTTATGTTGTCCTTCTGTCACTTGTATGCAGTGTTGCTAAATCATAATAAACCGTAAAAAGAGTTTTCTGAGATTTTTATACTGATGACCTATTCTCTGGATAGGTCATCAGTATTTGGTCGATGGGGGTCTGACATCCAGGACCGCCGATCAGCTGTTTTGAGAAGGCAAATGGCCTTCCTGTGAGCGCTGCTGCCTTCTCGCAGCTTACCAAGCACAGCTCCGTACATTTTATAGCAGCTGTGCTTCGTATTGCAGCTCAGCCCCGTTCACTTGAAAGGGGGCTGGGCTGCTCCTAGACCACATGATTCATGAACAGGTGATCAGTGGGGATCCCAGGTGTCAGACACCCACCCATCAGATACTGATCACCTATCTAGAGGACAGGTGATCAGTAAAATAAATAAATAAAATCTCAGAAAACCTCTTTAAGTTTAATATCTGCTGTGTTTTCCTGTTGATGGAACCCGGTTATATCTAGTATTGAAAACTACTCTGTGTTAAAGAGGACCTTTCACCGCTCCTGACATGTCTGTTTTAATAGCTACATACATTCTCCATGTAATAACAATTCTGGCACTTCCATTCTTATGGCTCTATGTTGTGCCATTCCTTTATTATTTCTACTGGAAGTTATGAATGAATTGCTAGCAGTCTGCAGTAAGGGTACAAAGGGGAGGTCACCAGTTGGGGGTGTGTACTTGTACAGTCTGACAATGGCAGCACTGATTGGATAGAGTCAGACTGTGCAGGTACACCCCCCAACTGGTTACCTCCCCTCTGTACCCTTACTGTAGACTGCTAGCAATTCATTCACAACTTGTAGTAGAAAAAATAAAGGAATGGCACAACATAGAGTCACAAGAATAGATGTTCCAGAATTGTAATTACATGGGGAGTGCATGAAGCTAGAAGAGGTGAAAGGTCCTCTTTAAGCAGTGTATTGCCTCAGCTACAGAATACCTGAGAGTCGCTGTGCAGTGGGTAGGAGCCCCAGCAAGTAACAGTGGGGTCCCATAGATTATAGCACAGTATCCGTCTTTCTATAGCCTAGGGTAGTCTAGGGATAAAGAACTTGATGGCTGCAATGCACCTCAAAAACGTTGGGAAAGGGGCAACAAAAGTCTGGAAAAGTAAGTGGTACTTACTTAACCACTTTCCATCCGGGCCATTTACCCCCTTCATGACCAGGCCTAATTTTGCAAATCTGATATGTGTCACTTCATGTGGTAATAACTTTGGAACGCTTTTACTAATCCAGGCCATTTAGAGATTATTTTCTTGTGACACATTGTACTTTATGTTAATGGTAAATTTAAGTCAATATATTTTACTTTTATTTATAAAAAATCCAAAATTTACTGAAAATTTTGAAAAAAGTCACAATTTTTTAAATATTAATTTCTCTGCTTTTAAGTTGCATAGGGATATCTAATAAAATTGTTATTAATGAACATTCACCATATGTCTACTTTATTTTGGCATAATTTTGGAAATGTAATTTTATTTTTTGAGGACGTTAGAAGGCTTCGAATTTTAGATGTAATTTTTAAGATTTTCATGAAAATTTCCAATAGTTAATTTTAAAGGACCTTTGCAGTTCTAAAGTGACTTTGAGGGGCTTAAATAATAGAAACTCCCCATAAATGAACATATTTTAGAAACTACAGCCCCCAATGTAATCCAAACAGATTTTTACAAAGTTTGTTAACCCTTTAGATTTCCCAGAATTAAAACAGAAGGAAGGTGAAATTTAAAAATATATTTTTTTTTGCAGATTTGCAATTTTTAATTCATTTTTCCTATAAGATAGCAAGGGTAAACCGCAAATCAAAGATTTTATGGCAAAGAATGGGACAACTCCAAAAACTCCAGCAACTGGTCTCCTCACTTCCCAGATGCATACAGACTGTTGTAGACATGGCCTTGTCCCACCCAACCTTTCTGAGGTGCGTTGCTGCTATCAAGTTCTAAATGTAAAAAAGCACAAAAAAAGAAAACATCCCAGCACTTCCTTGTCTTAATCTCTACCTTTATTTGATCCCATTTTTTTTCTCACATGGCAATTAAAACTGCAAAATAAATAAGGAAATCATTTCTGTGCATCCAGCAGCAGCCATGTTCCCTCCCCATTCCTTGTAAACCTGTGTGGATATGGAGCCTCCAGCCTCTACAGTAGGACAAAAAGTTTATTTAGCCCATCCCTTGGCTAAGCGTACCCCCTCAGACGTTCCTCAGCAAAAAATGGAACAGCCCAGCAGGAGTTTAAAGCTGTAGCCTCTCTATGATTTATACAAGACTGTTTTTCTTTCAGGAACAGAGCACGATTATCTTTATGTTTTTTTTATATCTAGATTTAGTTTTCCTTTAAAGGAAATAGAAGATCAGAAAATGACCAATTGTTTAAATCAAAATTTAAAGTTAGTTTTTGAAAATGTTTTGGCCATGCGCTTTTATTTTCCATGTCACTATCTGCGTAAAATAATACTGAAATGTTTCAGTAGTCACATCATTATCATCAAAGGCTGGATTACAAAGTAACAAACATCACTGACAATAGGTGAGGGTCATAGCTCCCCATCCCTGCACAATGACCTCTGTACAGGTCACAGAACATGCCTAGAAAACTCTCCCACAGAAGTCAATGAGGTCCCCGTCTGACCTCTATGGTCCATGTGGCCGCTGTAAAGCATATATAAATGCTGTTAACAGCATCTCAACAAAGATGGCTGCCCCCATAATTATCTACTGAAAACAGAATTAAAAAAAACTAGAACTTAAGACTTTCAAAGACATATTACTGTGCAATTATGTTTGACAAAACACAAAGCAAAGAGAAGTATTTCATGCGGTTATAAGATGGAGGCTGTACACTAAGTGGGTACAGTAAGAAAATGCCCATTAGTACTGGTAGTTTCTTTTACATTGTCACTGTACATACAACCTTATATGAACAGACAACATGAATCTTGTAGGCTTATTACTGACAGAGATGAAGCATCAGGCAAGAGAGGCTGAAGCTTTGGAGACATTTTTACTGTGCTGTGTAACACTCCAACGATTTGTCTATACTTTATACAATTGCTGCAAACCCTCAGATTTAAGTGGCATTAGGAAGTCCGTACAGACTTTCAGTCTCTGGGTATAAACAAGAACGTCTTCATTCACTCACAGTGAGTCTTTATGAGTAACTGCCTATCTCTGAATTTATGATATGACAATGGTGACAATCCTGACCAAAATTTGCTTCTGGTAGTGATGCTCATGCTAATTCACTTGCTAAGGTCAAGATACAAGAGCAAACACAGTATAAGACTTAGCACAAGATAAAATAGGTCCTCCTGTTTGTGGACTAAAGTGCAGCTAATGGACTAGCCTTTGGAGAGAGGAGCCTGGAGGAGAAGAGCACTGAAGTTTTCTATCGCACCCCAGTGCCAGATTCACAACTACACTGCTCAGTACAGCTGTGTAACGTCTCTCATGCTGCGAGACGGAGAGATAGGGGAGCTTAATCTCCTGAAACAATAGGTACTCTCATAAAAAAGGTCTCTCCCTCTAGATAACAATATCATGTTATGGAGACAATAACCCTGTATGCCCAAGGCCTACAAAAGTAGCTATTTTACCTGCAGAAAATGTCAAATGATTAAGGGCAGTATCTAATCACAGTTCATCATCTAGACAATTACCTTTTTTTTTTTCTGTGTTTAAAATATGATCTTTATAACCAGTGAATCCTCTCTCCAGCCTGCATTCAAAGGTCAAAAGCGCCACACTCTCTAAGGAGCAAGGATCAAGGGACATGAGAACACTAAGCTTTTCCAGGAACACATCGTAAGGCATTAAAGAAAAATGCAGAGAACAATATACTGTAATATTTTCATCTACCAGTCATTTCGATATGACATTTAGGAAAATGCAACTTGTATTTTTCAGTGGCCAATTACCATCCATTTAAGAGCACTGTCAATCTCTAGAGGCTTCTAATGGCATTTGTAATCATCACAGGAACAAAAAAAAAAAAGTTCAATTCCAAAAACACCAACATAGATTTATTTTAACTATAAATGTGAGTTCATTACTGTTCTGCTGCTTTGCCGACTAAACTCTGCCAGCTCATAATTTCAGTAATTTGCTGGAATATGGTTGGTCAAAGGGTAAATGTAAGAGAGATAGGGGGATATTATAGAGCTGCACAATGATCTAGCTTTGAACAGAGCTGGACTATTATTCACAGATGTATGGTGGCTTTTATAATGGCATATCGGTAATTTAACAAAGTTTTAGTGAACCGTCCCCGGCTAGCTAGCCTTTGTCTCCTGACAATGATGCTTTAAAGCAGCTGAATGGTTATTGCATTTTGTGATGCCCAATTTGAAGTATAACCTCTCGACAAGCTTTTACATTTGAGATTTATATATTACGTTTTATTTAAGAATTGCAACAATGTGCATTACTTTTCCAGACTATTAGGAACATTATCAACCAGAGAAACAAGTACGACGGTGGTAGTGATACAGCAGGTCAACACTGTCTAAATTGTGAAGAGTTGGAGACACTTATTTTACCTCCTAAATCTTTTATATAAAGGGTTTCATGCCGGTATACAGCATGAGACCACCAAGGCCAGTGAGAGGCTGCTTTGGTCGCATGACGTATACCTCTATGTCACCACTGAGGCCTTGTAGACACACCTTGAAGAAGACACAAGCTGTAAGGGGAGCTTCAAGTGGGTGCAGGCTCATTATTTATGAGATTTAGTGGCATCAGGAAGCTTTGATTGAACTCTGACAACCCCTTTACATTTTGGGTTGATATTTTGAAGGCTTTACAGCCAATTACTAGTTTTTCATAGTTGAGCTACAGACTCAATTTACAATGGTCACCCTGGAAACAATATTCTAACTTGAGGGAACACGCGCATACCTGAAAGTTACAATTTTCTTCAGGAAACAACTGCATTTTACTAACTCAACCCCATCTTCTGATCAAACATATACAATTCATCATGTTTTATGTAATTAATATGCATTTATGTATTTTTATGTATTTAGCTTTATTGCCCATGTTCATTGTAGCGCTCAACATATCAAGAGGAAACAGGCCTTCTTACATGACTTTAGAAATGTGTCCAAACAGACTCACAACTCCAACAATAAAGGGACTGTACAACTCAATAGTGCTCTCATACGCCCATATGAATAAACCATCTGTTTCAGCATATGCACTGCCATTCTATTCATTCTCTGTGGGACTGCTGAAGATGGCCACGTACAGTGCTCAGCTATCTCCAGCAGTGAATGAATGGAGAGGCAACAAGCAAGTTTGACCTGCCAATCCATTCATACCAGCACATGGGACCACTGTTCTTGTGATGGCCCCAGTGGTTGAACCACCACCGATCAGACATTTACTCCCTATTCGGTTGATCGGGGGTAAGTTGATTTCATGGAACAACTCTTTTAAGTTGGATTTCCACATAAGACCTAAAAATTACCATATTGTAGTAAAACAGATATTAGTGCGAGTTTGATAATCATTTTTGTTATGCTTACAAAGATATACTATATGGAGAAAATTTGGCCACACGTCTTAATCATTGGATTCAGGTATTTCTTTTTGCCCCATTGCCACAGGGGTATAAAATCCAGCCCCTAGCCATGCAGTTGGCCTTCACAAACATTTGTGAAAGAATGACTCGCTCTACAGAGTTCACTGAATTCAAGCGTACTGTAATAATATGGCAACTACAATGACAAGCGGAAGATAGAGAAGTGTAAAGCACACCTCCACTGGTATGAAGAGCAGTTGATAAAAGTTCTGTGGAATGACAAATCTATCTGGCAGCCTAAAGGACGAGTCTAGGTTTGGCCAGGAACACATTACCAGCCTGACTGCCCCCTGCCAAATTAAGTTTGGTGGACAAAGAATAATGGTATGGAAGTGTTTTTTAAGGGGCTGGACTAGGCCCTTTAGTTCAGTCTAGGGTGACTTAAAAAAAGTTATTAAAAAGGTAAAAAAAAGAGTTTCAAAACATAAAAAATATATTAACAAAATATAAAAATTCAAATCACTCCCCTTTCCACAGAATTAAAATAAAAATAAATAATGTCCACAAATGCTCAAACTATTAAAATATAAATGTACCGGAAAAAAAAAGCTTATAGGGAGTCAAAATATGGTGACGAAAAATACACAGAAAAACTATACAGATGTGGTATCTCTGTAATCATACTGACCCAGAGAATGAAGGGAACA
Organism: Rhinella marina; assembly: GCA_900303285.1. Classification (NCBI taxonomy): domain Eukaryota; kingdom Metazoa; phylum Chordata; class Amphibia; order Anura; family Bufonidae; genus Rhinella; species Rhinella marina. The sequence continues at coordinate 100,154 of ONZH01013051.1, read as the reverse complement.
ATTCAGTTTTACCACATAGGAAATGCTGTAAAAACAAAACCTGTTAAACTGTGGAGGAATGGCGTTTTTTGTTCCAATTCCATCCCATTTTGATTTTTTTTCCCAGCCTCTCACTACACGGTATGCATTATTAAATAGTGTCATTAGAAAGTACAACTTGTCCCGCTAAAAACAAGCCCTCATACAGCTATGTGAACGGAAAAATAAAAAGTTATGGCTCTGGGAAGTCAGGGAATAAAAAACAAAAATGTAAAAAATAAAAATGACTTGGTCCTGAAGGGATGAACGAATAGTAAAGTGTGAGTACATGAGGAATAACACTATTACTGGCTATGACAGTATATCACTTGTATCTGGCATTTTTAGCTTTCCTCTGTGTACAGAGAAAGTAGAGGAGAATCTGTTTCCTAACCTTCGCTTATGCACTTAGAAACAGTCTGAAGCTCATGGAGGACATTACAGAGAAATATTGTTCCGTACTGTTAAAGCACTTAGAAAGTTTATATCTCAGCCCATGTAGCTCTGGCAGTCTGCCTGTCTGTGTTTGCTCCTTCTCACTCCTACCTCACCACTCTCCATAGACTTGCATTGAAATGTGTAATATGATCCTCCTGTGGAACTGGTCCGTTTTGGATGAGACTAGGGCATTTTTCAAAGTGAAAAGCTACAGCTGATAACATGAGAGCTAGATATGGTTGGGCAAGTCTGGTGTGGAGGAATTTGAGTGGCCCACACAAAGCCCTGACCACAACCACATCGAACACCTTTGGGAACAACTATAACAGGTAATGCATGCCATGCCCTCTCAATCAACATCAGTGTTGGACCTCACAAATGCTCTTTTTGATGAATGGGCAAAAATTACCACAGACATACTCCAAAATCTTGGCGAAAGCCTTCCCATACTGAATGCTGTTTTAGCTGTAAAACGGGGACCAACTTCATATTAATGCCTATGGATTTAGAGTGGGATGTCATAAAAGCTCCTAGGTATAAATGTGTGGGTGCCCCAATAATTTTGTCCATATAGAATAATATTATGTTCTGCTTGGTTGTAGCGATCACTTTAGCAAAAGTGACAGTCATGTTGGTTTCCACTTTTGATTTTACTTCTCAAAAATAGATGATCAAGTGTAGATTTGTTAGCATGTTCTATAAAAAAGGGTAAAAACTGTTTACCAACTGTTGCTGAAAAGCTAAACTGGCCATATAAATGAGATAACTGTCCACAAATGGCTCACTTCTCCAACTGCAACCTCTCGTGATCCACACACATTTCGGCTGGGAAAAGCATGTATGTACTGTAAATGGGAGAGGGGGAGAACAACACTGCCAGCTTATCTCCCCAAGAACACAATCCAACATTCTCAAAATCTTCTCTACCCCAATATCTGTCATTGCAGCGAGAGTCAGGAGGCCCTCATATACATTAGAAGGTTGGCCGATCCTGCTAGCAGGCTTGGATGAGATTATATCAGAAATGCTTCACAGTTTAATGCAAGTGTGACAACATATATGGCTGTCATTTTTGCAAAAAAAAAAAAAAAGCCACCCCTGCAAAATGTAAAAATGTCCCTTCACTCTGACTTTTCATTTATACTTTGGAAATCCTCGTCAATGTCACTTTGAACAAAATATTCTACACACAATGTGAATGGATATAAGGAAATTATTCATACCTGATAACTTCATCAGAAAATCAGAAGCCATTTTGACAGAGATATCCTGACTGAAAAGAGATGACGGGCATGTAACAAAGTCCAAAGCATCTTTCAGCTTCATGCTGCTGTTGCTGCTAGGTCTATCAGGGAAGGGCATCATGGAGGGACAGTCATTGTCTTTTGGTTCCTCCTTGATAGATAGTGAACTCACAGCTGAAGAACTGATCTGACTTAGGTTTTCTGGAAGCTGAGAACTTTGTGCAGGTGAAGCACTCCCTTCATCATGGCTGCCCAAGGAATTATTAAAAGGCGATCCTTTGTTGTCGGGATCACTAGGCTCTTCCTTTACCTTGGCTTCAGCCCGAAGAAAGTGCTGATGACAGCGCATGTGAAGTTTCAGGCTGAAATGGCGTGAAGAGGTGAAAGGGCAGAGCTGACACTGGAAGGTCTCTCCCCTGTCTTGGTGCTGGTGGACCTGATGGTGGAATCAATAGTAATAAACATTAATGTTCTTTCCTTCATATTACTAGATTTCTCTTTGGACATTCTTCCTAGTAGTATTCAGCTTTACAACAATCCCATAAAATGTTACAAATGGACTGAGATAGATATGTAGTAGCTCTAATACAGAACATTCTTTTTTTTCTTTCTTCATATAAAAACTACCTATTATCACATACAGTATTTCGCTATTCATGTTCTTCCCTTAAGAGATTTTCATATTGATTGCCTATCCTCAGGTTAGGCAACATGTGATCAGTGTGAGTCGCTCTCCTGGCAACCGCCCTGATCAGCTTTTTGAAGAGGCTGTGGCACTCAGGTGAATGCTGCAGCCTCTTTCTGTGATGTCACGCTCATGGGGCACATGGCCAAGGTGCTGCCCAAGTCAATGGGGTTGAGCTGCTATACCAAACACAGCTGCTATCCTATGGATGGTGCTGTGCTTGTTAAGCTGTGAGGAGGCTGTGGCACTCACAGGAGTGCCACAGCCTCATCAAACAGGTGCCAGGAGTCGGACCCTCACTGATCATATATTGATGGCCTATCCTGAGGACAGACATCAATATGAAAATCTGGAAAAAACCCTTTAATACCTGACAGAAATTGTCCGGCGTGAAATGGCATGGTGAATTTTTCTAAATGTCTCCATTCTCTGACCACATTCCTTGAAACCATTCTGTTCACTTTTACCATTAAAGAGTCCATCTAGTCAGAGGACAGTTATCTTAAACTGTATGGTAGTAACTTCAGGCTACTGTCCCCCACTCCCGTAATGGTCCCAGAGGGAAGAAGCAGTCCGAAACTATATCCCTAGACTGTGCTAACACCTAGCACCTCTATGGAGTGGGCAAGCAGAGGTAGGTGATATCATTCACAAGCTTCTTACGCCTACTACCCGCAGCAGTCATAGGGGGAATAAGAAGAATAAGATGGTGACAGAGTTTTACTAGGTGTAGTTTTGTTTATGCATTTTCTACAATGGCTTTAATACGTATCAAAAAACTAGGCTCTATAGACCCAAAATAACAGTGTCATATGATACTGGACATGATGCCAAAAATGAGAGCTACACAGCACTTGGTTACTAGAGCAAAGTAAACTAAGACTTGTGGGGACCACTAGAGCAGTGGGGGATTTAACATGTAAGTTATTTTTTTTCCCTCACATTCCCTGATGTTAGATTTGTTTTTTTAATTCCTTCAAAAATCTAAGAAGCTTGTAAAATGTTGCTTGAAGAAAACGGGTTAATATACAGCCTGATGTCAGTGCAGTCAAGCTGGCAAGAAACAGTTTTAACAATGTGAAGCATCTACTTGCAATAACAAGGAAGGATACAAGATTTTAAAAAACCTTTCAGGGTTGCAAGGCAATCATCGTCCACTTTCAATTTCATATCAAAGTCATTCTGTATTGCTAGCACAAAGCAGTCTTTATTCTTCTATGTAGGTTTATCAAAACATAACCTTACCTTCATGTGTGATTTCAGATTGTCCTTGCGGGCACAACGAAATGGACACAGTGGACACTGATGGCTTTTTAAACCCGTGTGAATCACCATGTGCCTTTTCCAATAACTTTTCCGCTTTATTACTAATCCACAGATGGGGCATTGGAAAGGCTTTCCAACTTCTTCTTCTGGAGCTTTCACATAAAATAACAAGAGGAAACAAGAAAGTTAATTATGGTGTGTGTGAACCTAAAACTAATAGAGTTATCCTAAATTTATGTTACCTTATTAGAAAGAAGAAAATAAGGAGGCAGATTTGCTACATCTTCTGGCACACAATCCTTACTTCACATTTATTAAGTGTCCTAGACACTGATGTGGTCAACAAGTAAAGTGCATTAGCAGAAAATGGGCATGGCTCAAAGGGGGTTCTGGGTGTTTGATACTGATGGCCTATCTTCAGGATAGCTCATCAATATCTCATTGGTGGGGGTCCCACTCCCAGTATCAGCTGTTTGAAGAGGCCACAGTTCTCTGGTGAGCGTACATTGTATAGTATGGGGGGATGGGTGATGAGTAGCGTCAGCAGTTGGACCTCCACCAATCAGAAACTGATGACCTATCCAGAAAACCCCTCTGAGATGCTCCAGAATTTTGTCAGAAATGAAGTAAGCCAACTATTAAGTGGTATAAACGTGGATCGTATAAAGATTTATGTAATAAATCTGGGGCATTTTTAGGATGTCTAGTCTAAGTTTGTACGGTCTAAATCTTAGACAGTATTAGTAAATCTGTCCATATGTCTAAAAGTACAAGTTTTGTGCAATACTGTATATACAAAGACATGCAGGACGTCTCCAGGACATTCTCTACTACAGATCAGCTGCTGTGCTCCACAAGGCCCGAACCAGTGCTACTAATAAGGATGAATAGACTGGTCAGTCGGGAGAGATCTACAGATTCTAGACCTCATTTTACCTGCACTGGAGATATAGTAGCACTCGTGATTTTAATAAATTGTTCATGAATTGGACATTCAATTTATCAAATGGTCTGGAAAATTCCTTATGCCAGTTTGTCATCCTGTCCCCTTCAAAACGTGTTACCTACACACACCAGATACTGTATTCTAGCAAAACGAGCCACAAAACGCACTGTAGTGGCCGAATGATGCTGCCAATATACGGGACCAGTACCCAATGATAACAATATTGCTGCCACTGATCAGACAGGGATCACATGCGGCAAAACTGGAAAGAAATAAGAGCTGTTGTCAGGCTATGTATTTTCCACTGACAGCGGGAAGGGGCTGCACAGACATCCATTTTTTGAGGCAAACTATAATATTAGTTGTCATCTTCAGATAAATCACTGACTGCATTCTCTCCTTGACAGGCTACTGTGTCCTCACGTAACCTCACAACTCTCATTCTGAGGTTTCCCAATGTTCTGCTGAATAATTCATATACAAGGGCATTTTATTTGCAATATTTAAATATATTTTATACACCGACTAGAAGCAGCACCAGAGAGCACACGAACACTGCCGTGGCAGACAACTGAAATCCTGTAGAATCGGCATGTTACATAAAGCACTGCTGCGTTGGACAACCGTACTGTTGGGAAGGTTTTCTCTGTTTCATGTAACCTCTAAGTGTGATCTGAATGAGTGATTACATCAATACAGTTATTTATATATAGTCCATTATTATACCCACAGTCCTTACATCATGTATCGTTTAGTAATCTGAAATAGAAAAAAATAATAACTCCCCCCAAGAGGGCAGTGCTGCAGAGAGTTGTTCACGTCACACCTTTGTCTTTTCTAACACACACAGGGAAAAGCGCCCAATGTACCCAATAAAAGGAGGCTGTGACAGATGCCTAGAACTGGGGCTATAAAGCGATCTTGGCTGCGACCACTGCAAGTCGCACTGCGACCACATTCAAGTAAGTGGTGTGCACAGCATCGGAGTTACAGCCAAGATCAGCCTTAGCATCCTTTCCATGTCAGATTTTTCAATAGTTTTTCCAGATGTATTTGTTAAACAGATGACATTATAGTCTACAGAAGAGATCTCAAACTCGTGGCCCTCCAGATGTTGTAAAACTACAACTCCCAGCATGCCCCAAAAGCTGTTGGCTCTCCTGGCATGATGGAAGTTGTAGTTTTACAACAGCTTTAGGGCCACGAGTTTGAGATCTCTGGTCTACAGCATAGATGCCACTGTCATAGCCATTCATAATGACATCCATTTGACGTCAGAGAAATCAATTGAAAAGCTCATGACATATACTTTTAGTGGATGCCCGTAACGTATGTCATATAGTGGCTTTTGTCACCATCTCATATGTCTCAAATTTAGCATATACTTTTTTTTGTTTTGGCGTAGCGTTGTCTACTCCGCTATTCCATACTTTTATTTTATAGTATACTGATACTCACCAAACAGATAGCGTCTAGAAAAGATGAAAATTACTCTCATCAGTAATTGAATTTCCTGTTAATCTGTACAACGGCACGGACAGGAGGGTTTCCTTGCCTCTCAAGGGACAGAAACAGGGTAGAAGCTCCAAATAAAAAGGCCTCCTCATATTCCTAGATCGGTTCAATGACAGAGAAACCACAAAAATATGCAACACCAATATGCATAAACAATATCCAGTATGAACCAAAAAAAAAATATTTTTTTTTATTGGGGGGGATGGGGGGACTCAGTGCCATTGTGGAGGTAAATAGGAAATCCAATTACCAAGAAGAGTAATTTTCATCTTTCCCTAACACTGCGACACTCGCACTGACAGGAGAATATTCAGAGAAGTCCCATTAGGGTGAGGACTGTTACAGAAAGAATCTTGCAGCAAAAAGCTAAATCTTCATTAATCAGCTTATGGACCATGTAGCACCAGGAAGCCGAAGCCCCTTCCGCCCAGGAGGTGGAGACTGACTTAGCTGAATGTGCCTTAAGACCTGTAGGAGGAGATAGATGTTTTTCTTGATAGCACAAAGAAATAGCCATTGGACCCAGCGTGCTATGGTAGCCTTACTCGCTAAATGACATTTGTCTGGACCCTGATACTGAAAGACAAGGTGGCCTGATTTTCTGAAGGTCTCCATGACACGCAGATGTTCCAGGATACACCTGTGCACATCCAAGGTACCAAATTTTTCTCTTGCTCCGATTTTGGCTCTGCACAAAGGGACGGAAGGGACACTTCCTGCTTACAATGACATTTCGACACTAACTTAGGAAGAAAAGCAGGGGAGAATGTTTTAGAATGACTTTCTTTCAAAACTGATGTAAGGTGGTCTGCAAGAGAATGCCTGTATCTCCCCCACGCTCTTTGCTGTGGTAACTGCCAAAGGAAAGGTTGTTTTATATTTGAGAAGTCTTAAGGAAATGTCCAATCATAGTTCAAATGAGGATTCCATGAGAACCGTTAACACTAGGTCTAAGCCTGCTTGTAAGAACTCGGTATGAGAAGTACATCCATTTGTTTTTGAGGATCCCATCTCCCTCCATGTATTTTACACTTTTTTTCAGATTCTGTGGCGAATATTGGACGTGATTTTGTTCCTACTATTTAGGAAAGTGGCAATCACTTTATTACAAAAAAACTCTTTTTCAAGATAGCGGTTTCTATTCTGTCAATTTCAACTGGCTGACCCCTGAATGTTGGGTTGTGGAACTGGTGGGAGAATCCAGAAGTCTCCTGCAGATAACTAGGAGGAGAGGGAACCATGATCATTTGTAATCACCCTTGGGATTAATGCAAAAGGAGGGAAGGCATAAAGGAGACCTTTTGTGCATTCTCCCTTGTGGCAAAAAAAAAAAATCCAGTATCAACATGCCCTGTCTCTGATTTATTTGAAGAAAAAAGTCTCTGTTCAGGGTTCACTCTCCCTCCCTCATAGTGCGTCTGCTGAGGAAGTCTGCCATCCTGTTTTCTTTCCCTCTGAGGTGACCTGCAGATACAGAGGTCAGGTTGTTTTCTCCCTATACAAAGATCTTAGCTGCAACAGAGTCCAGGGAATGGCTCCTTGTACCACCCTGATGGTTGATATACGCCACAGTGGTCATGTTGTCCGATAGGATCTTCACACTTTTACATCTTACTGAAGATTATAGTCTGTTCAGGGCATACAGACCTGCTGTCGGCTCTCTCTAATCTGAAGATGCTTGACTCATCTGTTGTTCCATACCCCCTGGACTACTGTACTTTCTGTGCAAGTTCCCAATCCCCTGATGTTAGCATCGGTAGTGATCACCAGCTGATGATGTGTACTCCGAGTCCTCTCTGAAGGTTCCTTCTTAGCAGCCACCAATTGAGGGAATTTTTGACAACTCCTGGGACTATTACATTCTTGTCCAAGGAATATTTTGTTTTGTCCCATGTCGTTAGAAGAAAGGATTGTAACTCTTGAGTGGGCCTGAGCCCATCTGAATGAGGGAATAGTTCAGATGAGTAGCCCTAAAACAGTCATGATGTTCCATATAGATGAGGTTCTGGTCTGCCGAAAAACTAAAATATTAAAGATCAATGACTCCTGTTTTTCCTGGGCTCCTGGGAATCCAGGAGGACTCCCCCAAAAATTTTTTTGTTCACTTGTTAGGCCAGATTTTTCAGCAAGCCAGTGAAGATAATCCTGTATAATTCTCTCTGATGGAGCCTCCAGGAAGAAGTCATCCAGATAAGGAATCCTTAGGATGCCCTTTTAATGAAGAAAGCTGGACACCATTACATAACCTTTGCGAACACCCTTGGTGCGGCTGATAGACTGAACGGAAGAACTCTGAGCTAGAAATGAAAGAGCACTTGTCCCATATGAATGGTGAATCTTAGAAACTTTTGTGAATGGGAATGTGATAGTAGGCGTCCTCCAAGTCCAATGTTATCATTAAACAGATATTGTTTAGGATATTTATGGATGACTTTATGTATTCTATCTTGAATATCTTGTAGATGATGTACTTGTATAAGGGTTCATGCACACAACTGCGCCATATTTTGCCAGTTTGCAAATTGCAGTTCTGTAAACCACGGATGCCGCCCATGTTTGTTCCGCAATATACGGAATGGGTTGCCCATAATAGAAATCGTCCGCAAAATGGAAAAGAACAGGACATGTTCAATTTTTTTTTCCGATCACACGGATGAGGACAGCACATGGAAGTGAATGGGTCCGCATCCGAGCCCCATTGTGGAACCAAACTACGTGTGCATGAGAACTAAGGCTTTGAGATTTATGATTGCTATGAAGGATCCACTGGGTTTTTTTTTCTTTATCAGAAACACTGGGGATTGGTTCTCAAGTAAAGCAAATCTAAACATACAGAGAGAGATCTAGTAGTACAAGCAGCAGCTATGCTTGGTCTTAACATAGCTGTACTTGTCTCCCAGGTTCATTTTAACAACCCCATGCAGTTTTCGTCCATAGGATCCTTCAGAAGGCCCATGTCCTCCAAGGGCATTGATGCCTTTTTGAGATACGGGCCTTAGGTGTTTTATCCGATGATACTGAATCTTCCTTAGCAAATGGGTTCTTTCTCTTAAATGCCTTGCAAATTTTGGATTTTTTTTATCTGTATCCTTCCACTCAATTGATATTAATTTTGTAATGTTGTCATGGATAGGAAAACCCTCTTTTTCTCATCCCCCAGACCCTGGAACATCTGGTCTTGTATCGACTGTGGTTCCTTAGTATCATCTAACTTCGTGGTTGCCCTAATAGTTTTAAGAAGAGACTCACCATCCGGGAAACATAAAGGGAGGCCAGAGCGATGGTCATAAAGGTCAGACTCCTCCTCAGAGTAAACTTCACCTGTAATCTTAGAAAACTGATTACTGGGCTTCTGAACTTTCAGGGAATAGGCTTTCTGAGCTGGGTATTTCAACGGCTTTAAACATGTCTAAAGTTAAGGAAAACCCACCAAAAGTGCGTTACACCAATGCTGGAAAGGTCTTTTACACATCGGCACATTTCTTCCTGGTGTTTCACTAAAAAAACTTATTGGGGGAGATCCTGGGGGAGGGCTTTTGCAGATTCAAAGGTCTAGGAGAGTAATAATAGGGGCCAAGAAGAGTAGCTGAAAGAGTGCAATTTAGCTCATAAGCCTGACACTGTGCACTCTGCACTGACAGAGGCTGGCCGAGAAAGTTTACGTCCCCCGGGTACAACAGAAGGACTGTTACCAGCAAAGAACTCTAAGAAAGCCAAAAAGCAAATTGGTTTTCTTATAGGACCACTGACCAGGAAGCATAAAACGCCATGTCCAGGAGGAATAATGACAAGCCTCTTATGAAAGGCAAACTGAAATGCTACCTACAAGCAGTAGCCCTCACGTCTTCCCAACAAACATAATGTACTCTCATACTGAAGGCAAACTGGAAAACACCTGAGGTCTGATTCTGCAAGGAAATTATGCCCTATTTAGTGGTATTCCTTTCCTGGAAAACATATTCACAGTCTGATCTGTGTTTATATTGTAAGGTAGTGCTCAAGTGGTATTATGAACTATCAATGCAGCATGCTTGCTTCTGTCGGATCACTAAACTACACCGTGAGCAGCAGCTTCTCATAATCTTGCCAGTTGTGGTCTCCGTGGCCACGTTCCTTTAGGCATTATTGTTCTAGTGCTCTTCAACAAAAGCACCCTTTGTGCATGGACACCGTCAAACAAACACGACACAAAGAAGCATTTCTGGCACCACAGGGGCCACTGACTCTCTCTGCAATGACAGATATTGGGGTAGAAAAAAGAATGTTGATGTTTTAGATTTGGCTGTGTTCTCCCTCCCCATTACGTACATCTGCTTTTCCCAGCCGAATGGTGTGGGATCCCCCACAGTTGGAGAAAGTTGCCATTTGTGGACAGTTATCTCTGTAATGGCTTCTCAAGAGGTAAACAGTTTTTACCCTTTTAATTGCTAACAACCTTCACTTGATCATCTATTTTGAGAAGAAAAATCAAAGTGAACCACATGATGTCCGGCTAAAGTGATTACAACAAGCGACAATATTAAGACAAAAATTAACACATTATTCGACTTATGTAAATCCATGTGAATTTCGTTTTGCATATTGTATGGGAAGGCTTTCGCCAAGATTGGATATGTCTTGATTTTGCAAAAGAGCATTTGTGAGGTCCAAACTGAATGTTGTTGAAAGGGCCTGGCATGCATTTATGTTTCCCAAAGGTGTTCCGATGTGGTTGTGGTAGAGCTTTTGTACTCAAATTTCACAACAGACTTGCCAACCAATCTAGCTCTCATGTATCAGCGTAGCTTCACTTTAACCTAGTTCTCATCCAAAACGAAGTTGCAATGCAAGTCTAGTGAGAGGAGCAAAACAAGACAGCAGATGCATACAAGAGATAACTCTGCAGATTCCTTTTTTCTCCAGGCTGGACTGTTCCTTACATATGCAAGGAAAGAGCATAGACCAATCAGATTCTGTTCATCATTTATTTTTACATTTTTGTTTTTTATTCCCAAGAACATAAATTTTATTCTCCCAATGTACTTTCTAAGAATATTTATAATGCGTGAGTGAGAGGCGGGAAAAAAATCAACGAACAAAAAAGATTCCTCCAGTTTTGTTTTACAGCATTTTTCTATGTGGTAACGTCTGGGTCAACAGAGACTAGTGTGATAGATCCCAGTTACGGGTGTAACTGCTGCACCATAGACTACAAAATACAGCAAGATAGTGCCTGCCAATGTTAATGTACCATCGCCTGATGCTGTTGACTAACATAAATTAACAGCAATATGCTGTGCGCTACAGTTACGACTATAATGTCTTTCACAACTGGACCTACATTTTTCGACTATAAGATGCAATGGACTACAAGAGGCATCTATGATTTAGAGGAGGAAAATAAGAAAAAATAATTATTTTCCATCAGAGCTCAGAGCAGACCCCCATATCAGACCCCCATTCTTTATCAGACCTCAAATCAGCCTCAGTCAGACCCCTCAACCTCCATCAGCCTCCCATCAGATCCTCCATTAGCCTCAGATCAGCTTCCCATCAGATCTCCCCAGCCTCAGATCGGACCCTCACAGCCTCCATTAGCCTCAGATCAGAACCCCCCCAGCCCTCATCAGACTCAGATCAAACTCCCAATCAGACCCTATTAGCCTCAGATCAGACCCCCCCCCCACTCAGTCTCAGATCGGAACCCTTCAGCCCCAGCTCAGCCCGCATCCAACCCTCAGCCCCTATCAGACTCAGTTCAAACCCCCAATCAGACCATATCAGCCTCTGATCAGACCCTCACAGATTGCACCCCCAGCCCCCATCAGATATTTAAATATATAAATAAATAATAAACTTACTTTGCTTGCTCTGTATGGTGCCGAATATCAAGGACTTACCGCTCTTCTGGGAAGAAGACCAGGGAAGTTGGGTACAGCCAGTGCAGCGCTGCCCCCACCTCCCTGTGCCTCCAGCATGCTAATAGAAGCAGTCATTAGAATTCAGACTATAAGACAAACTGCCACCTTTTCCCACATTTTTTGGTCTTGTGGTCCGAAAAATACAGTATATGCATTTCCACAAATTTTCTATTAATACTAACAATCCCTAAATGTAAAGCCTGACAACCAGAAATCTTTTTAGCTCTTTGTATTCTGCTTTTGTCACTAAAGGTAAATGAAGGTGAAGTAAGGCTATTTCCAACCATTCATGACTGCTCCTCCATGTAACAGGCTGGAGTTTGCTCACTGCCTGCTCCATGGATGACCATGACACAGTATGCCTGCACTATCCTGTACTATCAAGATTTGGTGTACGTAATATTATTTGAGCTTCTGATATCTGTAAACTGGCCACAGATCCCTGCGTCACACCTGGGCAAGACATTATGGGACATGATTGAGCCTGCAACACAGTGAATTCTACAAAGCTGTTGACTTCTTCAGGAAAAATTGCATGTACAACCTGGATGATTCTTGGAGACTCCATGGAGAACACTTAGAATGTGGGTTTTGGTTAAGGGGTTGTGAGAATAAATTGGTGTTTTAAAGGGTATCTCTGGGATTTACATATTGATGACTTATCCTCAGTATGAGATCTACAGGGGTCTGACACCTGGCTGATCAGCTGTTTTAGGACGCCGTGACGCTCACCTAAGTTTTGGTGAGTTCTGCAGCTTCCTCGAAGCTTACCAAGCACAGCACTGTCCATCTGATAGCAGTATGCTTGGTATTCACTTGAATGGGGCTGAGTTGCACCTGGCCTAGTTAGAGGCCTAAGTGTTGATGGAGTGCATCTCCCAGAAACCCATTTAATGCTTTGATACGTTGCATATATTGGTTAGCCTAGAATATAAATTAAAACCACAATTCTGAAATGTGGAGCTATTGTTTATACAGAAGCAAAAAAAAATACTGGGGGACATTTTTATAAAGCTTTATGCCACTACTGTGACACAAATTCTGGGGCACGCCATATATGTAACTTAGCAGAAGGAACGGAGCATATCACGGTTCGCTGAATTTACTTACGCCAGAAAGTGGTGCAAGCTATAGCTGGTGTACATTTCAGTTTCTAGAGCATGAAGTGCCAGAGATGCACCTAATTTATTAAGAGGCATCTGCCTCTTATTGTGGATGGGTATGAACATGGTCACTTGCACCGCTGCAGCCAAGCACTGGCGGCACAGGGGCAGGTGACTATGTCCATACCCACCTAGAAGAAAACAAACCAGGGAGTAGAAGACAGAGGAATGAGAACCAGCATGTAGGATGGTTTGGCAGAAGGTAGGCAAGCATGAATCTGTCAATAGTGATGCAGGCTACAGGACATGAGTATAATAACCAGAAAACCTCTTTAACCCCTCCAAGTCATGGTGTTTGTTTTTTTTTTTTTACCTGCCTTCCCAGAGACACAACTTTATAAATTTTTATACTTTCCTAGATGTACAAAGGTTTGTTTTTTGCGCGACAAGTTGCAGTTTCTTATGTAATATTGCATATAAAGTAGCGTGAAGCTGGGAAAAAATTTCCAAAATGGGTAGAAATGGAGAAAATAGCGCAATTCCACCACAGTTTTATGGGTTTCACTTTTACAGAGTTCCCAATGCAGTAAAACTGACCTGCTACTTTTATTTCCTGGGTAAGTAGGATTACAGTGTTACCATATTTATATAATTTTTCTGGTGTCTGAACACTAAAAAAAAAATCAAAACATTGGAAATAATATTTTTTTTCTTTGCATTGCCACATTCTGACCCCCATAACTTTATGTTACATTTATGACTACGGAGCATCTGTAGTTTCTACTAAAACCATTTGGGAGGGTCTATGACTTTTTGATTAAATATTGTTCAACAATTAATTTTTTTTGAGGAGGTGAAGCAACAAAAAATGCCAAAAAGGCCATTTTGATTTTTTTCACTGTGAATGCATTCACTGTATGAGAAAAGTGTATTTATATTTTAAAAATATGGGCATTTTGCCACATTGGTGCTAATGATGTTTATTTTTTATCTTTTAATTTTTTTATATTACTTTTTTATTATTGCCTTGTACTCATTTTGAGCTAAAATGTTTTTTTTTTCAATTGGTCTCTATTAAAAATGATGAGCTGTTTTCTCTGCACAGTTTTGAGTTTATCTACTAGCGATATCCGTATTTTCTCTCTGCTCCGTGAGACAGGGAGCCAAGGGGCTCCTTATCTCTGCTCTCTGACCTTATAAACACTCATTAAAGCTAAATTATTATCTTACAGATAAGAATGTGGCTTAAATAAGTGTTTATGACCTTTTAGTAATTTAGAGATAAGGGTTATTAGATGACTGGCACAAAGTGAATGTACCATTCACATAGCTAGAAAAACAGTTAACCCTTTGAGACAGAACGGCTCAATATTTTTAATAAAAAACTATTAAAAAATGATTTTACCCCAAAATGAGTAGAATGCAATCATAAGAAAATTGTCCCCTAAGGTGTACATGGCCTTTAATGTGATATACACAGTGATGTGCAGGTGTACAGCATGCCATAGCTGCAGCCAATCACTGTCTTCAGTGTTAGACTGCAGAGGACAATGACTGGCTGTAGCAGTCACATGCTCCTTATAGGTACATCATTGCTGCAGTTTGTAAATAAGCAGCAGGGGCACCTGGTGAGTATAACATATTTTTTTTTATTTTAAAAAATTTGGGGACATGTCTGACATTTACATTTTTTCATGACACCAAACCCTCTAAAGACAACCGTAAAAGGGAAAATGTATATATTTATACCTTGACTTCCAGATTTGGATGTCCTTCCTTTTGGTGAAGGGAGTAATAACAGTTCTAAGGACTGTACAGTAGTTCCCTTTTCTTGTTTGTCTTCTGGCAGTGGGTCTTCTGAAATGTGGGGCTTTTTTTTCTCTGCCAGCATACTGCCGGCAGCACGTGCAGCAACTTCCTTAAGTAAGGCTGCGGACGAGGTCATTGATGCCAAAGAAAGGAATGGGCCAGCTGAAGAATGACGCTCTTGAC
This sequence comes from Rhinella marina, assembly GCA_900303285.1. Lineage (NCBI taxonomy): Eukaryota > Metazoa > Chordata > Amphibia > Anura > Bufonidae > Rhinella > Rhinella marina. Next base: position 85,047 of record ONZH01013051.1, on the reverse strand, counting down.
CTGATGTCATACCTCGCTCACTAACTTTTTTGGACAAAGCTGCTAATGTGGAACTAGCTGACTGGGAACTGAATGGTGAAGTAAAGGTCTCAAACCTTAGGGTTTCTTCAGTTCTCATTTGAGATTGGTCTTGGAGGACAGCATTAGCAGCAGCTTTCAGTTTCAGGATTGCAGAATCAGGTGACAGACCACAAGTGTTATTTGAGTTCTGTAGCCATTTATCCTGGCTCCATATAAACCGGCTAGCGGGTGCAGCCCCATATTGATCACTGTTTTCCTGTTTTTCAGCTAGTTTTCTAGCAAGAACACTCAACTGCTGTGCATGGTGAGATGAGGGAGAAAACTGTAGACCTTGTGTATCTTCCCTGCCATTTGTAGACACTTCTGATCCCAGCTGAACAGAGCCAGCTTCTAGTAACCGCCGAAGATTACTACTCAATGGCTTATTCACACTGGCTTGATCATCCTCATCCACTGAAGATGCTGAAGTGGACAATTGTTCCTTACAATGAGAGACATCTTTAAAAACTTCATTTTCAAAAAATCCAAGGTCAGCATTCAAACTTGGAGTAGCACTTCCCAAAGAAGTATCGGGAGATGTGGGTGACTCTCGACCCCTATCAGTAGGAGACAATTTAAAATTTTCTTGTACATCACCAAAGGAATCTTCGGATGGGGTTTCTGAGTTTGTCCCAAACCAATTTTCTTCTTCACTAGCTTCTCCAACTTCCTCCCTTCTTGCACCATCTACAAGAAGAAGAACAATTAATGAATATTAAAGCAAAAACAAAACAAACTTTGGCTGCTTTTAACCCCTTCACCCCCGGAGCTTTTTTCGGTTCTGCATTTTCGTTTTGCGCTCCCTGCCTTCAAACAGCCATAACTCTTTTATTTTTCTGTTCACATAGCTGTATGAGGGCTTGTTTTTTGCGGGACAAGTTGTACTTTCCAACGCCACCATTTAATATTGCATACGGTGTAGTGGGAAGCGGGAAACAAATTCCAAACCGGGTGAAATTGCAAAGAAAACGCTATTCCGCTACAGTTCTACGGGTTTCTTATTTACAGCGTTCGATGTGCATTAAAACTGATCCGTTACTTTCATTCTACTGGTCAGTACGAATCCGGCAATACCTAATATGTATAGTTTTTCCTGCGTTTTCATAGTGATAAAATAATTAGAAAGTTGCCCTTTTTTTTTTTTTCTTTTCCTTGTCATATCTTGACCCCTATAACTTTTTGGTATTTATGTGTACAGAGCTGTATGGGGGCTCATTTTTTGCGGGACGATCTGAAGTTTTTATTGATACCATTCTGGGGTGTGTATGACTTTTTGATCACTTTTTATTTAATTTTTTTTAGAAAAAAAAAGCGACAAAAAACGGCAAATCGCCATTTGGACGCTTTTTTCTGCCACACAATTCGCCATATTGGAATTTTTTTTTTATATTTTAAAAGTACGGGCGTTTTCGGTCACGGTGATACCCATGATGTCTATATTTATTGTTATTTAGGTATTTATTTTTTACTTATACGGAAAGGGGGGTGATTTGAACTTTTACATCTTTTTTATTTTTTATATATTTTTTAACATTTTTTTTGAATTTTTTTTTTACTATTAGAAAGCTCAAATATGGACTTATATATTGTGGCTTTTTTTTTTCTTTATGAGCAATTATGGATTTTATAGACTCAGAAATCCATGAGTTGCTCATTTGTTATCCTGGCCTGCCATCTAGTGGCCAGAATAAGAATTGCACTTTGAAAACTGTAATCCTCACCAGCGAGGATTACAGTTTTCATATGGTGTACAGACACCCCGATTGGCCACACGGGGTGTCTGTACACCACCCGGAAGCGAACGCTTCCGGGTTTAGACGCAACTAGATGCAGTGATCACGTGTGATCACGGCATCTAGTCACCCCGGAAGACGCTGCCAACACAGTAGGTAGCGGCAAGTCTCTGCTGTTAGAAACAGCAGAGACTTGCCGGCCATGACGCCCGCCGCACCCGCGAGCGGGCGCCATGTGCCCGCATCGCCCCAGCGCCGTACATGTACGGCGCTGGGCGTGAAGGGGTTAAACGGAATCTGTCACAATAAAAATGCAAGTTTATCTGCAGGCAGTATGTTATAGAGCAGGAGGAGCTTAGCAGACTGATATATATTTTTTGGGAAAAGATTCAGTAAAACTTGTGTTTCATTCATTTATATCCCTGCTCTTTCTGGGCTTTGAAGTCAAGAAGGCGGTCTTATCAGTGATTGACAGTTATCTCTGTATACACAGTCAAAAAGGGAAGACTGTCACCGATAGGACCACCTCCATGACTTCAAAGGCCAGAATGAGCAGGAATTTAAATGAATAAAATACAAGTTTTACTAAATCTTTTCCTATTAAAGAACAGTATATATTAATCTGCTCAGCTCCTCCTGCTCTATAACTTAACAGTCACTTCTTGATCTGTACAGATCACTTTACTGCAGTTATCTGCTTATCTATGAGGTGATATCATTACCGGCATAATTAGAATGACAGATAAGACAGGATCCACCATTCACAATAGGTGACTGTCAAAGATTATCTATTGTTTCCTTGTATAATCACTTCTGTACAGGGCACTGAGCATGCCCAAGAAGTCAATGAGGTCTTCTTCTGACCATTGTGTCTATGGACCATGTGGCTACCATAAAGCTATTTTTTTAATGCTGTGCAAATGCTGTTAAGAACAGCTCAGGCAAGATTGCCGTCCCCATAATCATGTTCAGAAAATAGAATAAAAAATCTGCAATCAGATAATAAAGAAAGACTAGAAAAAAGTATGTGTGTACTATCTGGTTTTAACTGGCAGAAAACATTTTTAATGACACATTTCCTTTAAACTTTTTACATAACTAAAAAGGAAAAAAAATCTGACATGTCACTTTATGTGGTAATAACTTTGGAATGCTTTTACTTATCCAAGTTTTCTCGTGACACATTGTAATTCATGTTAGTAGAAAATTTGAGTTGATATGTTTCACCTTTATATGTATATTTATATTTTCTAAATTTCAATTTCGCTACTTTTAAGACAGAGTGATAACTGTTATTAATTAACATTCACCATATGTCTACTTTATGTTTGCATCATTTTGTACATAAATGTCATTTTATTTTTTAGGACGTTAGAAGGCTAGAAGCAATTTTTAAGAAAATTTCCAAAACCCACTTTTTAAACACTAATTCAGTTATGTCACTCTGTGGGGCTAACACAATAGAAACCACCCATACATGACCCCATTTTAGAAACTATACCCCTCAATTATTCAAACCTTGTTAACCCTTTACATGTTTCACAAGAATTAAAGGAAAATGGAGGTGAAATTTCAACATTTCATTTTTGATTGATTTTCTATTTTAATCCTTTTTTTCCTGTGAGGCAGCAAGGGTTAACAGTGAACCAAACCTCAATATTTATTACCCCAATTCTGCAGTTTACAGAAACACTTCAATTTGTGTTCGTAAACTGATGTATGGGCACACTGCAGGTCGGAGAATGGAAGACGTGCCATATGGTTTTTGAACAGTAGATTTTGCTGAAATGGTTTTTCAGGCACAACGTCACATTTGAAGAGACCCTACAGTGCACACCCCTAAAAAGTGACCCCAAGGAATTTACGGTAGGGTGTACTGACCACTTTGACCCCACAAGTGTTTCATAGAATTTAGAAACACGTGGCTGTGAAAATTAAAAATTTTATTTCCCTGGATAAAATGTTGCATAAGCCCCCATTTTTCATTTTCACAAGGGGTACCTGCGCTGTCAGGTCACAGTACAGCACGGCAGGGAGAAGACCAAGGAGGGTAAGTGAACCTGCCGAGAAGCAGTGCTGTTCGGAGCTGGAGAGGTAAGTTTATTTTATTATTTATTTTAAAAATCTAATCTGAGGTGCTCATCTGAGGTGGGGAGCGTCTGATGAGGGCTGATCTGTGGCTGATAGGGGTCTAATTTAACCCCTTCAGCCCCAGCGCCGTACATGTACAGTGCTGAGGCGATGCGGGAACATTTCAAACAGCAGAGACTTGCCCCTACTTACCGATATAGACGATCGGTAACTAAAGGAATTAGATGCTGTGATCACGTGAGATCATGGCATCTAATAGCGCTATACCCGGAAGCGCTCGCTTCCAGGTGTCCCACGAACGCCCCCCTGTGGCCAATCAGGGCACCTACAGTGTGTTTGAATGCTGTAAACCTCGCTGATGAGGTTTACAGCATTCATGCTGCAATTCTTATTGTGGCCACTAGATGGCAGGCCAGGGTAAGAAATGAGCAAAAAGGGACTTTAAATGGCGTTTTTAAAAATCCTGATTGCTCAAAAAGAAAAAAACAAAAAACATGATCTATTTGCTCATATGTGATCCTTAAAATAATCGCAAAAATTAAAAAAAAAAAAAATATGTTAAAAAATATATATAAAAAAAATATATAAAAGTTTAAATCACCCCCCTTTCTGTATAATTAAATAAATACTTAAATAACAATAAATATAGACATCATTGGTATCACCGCGACCGAAAACGCCCGTACTTTTAAAATATAAAAAATTTTTCCAATACGGCGAATTGCTTGATGGAAAAAAAGCGTCAAAATGGCAGATTCGCAGTTTTTTGTAGCTTTTTTTCTAAAAAAAAGTTTTTAAAAATTAAATACAAATCAAAAAGTCATACACACCCCAGAATAGTATCAATAAAGAGTTCAGATCGCCCCACAAAAAATGAGCCCCCATACAGCTCCGTACACATAAATACCAAAAAGTTATAGGGGTTAAGATATGACAAACAAAAAAAAAATTTTTTCCCAACATTATAATTATTTTAACACTATCAAATCGCAAGAAAAACTATACATATTAGGTATCGCCGGATTCGTACTGACCAGTAGAATGAAAGTAACTGGTCAGTTTTAATAAACATCGAACACCGTAAATTAAAAAAAAAAAAACATAAAACTGTAGTGGAATTGCGTTTTTTTGCAATTTCACCCGATTTGGAATTTTTTCCCGCTTCCCACTACATCATATGCAATATTAAATGGTGGCGTTGGAAAGTACAACTTGTCCCGCAAAAAACAAGCCCTCATACAGCTATGTGAACAGAAAAATAAAAAAGGTTATGGCTGTATGAAGGCAGGGAGCGCAAAACGAAAACGCTGGGGGGCCTATTAGGGGTCTGATATGAGACTGGGGGGCCTATTGGGGGTCTGATGGGGGATGATCTGAGGCTGGGAGGGTCTGATGGGGGTCCGATCTGAGGTTAGGAGGTTTGATGGGGGTCCGATCTGAGGCTGGGGAGGTTCTGATGAAGATCTGATCTAAGGCTGATGTAGGCTGGGGGTTCTGATAGGAGGCTGATTTGAGCCTGATGGAGGTTGAGGGGGGGGGGAGATCTGAGGCTGAGAAAGGGACAAAAGTAGGGACAGTGGCAGGGAGAGTGAAAGTTGGGTGAACCCCTTCCCTGGAACCCTCTGGGTTTAGCTTGGCTGCCATTAATGCCAAATAAAGAACTAAATATATAACATTCTCAACTTAAATATTAGATGGCTATATGTGGTCAAAATAGCACTTAATTGAAGCGCAATTTCTGTAACTTACCCCTAAGTTAATATGTTTGACCAAATATAGCCGTCAAATTTTTAAGTTGAGAATTTTGTATGGCCCCCGAACCATGTTACAAACATCCAAATGGCCTTCAGTAGCAAAAAGGTTCCCCACCCCTGCCTTAAATGGAGGGATCAAGGTCATGGTAATGAGGTTATTCATCTGAAAGCATAAGTAAAAGACAGCACCAGGGAATCAAAAAAGTCTCACAAAAAATACCATAAGATTCTTACATTATGGATGGACTTGTGTAATGGAAGTGATCCATACTTTTCCTCTTGAATCCAAAAAAACAGCAGCGTCAGCATCCAAATTCCAAGGTTTTTACAGTAACAAGCAACAGTTCGACCCATAGTTACAGTCCTTATCAAGCTTGGTAAAGACCTGACTGTAACTATGGGTTGAAACGTTGCTTGTCACTGTATACCTGTTTCGGCTTAAAGAAGAACTTTGGAATTTGGATGCTGGCGCTACTATTTCTTTTTTCTTTTGTCCAAGTCAAATTGGGTTTTGGGAGGGGAGGGTATTTAGTTTAAGGGTTTAACATATATCATTTCCATTTAAAGCCTCAATATGCAAACTATTTTGTAACGGTAGACTGGCTTTTGTAATACTGTACTTTGTGCTTATTTGTCAGGTTGCTTGTTTATATACATTCTGTATAACTGTTGAAATCAATTTTGTACTTAATGCTATGTCATGTTTGATAAAAACATAAAAAAAAAAAAAAAAACTGTGCAAAAATAATTTTCTAGCCATACAAATATAAAGGTTAGGACTGTTAAATCACTAAGGGGCACATTTATTAAGACCAGCGTTTTAGATGCCAGCGCCAGTTCTAAATGTAAGACAGCTTCCGGGTGGTCTCACATTTAGACCATTTTCTATGCCTAAAACAGCCTGTCCCCTTTCCCACCCACAATTTTAGAACTGGCATGAGAGGGGCGAAGTCACAGATAGTGGTGCATCTACAACTGTTGCGCCACCATCTGCGCCTTATATACGCCTAATTTAGGCATTTCAGCTTAGTAAATCCCCTACATGTGAAAATTTGCTAAAAAATATCTGAAAGGTTTCAAGCTCTGAGCTTAGTGGGTATTCCCTGTGACGCATGCTCTCTGTCCTTCTCTGCCCTCTTAAGGGTCCAGTCACACGTCCTGAAAATGGATCCGCATCCATTCCACAATTTTGCGGAACGGGTGCGGATCCATTCATTTTCAATGGTGCTGCACAGTGTGCCGTCCGCATCCGCTCTTCCGGTCCGCGGCCCCGCAAAAAATAGAACATGTCATGCAAGAACATGCAAAACACTTGCGGACATGTGAATGGGACCCCATGGGTACAACTATGCAGCATGGTAATGTAGTGGGTTGTAACGAGATTGCTCTGCAGTCCAGTACCGTACAGCTGGATGGGTCAAAGCAGGCTCTAATCATACTAATAAAGACTGCACTGTTTAGTCAGTCTGTATTGTTAATGGCCACACAACACCTTCAATACTACACAGCCGTTAACAATATGGACTGACTAAACAGTGTGGTCTTCATTAGTTCATTTACAACAACCACACCATGTGCTGTAGTCAATTTCTCTTCCTTTTCCATTCTGAAACCCATGATCTCTGTGAGCAAATGCAGTTAAGAATTCTCCACAGAGATACGGATCAAATGGTGATGGCACGTGTGCGTTATCTGAACATTACAACAGTTTTATGTCATGTCTTATGCAAATAAGGCACTCAGTAGAAATAAAATGCACCCGTACACTTACACTCTATCATTCTCAAGCACTTTCACCTTAGGTGCCCTACAGGGGTGCTAACAATAAATGACATTTCTCATTTAAGGGACACTCCGGTAGGGAGCAGAAAGAGTTTCCTCATGTAAACATTCATTAGCAAGAAATATTCCCATTGAGATCAAAAGCCTTGTACAGATTTAGGACACTGACAGAAAGATGGCCACTGCAAGGGTGGACAGCTGCACAAGTCCAAAGGAAAGGGGCCTGGTCCACCGTCAGAAAGCTTCAATAATTATCTCTCCTCTGTTTGAAAGGAGAGATGATTATTGTGGCCAGCAGGTGGCAGCATCACATTACCCTTCAGTCAGTGGCAGGCTAGTGAAGATGGAAGGACAGATTAGTCTCTGGCTTTCCTCTGTCCTTCCCTAATGCCTGCAGAAGGTACTGCTCTGCTGAGTGGTTCTTCTGTGGTGCACGAGCTGCCGATTTAGGGTTCAGTCTTCCATATGTTGTACAGTGCATTGAACCAAGGATGAGGAGTAGTTTATTCTAGAATCTGGATGCTTTTGAGGGCTGTCCATTGTAATACAGGGGGTCAGTGTTCTGTGCCCCTGTCTACCATCCAGTGTTGTCTTCTCCACTATCTTCTGTTTGTGTCTCTCACTGTTTGTGGTCTATATGTTCTCTCTGTGCTCCCTTATGTGTTCTATAGAGTGATCATCCATCCTGCCTCCATTTAAAGGGAACCTGTCATCACCTTTATGCTGCCCATACTAATGGCAGAATAAAGTAGAGACAGGTGAGTTGATTTCAGCGGTCTGTCATTTATAAGTTAAAAGTAAGTGGTTGCCGAGAACCAACATCACAATCATTGCAGACTGGGCCTGGAAAAGAGTCAAATCTTCATGAGAAGAGTCATGGTCATTCATTCCTACTCTCCCTGCCCACCTGCTGATGGTTGTCAGTCTTCTACATAGTTTTTTCCCTTTCTCTCTAGGAGAGAACTGCCAATCATCAGCAGATAGGTGGGGAGAGCAGGACATTAGGAATAACCATGACTCTTCTCAGGTAGATTTGACTCTTTTCAAGGCCTTTGCTACAATGATTATTATGCTGGTTCTCAGCAGCTACTTACTTTTAGCTCATGAGTGACACACCGCTGAAATCAGCATTAATGTCACTACTTTATACTGTCCTCAGTACAGTCAGTATAAAGTTGATGACAGGTTCCCTTTAAAGCAGTTATCCAGCTCTCTAAGGGCTCATGCACACAACCGTAGCTGTTTTTGAGGTCCACAAATTGCAGATCCACAAAGCACGGATAACGACCGTGTGCATTCCGCATTTTGCAGTACGGAACGTTTGGCCCATAGTAGAATAGCCTTGTGCTGTTCTCATCATTTGCTGACCCACTGAAGTGAATGGGTTTGCATCCAACCCGCAGTTGTGGACAAAAAATATGTTAGTGTGCATGAGCCCTAATAGTCTATCCTTACGACAGGCCATCAGTATCTGCACCCCACAGATCAGCTATCTGGCTGCAGCTCTACTTGAGAGAGCTGCAGCCTTTTCAAATACATGATTATAAGATGTCCATACTCAAAGATGCCATATTTTTTAGAGCTTATTCTGAGTATTGCAGCATTGATTACATATATATATATTTTATTTTTTTCAGAAGCAGAAATCCACAATATTGTTATAGTGAACCGAGGTGGACTGAGGATAGACAAATGTAGAGATTTCGAACAAAAAAATCTGGTAAATGTCACATCAAATTGTTATGTATTTGCTGAAATTCACCTGCTACTTGTAAAGTTCACATTTTATTTTCCACAAGACAAGATGTTATTTGTGTCCTCTGTCTGGTATTCGGGTTTTCTCCTTTAAAGCCTATTAAAACTGTTGAAAGAAGTCAATTACATTGTAAATTGGACCCGCTAATTAAAGATCAGAGGATTAAGAGTGTGTGCAGAGAATGAAAAGTGATAAGTCACCTATGTACTATGCCCAATGCTGTAATATGAATGCATTTTTGGTAAAGATACAAATGCATGCATGCAATCTAGTAATTAATGGCGGATTTACGAAGGCACAGTTTTCAGGAAGATTATTGGGATCAAATGTTCATATGAACTTTTTCCATCAGCCCGTGTAAAGGTGCCACAGGGCACCTGATGAACGAGCAAAACACTTATCATAGTCGTCATCGGGTGAAATGATCTTCTGTGAAGACACCTCAATCATCATTTCTGGGCAGCAGATCAAACAGCACTCTACTGGCCAGAAACAAGGACTAGCAACAACAGCAGAAGCCATGGCTCTATCTCATACAGTGGAGGCGATCCCTGCATGTAAGGCTTCACATCAACGTTATTAGGTCCCGGAGGCAAAGAACAGAGCTCTCTGGATCCAGTACTGCCGGATGTTACCGCAAAGCCCGCCGGCCCTATTGACTAGAATAAGATCAGGCCTTTACCTGGCAAATATGCCGAGATTTGGCTGGCCAAAAAACGTTGTGTGCATAGGATCAACTTTGATGGATAACAGGCTGAACTGGATAGACGTATGCCTTTTCCAGCATTACATACAATGGGGGGAATTTATCAAACTGGTGTAAAGTAGAACTGGCTTAGTTGCCCATAGCAACCAATCAGATTCCACTTTTCATTTTCCAACGGTCAAAAATGAAAGGTGGAATCTGATTGGCTGCTGTCACTTGAACAAGCGTTTTCTCGTTCATCAGCACCTTTTACACAGGACAACTGTTCAATGCTCACCTCAGATAATCTGCCAGATCATTAGTCCTTGTAAAAGAATCTTAAATTGCAAATATTACACATTTCCTTCGCAGCAGCCTGCTATGTATCTCATGATCAAGCGAACTCCACTAGGACAATTTGAAAAAAAAAAAAAACACATGACAACTGAATGTTAGCATTCCTCTTTTCAATGGACGCATGCCCCTACAGTCTGACACTATCAAATCAGTAAGAAAAACTGGGGGTCAGTCAGCACATCCAAGTATGCAGGTGCACGTCACATGGCTGCAAATAGAAAAGTAAAACGCCAAAAAATGCAACAGCAATCTGCAAACACAGATAATAAAATGAGTACATACAATACTGCCATACTCACTATCTACACGATACTAGCGCTACGTTGTAAATGTGAGATTCTTGGCAAATAATGTTGTACAAAAATTATCTGTGCCCGTCTGCCCTACATCAAGGCGATCTCTTTAACACTTTAACGACCTAGGACGAGAATGCTCGTCCTAATATGGCGTTACTTAACGCCCTAGGACGAGCATTCTAGTCCTAGGGTTAACGTGCTGCTGCTGCCCCGCTGCCGCAATCTGCAGCAGGGGCCCGGCTGATACTAACAGCCGGGCCTCTGCTGTATCCGCCAGCACCGGTGATTACACCGATGCCAGCGGATTAACCCCTTGTATGCCGCGGTCACGCTGACCGCGGCATACAAGGTAATTGCGGCAGTTGTTAAAGCCATCGGGTCCCCGTGAGGCGGTGGGGGGGCCCCGATGGCTGAGATGGAAGCCCCGATGCCTTGCCCAGAGGCATCGGGACTCCCATCTACGGAAGCCCAGGAGACCCAGCCACAGCGCTGGGTCTCCTAGGCAACGGTCAGCGTCTCACAGTGTGAGACGCTGACAGTTGAATGCAGCACAATACAGATGTATTGTGCTGCATTCAATCAGGGATCAGACCCTGAAATGTTAAAGTCCCTTACTGGGACATAAGTGAAATGTTAAAAAAAAGTTAAATAAAAGTGTTTTAACAAAAAAATTAAAAAAAATAATAAAGTTTCAATGAAAAAAAAAAGCCCCTTCCCCATAAAAAAAACACATAAAAATAGAAAAAAAAATAAAAAATATACATATTAGGTATCGCCACATCCGTAAAAACCTGCTTTATTAAAATATCACATGATCCAGCCCACCCGGTCAACACCGTAAAAAATAAAAAATAAAAACTGTCTAAAAAAAGTCATTTTTGGTCACATTTCATCACAAAAAATGTAATACCATGCGATCAAAAAAGCGTATGCCCCCAAAAATAGTACCAATCTAACCATCATCTCATCTCGCAAAAAATGAGCCCCTACCCGAGACAATTGCCCAAAAAATAAAAAAACTACAGCTCTCTGACTATGGAGACCCTAAAACATGATTTTTTTTGTTTCAAAAATGATATTATTGTGTAAAACTTAAAAAAATAAAAATAAGTATACATGTTAGGTATCGCCACGTCCGTAAAAACCTGCTCTACAAAAATATAGCATGATCTCTCCCCTCAGGTGAACACTGTAAAAAATAAAAACGGTCTTAAAAAAAGCCATTTTTTGTCACATTTCATCACAAAAATTGTAATACCAAGCGATCAAAAAAGCGTATGCCCCCAAAAATAGTGCCAATCTAATCGTCATCTCATCCCACAAAAAATGAGCCCCTATCTGAGACAATCGCCCAAAAAATAAAAAAAATTACAGCTCTCTGACTATGGAGATACTAAAATGTGATTTTTTTTTGTGCTTCAAAAATATTGTGTAAAACTTAAATAAATAAAAAAAAGTATACATATTAGATATTGCCGCGTCCGTAACGACCTGCTCTATAAAAATATCACACGATCTAACCTGTCAGATGAATGTTGTAAATAACAAAAACTGCTAGTTTTTGTTACCTTGCCTCACAAAAAGTGTAATATAAAGCTACCAAAAATCATATGTACCCTAAAATAGTTGTAACAAAACTGCCACCTTATCCCGTAGTTTCCAAAATGGGGTCAGGTTTTTGGAGTTTCCTACTCTAGGGGTGCATCAAATGTGACATGGCAACTTAAACTTTTTCCAGTGAAATCTGCCCTGGCGTTCCTTTCCTTCTGCGCCCTGCCGTGTGCCTGTACAGCAGTTTACGATGACAAGTGGGGCATTTCTGTAATAATTACTGAGTTTTGTTTGGCAGTTAACCCTTGCTTTATTCTCAGAATAAAATGATTCATATGGAAAATCTGTCAAAAAAGTGAAATTCGGAAATTTTGGCTACATTTTCCTTTAATTCTTGTGGAACACCTAAAGGGTTAATAACGTTTGTAAAATCAGTTTTGAATACCTTGAGGGGTGTAGTTTCTAAAATGGGGTCATTTTTGGGTGGTTTCTATGATGGAAGCCTCACAAAGTGACTTCAAACCTGAACTGGTCCTTAAAAAGTGGGTTTTGGAAATTTTGTGAAAAATTTCAAGATTTGCTTCTAAATTTCTAAGCCTTCTAACATCCCAAAAAAATAAAATGTAATTTTCAAAGTGATCCAAACCTGAAGTAGACATATGGGGAATGTAAAGTCATAACTATATTTGGAGGCATTACTATGTATTTTAAAAGTAGAGAAATTGACATTTGGAAATTTGCAAATTTTTCAAATTTTTGGTAAATTTGGTATTTTTTTTATAAATAAGAATGAAATATTTTGACTCAAATTTACCACTGTCATGAAGTACAATATGTGACGAGAAAACAATCTCAGAATGGCCTGGATAAGTAAAAGCGTTCTAAAGTTATCACCACATAAAGTGAGACATGTCAGATTTGCTAAAAATGGCCTGGTCCTTAAGGTGAAAAATGGCTGGGTCCTTAAGGGGTTAAGACGGGAACCTAACACTAAACGACATAGTCACTAAGTGCCATAGCAGCCTCCATTAACTACAGAGTATGCAGGCTTATACCTCTTATGGTGCCAAAATGGCCTCCACTGATTTCAGTAGGCAGTATTATATGTACTCATTTTATTATCTGTGTTCGCAGATTGCTGTTGCATTTTTTTATGTTTTACTTTTCTATTTGCAGCCATGTGACGTGCACCTGCATACTTGGATGTGCTGACTCGCCCCCAGTTTTTCTTGCAGTTTAGGTGGAGGCGTGGCTGACTCCACCACCATTTCGGTCGTGCACTCCTAACTAACCTGTTTGCCTTACAGGCTGATTTTAATTAGTGCTAGCATAAAGCTGTGTCCTGCTCTCCCTATATGCATTGGAGGCCAGTTGGCACTCGGAGAGGTGGAATACAGAGTGGGCTCAGCATTTGTGGGGAACCTGCATTCCCTGAGTATAACAGAGGTCAGTGTGGCACCAAGGAGGTATGATATTGTGTGGGCTCGGCATGCATGTGGAGCCTGCATTCATATTGGCACCATAAGAGGTACAATATAATGTTGGCTTAGCATGCATGTGGAGCCTGCATCCTCTGTAGTTAATGGAGGCTGCTATGGCACTTAGTGACTATGGCGTTTAGTGTTAGGTTCCTGTCTTAAAGAGATCGCCTTGATGTAGGGCAGACGGGCACAAATAATTTTTGTACAAAATTATTTGCCAAGAAGCTCACATTTACAGTGTAGCGCTAGTATCGTGTAGATAGTGAATATGGCAGTATTGCATGCACTTATTTTATTGTCTGTGTTCTCAGAGTGCTGTTGCAATTTTTATGTTTTACTATCAAATCAGTAGTGATGGTATCAGACAGGGACTTACTGGGAACTTAAAGTGGCCATGAAAATACCTTAAAGTGACCTAATGTTAGGCAGGATCCAAATTGACAGGAAGCCAGGGCAACACAAGTAGATAGGGTCAGCAATACCACAGTGCAGAACAAAATACCTCACCAGCAGAAGTAAATACCACAGTGCAGCACTAGATACTGCCCCAGAATCTTGTTATCCTGCAAGATGATCCAGAGGAAGGCAAAAAACCCTGTGAGGTAGAAGCCAATTTTCCCCACTTTAAGGGAAAAAATTCCTTCCCGAAGAGGAAGAGGAAGTAGTGGACGATGAAATCACTGGCCCAACATGGGAAGGAGGCAAGCTGAGCGAGGACAGCAGTACAGAGGGGGAGGGATCCGCAGCACCACAACAGGCTGGAAGAGGCGGTGGGGTGGCAAAAGGGAGAAGGCAGGCCACACCAACAAGTGTGGACGATAAAAGAATTGTCATTTGCAACCTGTGCCGTACCAAAATGAGCAGGGGCATGAACACTAGCAACCTGACCACCACCAGCATGATCTTCATGGCAGCAAAGCACCCTAATAGGTGGGCCAAACGCCTGGATCCACAATCGGTGTCTGCGGGTCACACCACTGCCTCCTTTTCCATGTGTTACGTGCTAGCCAAGACGCAGGCCCAGATGCCTCCCATCCTGCACCTGGACCCTCGCAAGCACCAACAGCGAGCACATCCACTTCTGTGTCCAGGCGCAGCGTACAGATGTCCATACCCCAGGCCTTTGAACGAAAGCGCAAATACCCAGCCACCCACCCACAGGCCATAGCACTAAATGCACATCTTTACAAATTGCTGGCGCTGAAAATGTTGCTTGTGGACACTGAGGTTTTTCGCAGTCTGATGGCAGCGGCTGTCCCTCGTTACTCAGTACCTAGCCGTCACTATTTTTGCTGGTGTGCCCTCACTGCCTTACTCCAGCATGTGTCCTGAAACATAACCCGTGCCCTGACCAACGCAGTTATTGGGAAGGTCCACTTAACTACTGACACATGGACAAGTGCTTCTGGCCAGGGACGCTACATTTCCCTGACGGCACACTGAGTGAATGCTGTGGAGGTTAGGAGCAAGTTGTACCCTGGGATGGCACAGGTGCTACCGACACAAAGGATTGCGGGCCCTACTTCCATCAGCATTACCGCTACCACCTACATTAGAAACTGCAACCCCTCCTTCTCCTCCACCACTTCCATCTAGGAATTCTCATCTTGCAGCACTATTCAGCCATCAGTCAGTAGCTGGAAGCAGTTTAGCACAGCGGTGGGGAAGCGGCAACAGCCTGTGCCGAAACTTATTTGCTTATGTGACAAACAACACACTGCCACAGAGCTGTGGCAGGGTATAAGGGATCAGGCTGAGCTGTGGCTCTCGCCACTCAACCTACAACCAGGCGTGGTTGTGTCTGATAACGGCCGCAACTTGGTGGCGGCTTTGGAGCTCGGCAAGCTCACACACATACTGTCACGCTCAGGTGTGGGGGGAAAACCACACAGAGCGTAGGAGGGAAAGAAGATTAGGCCTGGAAACTAAGGAAGGTAGATGGACACCTCCTAAAGGAAACCATGACTCTAATCCTGATTGACTACCAGTATGAACAGGCCTCAAAGGTAGGCGAGTTCATACACAGGAACCTAAACTAAACTGACCCTATAGGACCCTGGAAATAATGACAGGAATGAGTCTACCTGTTCCTCCAACAGGAAGGACGAACAGGAGTCTCCCTCAGGCCAAACAACTGCTTCAACTTAGTGGTTCAGCGGTTTCTCAAAAACTACACTTTTTTGCCTGAGCTGCTGGTGAAGGTGCACATTTTCGAAAGTCACCTACAGCTTCTGCCGGTCTGGCAACGCTGCAGCAGCGCTTACACTTGCCAGCTCACTGACTGCTGTGCGACCTGAGCACGCGCTGGAACTCTACCTGCTCACAATAAAGGTGGACAGCGCTGCATGTGGAAAAGGTTCTGATAAGCGGCCTAGTGTCACAAGGAGGGAAAAGTATTGGAAAATGGTAAAGGAGTACCTAGCTGACAATGTCAACGTCCTCAGCGATCCCTCTGTGCCTTATAATTATTGGGTGTCTAAGCTGGACACGTGGCACAAACTGGCGCTCTACGCCTTGGAAGGGCTGGCCTGCCCTGCTGCCAGCGTTTTGTTGGAGCGGTTATTTAGTGCCGCTGGGGGCATATTAACTGCTAAGCGCATCCGCCTGTCAACTGAAAATGCTTACTCTAATCAAAATGAACAAGGCCTGGATTGCCCCTGACTTCGCTACCCCACCAGAGGAAAGTGGCTGAACATAAAGGAACTTTAAATGTGGCTTTTAAGGTATATTGAATACACTGTATTTCCATGAACCCCTTCCTCTTCTCGTCCTCTTCCTCCATCATATCAAACTGCTTATTAGGCTGCCTCGCCTTTAAATATTTAAGAGGTTCACCAGCAGGCCCTCACCCCTAATTTTTTAACCTAAAAAATTTACCTCACTCTGGTCCTTCTCCTGACATGTTTACCTAACAAGAACCTGTTTTGTGCCGCCCTCCAAACTGAGACATGAAGCTAGGAGTTTTGGATGACTTTGTTTCTTGTGCTCTGCCAGCAGACACTGTTTCACCGCGCCCACCGTGCACCATCAGCAGCATGCCCACTTCCCTGTCCCTTACTGCTCGCCTTACGCATACTAAATGGTATATATGCAAGTTTGTGAAAAGTACAGTAGCGCAGATATTTTTTTTAGTGTATGAGCAGAAAAATTTCACCGAATGAGCAAACGTTATGCAGCAGACGCAGCGCAGGTAATGTCACATACCTGTGCTGCATGTGCAGTATAACCTTTCTGTATCCTAAATACCTGACATCCAGTGTATTTTTTTCTGCCGTTATTCATATAATGTATAACATTTGCGCAATCAGGCACAAATAGTGTAGGGAAAGGATTTGGCTAGGCAGGGCTAGTTGTTCTGTTGAAAAGACCCCAAAGTCCTCCAAAGTACTTTTGTTATGTCTGGCTGTAATATTGTTATTCTTGATGGTCAAAATTTGCGCAAGTTTGCCTAATTTTAACACCAGCTGTGCAGCGTGTGCAGGACAATGTATGTTTCTTCTATAAACCTGACATTTATTGCGTTTCTTTCTGCCGCTAATCACAGCCACATTAGTAATGTCGCCTACAATAGCTGCAGAAAAAAAATACACCGGATTTCTGTTATTTGGGATACACAAATGTTAGACAGCAGACGCTGAAAAGGTGGTGCTAAGGTCAGGCAACCTTGTGCAATTTTTAACCCACCACAAAAATAATATATTGCAGCCAGATATAACAATGGACTTTTGTGTCTTTTGAACAGAAATACTAGCCCTGCCTAGCCAAATCCTATCCCTACACTATAAGTCCCTCCTTGCGCAAATGTTATACAGCGAGACGCAAAAGAGGTACTGCGGGCTTAACAGCAGAAATAATAGCAAAGGATGTCAGGTATATAGTATACAGAGAGTATCATAGTGCATTCAGCAGCTGCACAGGTGGCATTAATGGCAGGCCACCTAGCGCTATTATTAACACCCCCCCAAAAAAAAAATATTTGCCAGCAAGATATAATAGCCCATAAAAGGGCTTTTGGTTTTTTTCTGAGCAAATTCTTCCCTATCTAGCGTTCTTCTGTCCCTACTCTATCTGTCACTGATTGCAGCAGCTCTCCCTGGCTCGGTATGAGCCGGTCACATGTCACCGGGTGCTTTATAGCACCCGATGATGTGTTCCCGGCCAGCCAATCACTGTAATGCCAGTAGCAACATGGCTACTGGCATTACAGTGAATGCCAGTACCTTCCTGCACGCTAATTGGCTAATTAGCATGCGGGGAGGTGACTCGAGTATGGCGCTCGAGCACACTCGCTGTTCGGTCGAACACTGCGTGGATCCGAGCGCTGCCATGTTCGGCCGAATACTATATTCGTTATGGATAGGACAGCATTTGAATGACCTTTCAGAGAGGCTACTTCAACAGTGACCACCAAAATGGCTGAACTTTCTGTCCACTGCAAAAACACATATGTCAATGTAAGTAAATAACATAATTAGCAAATTAAGGCTGCGTCTCTATTTTCTCATTTCGATTTTAAATACTTGGTGGATATTCCCCTTAACCCTTTCCCTGTCAAGGACATATCTCATACATTCTTGCGGGGTGGCACTTCAGTAGACAAGGACATATCTTGTACGTCCTTGCTACTGATGACAAGATCTCAGGCTGTCCAAGATACACGCCTTAGAAACAGGTCCCAGTGAAAGTTATTATGCATATACCTGCAGCTCTCACTCCCAACCCGATTTCTAAAGGCTTTTATCTCAGGCTCTAGGGTGGCTATCACTGCAATCTTGGTCTTGTTTTAGAGCTTAGTCTGTCAGACATTTCCACCAGGCGCCCAGCAGAGGGCGCTGTGGGAATCGTGACCTGTGTGACTGACCCAACCTGCCGGGAGCATGTAAGTATTATGTGTGTTTGTATGTCTTTATGTGTGTGTATGTTTATGTCTGTATGTGTCTATGTGTACCCGGATCCGTAATGGACTCCATTGAAAGTCAATGGAGGGCGGATCCGGTTACCATTATGGTCACTCAGACGGATCCACCCCCATTGACTTGCATTGGGTCATTCCGGATCCGTCTTGGTGCGGATGCCTGGACCGGAGAGCAAACCGCAGCATGCTGCGGTTTGTCTTGAAGACGGAACGGAATGCTTTCAGGAGCATTCCGTTGTCTTCAGTTCAGTTTTGTCCCCATTGACAATGAATGGGGACAAAACTGAAGCGTTTTATTCCGGTATTGAGCCCCTATGACGGAACTCAATACCGGAATTTTAAAACGCTAGTGTGAAAGTAGCCTAAAGCTACCCTCTGCAGCCGGCTGTTACCTCTGCCAGCATAGAGGGTGCTGCAGTGGGGAAAGACATAGATCCTACTCTCTCCTTCAGTAATTGTGCATGTCCCATGGGGAGAGTAACATACATTTCTGTGCATATTATCAATCCCCCTTTCCTATCAGAGAGCATACTTGCTTTTCGATTTTTTTTTTTTTTTTTCAGAAAAGGATATGAGTGCACATTCTTCTAATGACCCCACTGTGCCTAATTAGGCCATTTATTGACACCATAACCCAGACGTTTACCAGCATCTGGATCAAAGCAAATAAACAGCATAAAAACAACAGAAACACCCAAAAATCAATAAAGTTCACATTTTACACTGTCCAGATCCTGTCCATACCCAATCTATAGTAAAATATACAGACCGCTTCTATAACGATACCAGTCACGTGTTGCAGTAAAAAAAAAAAAAAAAAAAAACAGACTGTTGCTATAACTTTTCAAAAATCATAGTTTTTTTTGTTTAAAGCAGTGGTTCTCAACTCCAGTCCTCGGGACCCACCTGCCAGTCAGGATTTAGGAATATCCCACAGAATGAATACCTGTGGTAAGTCCTGATGGATGGACGCTAATTATATCAGCTGGTCTAAACTAAGGAAATCCTGAAAACCTGACTGGCAGGTGGGTCCCGAGGACTGGAGTTGAGAACCACTGGTTTAACTTTTCAAAAATCATAGTTTTTTTTAGAGTCCTTTTTTTGCTCACATTATGGACACAACGTCTGAATCTCCCACTATTTATCACAACTAGGAGTTATCATGCTCAACTTATTTTCGGATGAACCATAGAAGGTTCAGGTGTTGTGTCCATAATACAAGAGAAATTAAGCACCCATATTATACCTGTCTGAGCCCCTTAGTTAATGCATTATATGAGGTTTAGGAATTTGCTAGTTTTAATTAGGATTAGGGGCGTGGAAAATTATATACTATATACTGGCCAGTACCTGCATGCAAAAGTTAGTTGGGACATTCTTGCGTTTTTTGAATTTCTTTTAACACATGCACTGAATGTAGACATTTGTCGTATGTATCAACACCTCAGAGTTTATATTTTTTTTCACAGACTATATTTCCATAAGAACTCTGCTAGAGTACATATTTTAGTTGCAAATTTGAAATTTGTCCAGTTTTTGTTAATAATCACCATTTGTTGTGCATATTAATTATTAGGTTATCATTTTATACACAGTATGTTTTTCACTCACAAAATGTAGATTTTGGTAAATAGAAGCTGTTTGACATTTTTAACACACATGTGGATGATGACCATATATTACATAGCCTCTGTTTCAGAGTTTTTAAGAGCACAGCCTCTTGTTGATGTATACACTGATGATGCACATGTCAGTACAATATTTGTTGGGGGTAAAACAGCTTGGATGTGAGTTTTAGGTGCAAATGTTTTTTTTATGCATTTTTAAATAATTCCTGTTGGCCACATTAAGTTGGACATGTCAACATTCCATCAGGGTACTAGCTTTCAGGAAATATATAGTGTGGTGATGTGTACAGTAAAGTGCTGGAGGGAGTGCATAACTCACCCAGATATCTCAGCTGGGTAAGATAGATGAAATCCTGAGGGCTGCATTGAGCTTCAGCAGAGCATAGTCTGCTGGAGCTCTTTGTTTAAGGCCTCGTGCACACGACCGTATGTATTTTGCAATCTGCAAAAAATACGGATGATGTCCATGTGCAATTCCATATTTTGTGGAACGAAGCAGCTGGCCCCTTATAGAACAGTCCGCTCCTTGTCTGTAATGCGGACAATAATAGGACATGTTCTATTTTTATGTGGAACGGAAACAGAATGCACACGGAGTAACGTTTGTTACTTTGCTGACCCATTGAAATAAATGGTACCGCATCCAGTCCACAAAAAAAGAAAAAATTTGGAAAGAAAATACGTTTGTGTACATGAGCCCTAAGTTTCTATGGGCCGGATTTCTTTGGACCGGGAGATGGGATTGGTAGAGGGATTTTCCAGTCCATAGCCTTCCATCACAGGGTTTTCCCATAGCCTGAGGTGATCTCAGGTGAAGGCGGTTGAAATCATCACAGGGGAATATAGCAGACCTCAGAATATCAGACTGGGGAGAATGAACCCTGGAGAGCTGAACTGTGTGGTCAGAGCCTGGCTGACTGTGAGGCTTAGTGAAGCCTCATCTCCCTTGGTGTGAACAGGAATCACCTGTGTATTAGGTAGAGCACAGACAGGCAGGTATTTATTTTTTTTTATGTTATGTTATGCTGGTGCTGTAACTTCACCTCACCAAGTGACGCTATAAGGCTGCATGCACACGACAGTACGTATTTTGCGGTCCGAAAAAAAATATGGACAACGTCAGTGTGCATTCCGTATTTTGCGGAATGGAACAGCTGGCCCCTAATAGAACAGTCATATCCTTGTCTGTAATACGGACAATAATAGGACCCACGGAAATGAATGGTTCTGCATATGGTCTGCAAAAAAAAAAAAAAAGGGAATGGACACAGAAAGAAAATACGTTCTTGTGGATAAGCCCTAACCTGGATACTAATCTGTTATGCTGAAGTGACCACATAAAGCACTGTTTGGACTTTGAAACCCGCTGTCTCCATGAAAATCTGTCATTGCCGACCCCACTGCGAGTACAGATCCCTACAATAGGTTCTGAGGGTACATACAGTGTAATTCCTATATTTTATAGGTTGTTACTTTTCTAAATTTCTAGCTTATTTTTGGTCATTCCAGTTCTGGTGATTTTATGAAGATATGAGTATGTAAATTTAGGTCTAAATGGTAATGCATGAACTCTGCATGTGCCAAAATTATTATTTTTTTGTCTAAAACATGCTTAGCTTAAGTATATATTGCTGACCTTCAGATTTACAGTGGTTTATTTTTTTTCTATAACTTGGAAAACCCCTTGAATACACATATATAATTGTACATGTCAAAGCTGTGAAAATTGTCCTGGCTGTCCGAGGTACAAAATGTCCAAACATCCCTGGCATTGAAAAGGTTAAAGGATCCTGTTATGTTGAACATGGTTTGTGAGATGCAGGCAGCATGTTATACAGCAGGAGGAGCTGAGCAGATTGATATACAGTTTATGGGAAAATATTTAGTAAACAAGTCGTCCAGCTTTTGATACTGAGGACCTATCCGCAGAATAGATCATCAATATCAGATCAGCGGCAGATGCAATCAGCTGTTTGAAGAGATCGCAGTGCTCCAACAAGCGCTGCCTTCTCTTTGGCTACCATGTAAACAGTAGAGAGAAATCAGCGCTCATAGGAGTACTGCGGTCTCTTCAAACAGCTGATTGGCAGATGTGGAGGAAGTCTGACCTCTGCTAATGATCTATTCAGAGAATAAGTCAATATGAGGAAACTGGACAACCCCTTTAAATTCCTGCTCACTCTGGGTTTTGGAATCAAGGAGGCAGTAGCTGACAACCTTCCCTGGATGACTGTGCAGACAGAATAATAAATTACGAATAAGGGTGCATTCAGGCAACCCTATTTCTATGTCTGCATCTGTTCCACAATTTTGCGGAATGGGTGTGGACCCATTAATTTGATAAGGACAGCACACCATGTTGCGTGTGCGTGCTTTGCGGATCTGCCATTTGCAGACTGCAAAACACATACGACCATGTGAATATAGCCTAAGACTGCCTCATTGACTAGCCCAGAATGAACAGAAACTGAAGTTACATTGACTCTTCTCCCACAAAACTATACATCAATCTGCTCAGCTCCTCCTCTATAACATGCTCCCTGCAGACTGCACTAATTTTCGTGATGACATGTTTGAGTTTCATGTAACATGTATACATTTATTTTCTTCCAAACCGGGCAGTTGCACGTTTCATGCCCGTGGAGATGGGCTATTTGCAGATGAATACATCTTGCACAAAGTAGAGTCTGTTCTTGGCGATTCTTTGAGCTGTCACTTTCATCAAGTTACCATGGGTGACCCCGTATCCACATATCACCTGTTCCATGTCTTTGTGAACAATCATTGATATTCACACACTGTCATTTTGTTACTCCATTTGCAGAGTCATAACTTTTTCCATCAACTTATTTCTAATTTAGGGTCACATTTTCCCATCTCTGCAGCTGTCAATGCAAATGGGTTGTGTTTTTACAGGCAAAATACTATACTGCTACTGATGGGTTCTGTGAAATGACTACATGTCAAGAGACTGGAGCACACTATACTTTGATTAAACCTTCCCATTAGATCAGAGCAAGCCTAGCGGCTCTTTTGTTCTAGGCTCTTAGCAATATAAAAGGGAAGAAAATGGGAGTATTACAAGAAAAAGGTTTCCTCTACGGTTACCCAGACAGCAGCCACATATGCTCTTCAGAAGATTGTTTAGGTTAACAAGGAAAGCCAAGTATTAGAGAATTTGAAAAGCACTTTACACCAGCCTCTGTGAAGGTAAGGAAATTGTCTGGGTAATAAACCATTTTATGCCGTGCATGTTATTCAGAGAATGCAGCACGGTAATTAAATGAAGATGGCAAAAAGTGAAATAATGGAGCATCTGAGGTGTATCAAGAAAGTAAGGAGCACTCAAACATGAAGATGTGGTACAACATACCTTCTTATGTGCTAGCTGTGGTATAACATACCTTCTTATGTGCTAGCTGTGGTATAACATACCTTCTTATGTGCTAGCTGTGGTATAACATACCTTCTTATGTGCTAGCTGTGGTATAACATACCTTCTTATGTGCTAGCTGTGGTATACAACATACCTTCTTATGTGCTAGCTGTGGTATAACATACCTTCTTATGTGCTAGCTGTG
Source organism: Rhinella marina (assembly GCA_900303285.1). Taxonomy (NCBI): domain Eukaryota; kingdom Metazoa; phylum Chordata; class Amphibia; order Anura; family Bufonidae; genus Rhinella; species Rhinella marina. The sequence goes on along the minus strand of ONZH01013051.1, from coordinate 61,377 downwards.
GTATAACATACCTTCTTATGTGCTAGCTGTGGTACAACATACCTTCTTATGTGCTAGCTGTGGTATAACATACCTTCTTATGTGCTAGCTGTGGTACAACATACCTTCTTATGTGCTAGCTGTGGTACAACATACCTTCTTATGTGCTAGCTGTGGTATAACATACCTTCTTATGTGCTAGCTGTGGTACAACATACCTTCTTATGTTCTAGCTGTGGTATAACATACCTTCTTATGTGCTAGCTGTGGTATAACATACCTTCTTATGTGCTAGCTGTGGTATAACATACCTTCTTATGTGCTAGCTGTGGTATAACATACCTTCTTATGTGCTAGCTTGCGGTATAACATACCTTCTTATGTGCTAGCTGTGGTATAACATACCTTCTTATGTGCTAGCTGTGGTATAACATACCTTCTTATGTGCTAGCTGTGGTATAACATACCTTCTTATGTGCTAGCTGTGGTATAACATACCTTCTTATGTGCTAGCTGTGGTATAACATACCTTCTTATGTGCTAGCTGCGGTACAACATACCTTCTTATGTGCTAGCTGCGGTACAACATACCTTCTTATGTGCTAGCTGTGGTATATAACATACCTTCTTATGTGCTAGCTGTGGTATAACATACCTTTTATGTGCTAGCTGTGGTATAACATACCTTCTTATGTGCTAGCTGTGGTATAACATACCTTCTTATGTGCTAGCTGTGGTATAACATACCTTCTTATGTGCTAGCTGTGGTATAACATACCTTCTTATGTGCTAGCTGTGGTACAACATACCTTCTTATGTGCTAGCTGTGGTATAACATACCTTCTTATGTGCTAGCTGTGGTATACAACATACCTTCTTATGTGCTAGCTGTGGTATAACATACCTTCTTATGTGCTAGCTGCTGGTATAACATACCTTCTTATGTGCTAGCTGTGGTATAACATACCTTCTTATGTGCTAGCTGTGGTATAACATACCTTCTTATGTGCTAGCTGTGGTATAACATACCTTCTTATGTGCTAGCTGTGGTATAACATACCTTCTTATGTGCTAGCTGTGGTACATACATACCTTCTTATGTGCTAGCTGCGGTATAACATACCTTCTTATGTGCTAGCTGTGGTATAACATACCTTCTTATGTGCTAGCTGTGGTATAACATACCTTCTTATGTGCTAGCTGTGGTATAACATACTTCTTCTTATGTCTAGCTGTGGTACAACATACCTTCTTATGTGCTAGCTGTGGTACAACATACCTTCTTATGTGCTAGCTGTGGTACAACATACCTTCTTATGTGCTAGCTGTGGTAACATACCTTCTTATGTGCTAGCTGTGGTACAACATACCTTCTTATGTGCTAGCTGTGGTATAACATACCTTCTTATGTGCTAGCTGTGGTATAACATACCTTCTTATGTGCTAGCTGCGGTATAACATACCTTCTTATGTGCTAGCTGCGGTATAACATACCTTCTTATGTGCTAGCTGCGGTATAACATACCTTCTTATGTGCTAGCTGCGGTATAACATACCTTCTTATGTGCTAGCTGCGGTATAACATACCTTCTTATGTGCTAGCTGCGGTATAACATACCTTCTTATGTGCTAGCTGCGGTATAACATACCTTCTTATGTGCTAGCTGCGGTATAACATACCTTCTTATGTGCTAGCTGTGGTATAAGATACTTTCTTATACCCAGCGCCCATGCCGATCAGCTGGTTGAAGAGAAGGTGCGCTCCATGCCAGCACAGCCTTCCCTTCATAGTTTATCTGCACACCATTGAAACCGCATCGGTGAGCCGGTGGAATTACTCCTAAGCCTTCACCATTCACTTCAATGGGATGGCTTGTTCTCATACACTCAAGGAACGAGCCGTCTCATTGAAGGCTGCACTGGAATGGGGCGCACCTTCTTTTCAACCTGCTGATCGGCGGGGGTGGCGGGTGTCTGGCCCCCTACAATCTGAAACGTATGACCTAGCCTGAGGATAGGTCATCAATAAAAATAACTTGGACAAACCCTTTAAATATGTAATCAGGCTGAAGATTCTAACATGTGGGCACAGTCTATTAAATATGAGTGTGGGGCATACATTAGTGGACGCGTCTGACTGGGATTGCCAGGTATTTGTTTAGTGTAACAGTTTAGAATAGGCCACACATTTGCATTAGGGAGTATGCCAAGAACACTCTGCTTATTGTGAGTGATTAATTGCTGCCCTGAATTGAATGTTATTAGTCTCCTCATGCTCCAGTGATGCGCAGCCTCTTATCTGATACCCAGTTTTGCTCTGGCTACTATGTCAGACCTTCTCACAGCAGGTTTAAAGTCAGGTACAGGATAATGGAACGGTGACTACATTTTTGTACATGCTACATGATTTGGAGAGGACTTCACCTAGAAAAAGAAAAAAAAAACACCATGGATGAAGTCTCTGATTAAAAAACTATGCTTAATCTATACAGTGGTGCTTGAAAGTTTGTGAACCCCTTAGAATTTTCTATATTTCTGAATACATTTGACCGAAAACTACATTGCATTTTTACAACTGCCATGTGGCATGTGATGCCTTTTTTCTTTTTAATTAATTCTTGCACTCTTTATTACACTTTGAGGAGGTGTCATCCGTTGATCCATCTCCATAGGTGGCTGTGATGTGTGGGGCATGGTTCTATAAGGAGCATGTCTACAAGTTAGGGGGCACGATACTTGTGTGTAGCCAGCACCCGGGGCAAGACAAGTCAAAAATTAGGGCATTTATTCCATTTATATCCAATATCACATGTCGGTGAGTGCCAAACGTACAGTATGTGAACCTTTGTTTTCAAGTGTGACCAACTTCTGCAGCAATAATTGCAACTAACAGTATCCAGTAATTGTTGATTAGTCCTGCACATCAGCTTGGAGGAATTTTAGCCCATTCCTTCATATAAAACAACTTCTACTCTGTTATGTTGGAGAGTTTCCTCCCATGAGCTGCTCACTTCAGGTCCTTCCTCAACATTTCTATTGGATTAAGGTCAGGACCTTGACTTGGCCATTCCAAAACTTTAAATTTATTCTTCCTCAACCATTGTTTGGTAGAAAGACTTGTGTACCTAGGGTGGCTGTCTTGCTGCATGACCCTCAGCTCACGGACAGATGTTGCAACATTTTCCTTTAAAATTTGCTTCATTGTTCCATGTATCCAACCAAAACCCATGCACTTCTTCTTTCTCTGCCACAGCTCCAGCACCCCTAACCACCCCCCAGCTAGTTTATAGCTCTTCCCACCCAGCTAGATACATAGACACTCCCCTGTCGCTGCCCTTGTTTCTGGTTTGACACACCCATAGACATAACCACAGGAAATAAAAAAGAGCTGCATGGACATGGTCATGTGACCACAGCATGGAAGGTAAGAGCAATACAGGTAAAATAATTATATTACAAAATTACGGTTACAGTCATAAATGATTTTTGGTTGATGCAAACTGGAAAACCCCTTTAAAGCATTCACCAGGCAGGTGAAAAAAAATGCAATGCAGATTAGGTAATCCTATAGATAAGCGTGCACTAGATTTGTCACAGTGACTTTTGTCTACTAGTCATTGCCTAAAGATGGATTTACATGGGCTGAGTTAAAGCATATTGTCGGGAAGGAATCATTCGACTGTTGGTTGATCGTTAAGTTGAGGTGAAGCACAGCAATCACCTCCACAGTAGGAGGATGAGTGATCGCTCCAGCTATCACTCGTCCCCATACAAAATCATAGTTCCTGGGCAGCAGATCATTGTTTGGACTGCACAATCCGCTGCCCAGAAATGATCATTTATGAGCCTGCACGAACGTTAGTAGTTTCACCTGATGAATGAGTTTTGCTCGTTCATCGGCTGCACCTTTACACGGACTGTCGTTCACAGGAATGTTTGTCCTCGCTAATCTGCTATCTCTCTGTGTAAATTGACCTCTAGTTTGAGACAAAAATTTGGGGTTAGAATTGTGGCACAATTTTAGTGCCAAATTTCACATATTAGGTTACCCGTTCATGCAAAGCTATTGCCCTTTTCTGTCAAGCCCCATCCTTTGTCGGGCTAGGCGCAAATAACTTCTCTAAACTTAGAAGTGCCAAGTTGTGCAATATTTTCAGCCTGAGTGAACACGTATGTTCATGGAAGAGTCGGGAGACCTAGCTGTTGGCCAAACAATCATTCATACGACAGCTACTGAATGTGTATGGCCAGCTTTAGAAAACCTAGCCAAATACCAACTCTGGTAATACAAGGTGGCTGGAGTTCTCCAGAATGAGATCTGCAGTACAGAGCAAGTCTCCATTCTGGCTGGCTCCTAAAAGGAACGGGGGTCGCAAGCGTACAAATCCATATCCTAATAGGACAATTGGACAGAGGCTGACCAATTACAGTGCTCTACAACCTCTGAGCAATGTGGACCATAGTACAAGCCTATGTGGATGTATATGGGACCCAACTTTACCTTCATATGCCTCAGATTTCATACAAGCAGGTGGTTGTTTTAGAGTACGGCAGTATCAGGTTTCCTGAAGCAGTTCTGGAAGCCAAAATCAGGAGTGGATCATAAAAGGAGATTAAGTATAAAGGTCAGATACGACTTCCCCTTTCGGAATTCACTCCTGGCCATTCTGTACGAGTCTCATCAGAGGCCATATGTATGGAGCTGTTCTCCCCCTTAAGCAATGTAAGTCACACTGAAGAATCATTTTCAGGATACCACTTTGGCCAAATTGCAGACAGCATGTGCAGCGTAGACGCATTTATGATGTCAAGTCTCCAGACGCTTGTATTTTCACACCATTATGCTACAACAGAATTAGACTAAACACTGACTGTTCATTTGACATTCATGTTACAGGGAAAGCGAGCAGATCCAAAGGACTCGGCGCAAACAGGAAGCTGACCTCCATATTTGCAACAGTGTGTATATACAAATCCTGCTCGCTGGGCAAAAAGGAAACCGAGCATTTCTTTCTGCTACACTGTAAACTGAAAATGTCAAACAGATGAGATTCCTCCCAACGCAGCACTTTGCAGTGGAAAGGCAGGAGGAATGTCACTTGTGTAATCTCATGAACCCAGGCAGAGAGGAAGTGAGGTTACAGTGGGAAAGGTGAGCGCAAAACCGCTCCGTACAGTCAGTTAACCCATAAACCGCCAGTCAAAACAAGGGAGCATCACAACAGGCGGATTTAGTATAGTTACAATGTCAAGACCATATGGCTGTTCATGCCATGAGATGACCGATGCAAGTCACACATTACAAATCCACACACATCTTTTCTCCATTCTAAGTAATACATTTTGTATGGCAATGCCGATTTCCAGAACACATCCGTGGGTGCAGCAGGTACAATCATATGAAACTTTTCCCAGTTGTTGGATAGCATTGAAACAGTCCACAGGAATCATGTAGTCGTGATGCAGTAAGGAGCCACAGCATCTCATTTCCAACACAAGTCAATGGGGAAATAGGTTTCTGACCTAGTAAAGCTGTAATGACTGCACACTATATACGTGGTACATGTCCTGCTGCTGGGGTATACAGTGATGGCTAACCTCCGGCACTCCAGTTATAGTAAAACTATGACTCCCAGCATGCTCCATTCACTTCTATAGAGTTCTGAGAACAGCCAAGCAAGTGTACATCTTGGGAGTCGTAGTTTTACCACAGGAGTGCTGGAGGTTAGCCATCACCAGGCTATACAGTTGAGTAGCCACTTGCAGTATATGTCTAACATATTTTACCATGTGTCACTATTTGAAGTTAATCACAAGAACCACGAACATTCACAACGGCTCATAAATGATCACCGACAAAAACAAAAAAACAAAACAAGCAGAAAACGTATCATGACCATGCAGCGTGGACACAGCTAATACAAAACACATGAGGAAGAACAACATGATGCCAAACGTTACTCCTAAGTCCCTGTAAGGCTGGATCTAATGATACCTTAAACATACTAATGCACTGCTTCTACTTTTCTGGAGGAAAAGTACTTTTAATCCATATACAAATGTGAAGTTTAGTGCACCGAGGGCAGGCCCAAGCCATTCTGTGCACCCATGCTCCTCCTGCTTCCTCTGCCAACCTCTCCCTGGGTTCCTGCATAGTCATCTCATCTGGCTCCGTCAATCAAAAAGATAGAGGGCTGACAGAGAAATCAGGAGGAGAGTGTGCACAGAGTGACTTAGGCCCACCCTCAGTGCACTTTACTACTCATTTGCATATGGATTAAAACTCCTTTTTCTCCAGAATGAAACGACAGCTCTCCAAGTGAAATGCTTCATTACATTCAGCTGTGCAAGCCCTTCAAGGCCCTGTGTCTGGTTACCAGTGAATTTCCAGACTCCCTTTAAAGCCACCATGCACTATGGTAATATTTCTCACGGATCAGTCTTCTTGGTGCATGTCTACTATTTTTCTGTAAAGTACATTATACAGTACCTTTCTATACAATATGCCCAAAACAATTTATTACCTGTCATTGTGGTCTGATTAACCTTTATCAGGCCTTGACCTTCAGGCCAACTGTCTAATGAGCTTTTTTATCATCACACATATTTTACAATAAATTACCATTAAGTGCATTGTGTCATTTTTCCTGTCATTAACATTTTACTACAGTTTAATAAATATATATGTAATTATTAGGTAAATTATTTTCACTTCACACAACTCTTATAGTAGCGATTCTTTGAAGACTGAATGCCACTTCTATTCCAGAGAGCCACAGAATAATCTGCTACAACACGCCCGGGTTGTTTCTTCTACTGATGCTCTTAATCGTGGTCAGTGACCATGATTAAATGCCTTATTGAGCTGGTGGATCACTGAATACGCCACTGTAAAAGACAATTCCAGGAATGTCTGAAACCCTGATTATGTCATCAGGTTTCCCTGCTAGAGGAACGCCAGTTGGGTCTCGTAAGAACAAGAGCCGCTGGCCCCCAGTATCCACTGTGTCCGGTCTGCCTGACGGATTGGACCCAAGCAGAAGACGCATGACAAGTTCACTTTTCGGATGCCGGCAAACGATGCAGATTACACGTTTTTCCCACGTGGAAAAACCGTAGCATAATACAGTGTCCGCAAAGTGTATGAGATCAAATCTCATGTACACATTGCTTTTTTTCTTAGGTGCGAAATTGATCTGCCGCACATCAATTGTTGTGTTTTTCTTCTGCAGATTTCACCCTTTTTAATGGAAGGGCGAGATCTGCAAAAAATCTACATCAAATCCACAGCAAAAACCGCATTAAAAATCCACCTAAACCGCAACAGTGCAGATTTATGTGTGGTTTCTTGGGCAGTTTTGGTGAGGATTTCATGTGGATTTTCTGCACATACATCTGCACGGTGTCCCCTTATAGTGGGTTTAAGCAGCCCGATTGTCAGGGAGATTATCGAGGATCAACGTTCCCGCAAGCGCTCGTTCCCAATAATCTGGTCGTGTAAAGGTGCAGCCAATCACCCGATGAACCGGCAAAACACTCATTCATCGGATGAAACAGTCATTCACAGGGCTGTGGAGTCGGAGTCGTGGAGTTGGTGACTATTTTGGTGGAGTCGGAGTCGGTATAAAATGAACCAACTCCGACTCCTAAAATATATAAGAATTTGGGAACATGATGAAATGTCCTATAAATGTCTGTTCTATTCCTGACTAAGGTTCTAGGCTTTCAGTTGAGATGACTGTGTGCTGTCCTTTATGTAGATGCTCAGAAGTGAAACTCCTCCGCTACAGATCAGAGGAAAAAGGTACTGGGAAGGAATGGCTGCACTCATCTCAGATCTGCTAGAGAAAACCGGATTAAAGGGGTTTTCTCACTAGTTACAAAGATTAGCTTTCAGCATATAGGGACAGTTAAAAGAAGACATTTTCTAAATACAGTGGTCAGTAGATTTTACTTTAGTCATGAACTATAGACAGTTCAGCAGGTCTCTCACTGTACACAGGTTTCTATGGTAACCTGCAGACCAGAAAGACTGTTATCTGATTGGCTGAGAGCAGGAGTGACCTCAGTAGGCAAAATGTGTTGAGGACTGAGAAGGATGGTTTTACCTGTAATTGTTTTAGAGATCACAATCTCCTGCTCTGTCAGAGTAAGTTAATATATGCTAATAACTGCTGGAGACCCCCCCCCCCCCACGGCCTGAGGAGACAGAGTGAGTGTAAACTGCCTGTCGGCCAGTGAATCAATGTGCTGAGAAAACCCATTTAAGGCAAGTACTTCTTAGTATATCTAAATTTTCAATAAACTGTGCATAAATCACTTGTCCAGTGCATGTTCTCTCTGCTTTATGTTTTAGTTTGCTTTTCCTCTGAGCTCATGTTTGGAGAGGTTAGCTGCTCTCATGGCTTCTATCTGCTGCTGATGCAAAACACCTCGGGCCTTATGTATGAAAACTGTCTAGGTGTGGAAGTTTTTTTGTTGCCCATAGAAACCAATCAGAGCTCCCCTTTCATTTCATATAGTGCTCTGGAGAAATGAAAGGGGATCCCTGATTGGTTGCTATGGACAACAAAGGAAGTCTTAGACCTAGACAGTTTTCATACATCAGGCCCTTAGTGAGCTGTACTCAGAGAAAAGCCTGATACTGAAAGTGCAAAGTATAGATATCTAGGAAAACATATATTACAGACTCTTTTTGTTATGACATATCTGTACTATTGATTTATGCAAAGTTTGTTTAAAGTTATCACTTAAACATGCGCCATGTATGAGGGAGTCAGATTGGGAGTCTGAGTTAGGGGAAATTGAGGAGTCGGAGTTGGAGTCGGGGCTTTGTCTTACCGACACCACAGCCCTGGTCATTCATGCAGGAAAGTAAATGATCTTTTCTGGGCAGCAGATTTTGCAATCTAAACAGCGATCTGCCGCCCAGAAACAATGCAGCAGTATGAGGACGAGTGACAGCAATTGCTCATTCTCATACTATGGAGGAGACATCCGCAGTAAACGCAGCATTTCACCCCGTTGAACGAGCACACGCTTCCTTTCCGATAATCGTCTGCTCCTCAGAGTGTGTAAACCCCAGAGCATCTTTTGCTAAAGGGTTCAATCCCAATCTTCTTATCCAAATAGGATAGGAAATGAGGACACTATACCAAGGCCATACAAACATGCAGCGTATGGCACCCACCCAGAAAAACTGAAAACAGTTAACTAGTCTAATGGCTTCCTAACACTCGTGTATGAAAATACAAATCAATTTCAGATGCACAACACATTTTTTGTTTAATTTGTGTTTTGCATATTGTATATTCTAAGTTGTCCATTTTTCTTCCGTATAGGATAGGGGATAACTAGCCGATCGCTGGGGGTCGATCAATGGGATGCCCACAGATCCGAGAATGGGGTCCCATTCACCCTATCTGATAGAGTGGCAGGTCATGCATGCTCCCTGCCACTCTGTTCATTCTTTACTGGCACTGGGATGAGATGAGCTGAGCACTGTACATTAGATGAAAAAAAACACAAAAAAAAAACGGACGCATGATAAATGCAAAAGGAACATGTTTTCAAATTTAACCCACTGACTAAGGGCTCATGCCCACAAACATAAGGGCACTGGCCACGTACACTACATTGACTGGAATGGGTCCGCGATCTGCAAGATATGTCAAAAGATAGGACATGGACTCAGCGGGAGTGCTCACGGCCAGTGCCTTGTGAACCGCTATTTGCAGTCTGCAACATGGGCACAGAGCCCTTATGATAGAAATAACTGGTCAAATATCTGAACTCGGCCTTAAATGTGCAAAAACCAGGAACATGTTACGAAAAAAATAATAAATCACCAAACACATTAAAATAACAAAAAATGCATAAAAGAATGTAAAAGTGAATAATATTCCATACTAGCAGAAAGACCCGGCTTCGCCTGGGTATATTTCATCTATTTCATTTAATGTTTCTGTGTGTCGTTGCAGAGAGAAAGTCAATGCAGCTGACAGAAATTGATTTTTACCTTCATTTTTTCAATCCCTATTGGCTGCGGAGTGGGAGGGGGTGTGGTTTAATGGGACACGGGGGGGGGGGGGTTAAGTCCTTCATTTCAGGGTGGCCTGAATTATAGGTTAATGCCATGGTAATTTGAAGAAACACAATGGGTAGCAGTGGAAGAAAACATTGCTTTGCGCGGGTATATTTAATCTATTTCATTTAATGTTTCTGTGTGTCGTTGCAGAGAGAAAGTCATCCTCCCTCCCATCCCTGCAGCTGACAGATGTTGATTTTTACCTTCAATTGTTCAATCTCCATTGGCTGCGGAGTGGGAGGGGTCATGGCCTGGCTGAGTCGGGGGCGTGACGTTGCAAGACCTGGGGCGGGGTTTTAAGTCCTTCTTTTGATGGTGGCCAGAATTACAGATCGATGCCATGGTAATTTATGAGGAAACGCCATGGGTAACAGTGGAAGAAAACATTGCTTTGCACGGGTATATTTAATCTATTTCATTTAATGTTTCTGTTGTGTTGCAGAAAGAAATCCAACCTTCCCTCCCATCCCTGCAGCTGACAGAAGTTGATTTTTACCTTCATTTTTTCAATCCCCGTTGGCTGCGGAGTGGGAGGGGGCGTGGCCTGACAGAGTCGGAGCGTGGTTTCGCGAGATCTGGGGCGGGGGTCAGAGTGGCATGAATTACAGGTCGATGACATGGTAATTTATGGGGACCCGCAATGGGTAGCAGTGGAAAAAAACATCTTTTATTAGTACTGAATGGTCGTAGTCTAAAATTAGTCAATTTCATCTACGATTTTTGTGTGTCATTGCAGAGAGAAATTCACCCTCCCACCCCTGCAGCTGATTTTTTTCAATCCCCGTTGCCTACGGAGTGGGAGGGGGCATGGCCTGGCAGAGTTGGGGGTGTGGATTATCAAGATGCTTCGGACGGTTGTAGTCTGAAATTAGTCTATTTCATCTAAAAATTTTATGTGTCATTGCAGAGTGAAATTCGCCCTCCCACCTCCCACAGAAGTTTATTTTTCCCTTCATTTTTTCAATCCCTGTTGGCTGCGGAGTAGGAGGGGGCGTGACCTGACACAGTTGGGGGCGTGGCTTAACAAAGCGCTTCGCATAGGTGATTTAATCTATTTCATTTAATGTTTCTGTGTGTCGTTGCAGAATGGCTGCAGAGTGAGAGGGGGCGTGGCCTGACAGACGGGGCGTGGCTTAGCAAAAGGCTTCGAACGGTTGTAGTCTATAATTAGTCTATTTCATCTAAAATTTTTGTGTGTCGTTGCAGAGAGAAATTCACCCTCCCACCCCTGCAGCAAACAGAAGTTTATTTTTACCTTCATTTTTTAAATTCCCATTGGCTGCGGAGTGGGAGGGGGCGTGACCTGACAGAGTCGGGGGCGTGGATTAGCAAGACGCTTCGCATGGGTGGATTTAATCTATTTTATTTAATGTTTGTGTGTGTTGTTGCAGAAAGAAAGTCAACCTCCCACCCATCCCTGCAGCTGACAGAAGTTGATTTTTACCTTTATTTTTTCAATCTCTGTTGGCTGCGGAGTGAAAGGGGGTGTGGCCTGACAGAGTTGGGGGTGTGGCTTAGTAAGACCTGGGGCGGGGGTTTTAAGTACTTCTTTTAGGGTGGCCTGAATTAAAGGTCAATACCATGCTTATTTATGAGCCCACGCAATAGGCAGCAGTGGAGGAAAACATCTTTTATTACTACTGAACTGTAGTAATAGAAAAAAACATAAGTTATATTTATGGTAACCGGAATACCTTTAACAGTGTCAGTAAATAAAAATGGATGAGATCCTCAGCTGCTGATAATTACCTGGTTGTTATGGAAACCTGCCCTCCCTGTGTGGCTTTGCAGAGAATGGCAGTTGGAGTTTAAAACCAAAGCTCCCAGTTGTAATGTTGGCTAATGGAGATCATATTTTGGGAATATCTCGGGAACGGTACGTCCTAGAGAGATGAGACCTGGTCTAAAACCTTCCCGGACACCTGATGTACCTGTGTGCCGAATTTGGTGAAAATCGGTCCAGTAGTTTGGTCGCGCATAGAGAACAGACAGACATTTTTATATTATTAAGAGATAAATGTACTGGCAACATGTTTTTCAATAAGATTGTTCTTGTTTTTTGTCAGGTATTTCATGTTTTACATAACAAAGCCATTGTTAAAGGGGTTCTGCCAAATACGAATGCTATACCCTATCTAAAGGGCACTGAACTATCTGACATTGGTGACATCTCCTAGCGATATGCCATAACAGCCTGCCGGAAACAGTCACCAAAGAAGTGAATGTAGCCTCCAGAGCAGTGTTCTCCAACTCCAGTGCCACCCTGCCGGTCAGAATTTGAGAATATCCCACAGAATGAATACCTGGGGTAGGTCCTGATGCAAGGAAACTAATTATATCACCAACTGAATACTAAGAAAGTCCTGAAAACATGACGGGCCCTGAGGACTAGAGCTGAGGAACACTGCTTCAAAGGCTTGCTGTGGTGCATAAACCTACTATTCGGCCACCCCTAACCAGTGCTCACAAGCAGAAACGGTTGCAGTGGGCCCAGACATACATGAAGACTAATTTTCAAACAGTCTTGTTTACTGATGAGTGTCGTGCAACCCTGGATGGTCCAGATGGATGGAGTAGTGGATGGTTGGTGGATGGCCACTATGTCCCAACAAGGCTGTGACGTCAGCAAGGAGGTGGAGGAGTCATGTTTTGGGCCGGAATCATGGGGAGAGAGCTGGTAGGCCCCTTTAGGATCCTTGAAGGTGTGAAAGTGACCTCGGCAAAGTATATAGAGTTTCTGACTCAATGATTTCTTCCATCCTCCCCTGACCTCAACCCTATTGAGAACCTTTGGAGTATCCTCAAGCAAAATATCTATGAGGGTGGGAGGCAGTTCACATCAAAACAGCAGCTCTGGGAGGCTATTCTGACATCATGCAAAGAAATTCAAGCAGAAACTCTTGGATGCAAGAATTGTGAAGGCATCAAAGAAGGGTTCCTATGTTAACATGTAACCTGGCCTCTTAAGATGTTTTTGATCGAAATAGATTTTGATTTCAGTAAATGTGACCTCTTAATGCTGCAAATTCAACAAATGACCATTTTCAGTTCTTTACAACCTATAAAATGTTTGGAAACTCTGCTTTGCATAATAATTTGGAATAATTAGCATTTTGAGTTTTTTTAATTTGGGGGGAAAAAAAATACTGCCATCATCGGGAGGTTTGTTCAATAAAATGTCATTTATACTGTAACGGAGGCACAGAACCCCACGGAAACAGTACGGAGTGCTTCTTTGGGGTTTCTGTCCGTGCCTCCACACTGCAAAAAAGTAGTACATGCACTACTTTTTGCAGTGTGCACCGTCAGATATGGATGGGTCTGCATCTGCATGCGGCGGCCCTACAGTTGGGCCAGGCTAGCAAACGTTTGTGTGCATGAGCCCTTGAAGGAACATTAAAGGGGGGAATCGGCTAATCGGCGGGGGTGCCACGTGTTCGACTCCCGCTGATCTGACCTAAAAAAAAAAAAATGAAGAAAAATATATTATCGATTTTTCTCCTTTCACCCTATTTTGTCTCATATTGAAATCCCCACCAGATACTGATGACAATCCAGAGGATAGGTCACCAGTAAAAAGAAATATCAGAAAAACCTTTTAAGGGCACATGTCTAGGGTCGTCAGGAAAGAGGGGAGAATTAGATTTTTCACCTTACTGCTGTTACTGGATACATGCTTGAATATTCAGCGGCACCCTGGTTCAGTCACACAAGAAATGTCCAGGCGGAAAGTTCAGCACCCCCTGTGCAGCTTCAGTGTAAAAGTTCAGTCCGTAGCTGGTATTTATGACCCTGACCCCAGGAGCACCTCACGTCTTCTGCTCGGCTTGTTCTTTCTTCCTCCGAGTCTCTGGGCAGCAGCAGATGAGTGGAGCAGAGCCACCGGGTGTAGCTGCTGTTGTGTTCAGCTTGATGGTCATTTCTGATTTAAGCCTCATTCACACATCCGTGTCCTTGCTTAAATCCGTGAGAAGGTGGTCAGTGATGCCTCTGTGAAGATGTCTGAAAAGGATCCATGTGTCCGCGTGTGAGCTTTTTTTGGCAAAGCGATCTGTACTTTTTAATGATACCATTCTGGGGTGTGTATGACTTTTTGATCATTTTTTTTTTTTATTTGATTTTGTTGTGGTAGGTGAAGCCACCAAAAAACAAACAGCCATTTTGACTTTTTTTCTGTTTTGCCGTTTGCCAAAAATATTTTTTAATTTTAACACCATGGGCGTTTTCGCATGCGGCGATGCCCATGATATGTTTTTTTTTTTTTAATTTACATTTTGGGGAAAAGGGTGTTATTTGAATTTTTATGTTTTTTTTAAAAAATTTAAAAAAATTTTTGTAACACTTTTTTTATCCTTCCCATAGGGATCAATAACGAGAAATCATTAGATTGCTTCTCTCATACACTTCGATGCACTCATCATTGGAGTGTATGAGAAATACTCTATGGGGGTCATGGCAATGGCGGGGAAGGGAACAGGCTGGCAGGTCCTGGTTTAGGTCTAAATTTAAGACAGCAATGAAGCTGGGAGATACGCCAAATTTATATATGCCAATTTATGCCTCTACATAACTTTGCCAATCCACCACCAGTACAGGGGCTCAATAAGATCAGCTTCTAAAACGCCAGTCGTAATAAATGTGCCCCTATGGAGCTCTGAAGGCTGCAGGCACCCAGAAGCTATGGCACCCGGTCGCGAGCGGGCCCCATTTTCAAATGCCCAGCCTCCAACGTAAATTTACGTTGGGTGGTCAAGAAAGGGTTAATGTATAAATTGGAGGAAAAAAAGATGCAGTACAAAAAAAAAAAAAAAAAAAATCAGATAAAAATAATATGTTAACAACTTTTTTTTTTTTTTTACAAAGGAACTCTGTATGGCACCCATTTAACATATATGTTTCTTGCATACATTCAACGCAAGAGAAAAACGCGATGTGAACCCAGTCTACGGGGGAGAATTAGAACTGGATTAGTTGCCCATAGAAACCAATCAGATTCCACCTCTGATCTTCCAAAGGAGCTCTGAAAAATGAAAGGTGGAATCTGATTGGTTGCTATGGGCAATGAACCCAGTTCTACTTTACACCAGTTTGATAAATCTCCCCCTAAGTCTTTAATTTCAGATCTGTGTTACAGCGCCCACAGGGGTGCACCACCAATGAGGCGAGGTGAGGCCATTGCTTCAGGCAGCACCAGGTAGGGGCAAAAGGGGGGGGGGGATTATCTGTTTCTGCAGTATAGTATTGAGAAGCACAGTATGTGGCGCTGTATTACCCTGTATGTTTTGTAGCGCTGTGTGTAGTGTTACAGTAGAGCTGGAGGCAAGGGGTTCGGTTAAGAAATTGGCATTGGGGGGTTGGGGCGCCATTTCAGTTTTCGCCTCAGGCAGAAGAAAGGCTAGGTCACCATATAGGCTGACCCCCAACTCTCCTAAAATCCTGAATTAAAAACTTGCCTATTTAGTTCAGTATAATATACTCCCTTTCCTGTACCTCAGCATATCAAGGCAGGCTTCACAGAGTTGCCTGGGGAAGGGACAGAGGCACTGTTACTGCACCCACAGAGGTTACCACCCAGCTTTCCTACAGTCCTGCCGATTCATCTCAGTAAATTACAAACCCTTTCCTGTAATTAGTACTATTAAGAACTTTCCTACACCTGTATAACCGCACACAATCAGTAATGCCATTGATGTATACAATAGGACTGTAATATACAATCAGCATTGCATCTCTGGTGCCAAAATGATCATATATGATAAAATGCTTTAGAATGTTTTGGCAAACTTACTGAATGTTATCAGTCACGGCATGGCGGTGTTATCCAGTCATGGTACAGCAGTGTTATTTACCCACTGCATGGCGGTGTTATCCAATCCTGATATAATGGAGTTATTTAGTCATTGTACGGTGGTGTTATCCATCATGGTACAGTAGTGTTATTTGGTCATTGTATTAATTATTATTTGGTAGCATGGTTACCCATTGTATACAGCACTATGAGCAGTATTAATATTCATTAATAGTAGCTTACAGAATGGCAAGTGATATTACGAGGTTTCTTGTTAATCTCCTGCTTTGATAACACTGACCATGACCAATTATCATGGAGATTGTTGTTGAGCGTAAATGGACCTTTAAATGGGGTGTATTGAGGCTTGGTGGAGTGGGCAGTGTGAATAGTAAATACAGCCCTGCCGGTGACCTTATGGATGATGGGGAGGGGGTGTCCCCTTCAGTCATGGTCCCGGCTGTAGAGCAGAAGGCTGTGTTAGGAGAGCACAATGATATATCCCCGCTCCTCCTACTACAGCAATAGCAAACGACATCTCTGTAGACTGAGGACCTGTGACGCCCACTGTCAGTGTGCGGATGGTTGTTAAAGGGAGTCTGTCACCTCATTTTCACCTATATAACTAACAGCACTGCCCACAGAAGATTGCAGACACATCCCAGACATACCTGTGTGTACTGTGTGTCTGTATTACATGTCCAGGAAAAGCACTTTTATTCTGCAGGAAAACAGCTTCCAAGTGCCCAGCTGAAAGTGAAAGTAAAAACAGCTTTCTCTCCCCACTCGATTTCTAACAGCTATATCTTCTGAAATACTGGATATGGTATCATTTTAAAGCTTGGAATGCCAGCTTTCAAAGAAGGTCAGAACCATTTTTCCATCTGCTATCAATCCCAAGATATGAGCAGCTAAAGCAGCCCTCCCCTCTTCAGTCTGGTTTGCAGCAGCAGCAGAGCTGGGCACTTGGGAGCTGTTTTCCTGCAGAATAAAAGTGCTTTTCCTGGACATGTAATACAGACACACAGTGCACACAGGTATGTCTGGGATGTGTCTGCAATCTTCTGTGGGGCAGTGCTCTTAGTTATATAGGTGAAAATGAGGTGACAGACTCCCTTTAAAGGGAACCGGTCACCAGAGACCTCCGTATGAAACTGCCTGCATAGACACATAGCTCTGGTTCCCCTGAATTAAAGGTTTGTTTCATCTGAGGCTCAATTCCTGAGTTATGATACTTTTTCTTATTATGAAAGTTAGGCCTTCGGTGCAATGAGGGCATTGTCGTTGCACTCAAGCTCCACTCATTTCTGTTGCCAGCCCCTCCCTGGCTGCTTTGATTGATAGCGCAGTGAGGGAGCGACGGGCCACAGAAAGGATGGAGCTTGTGTGCAACAAGAGCAATAGTGACGCCCTTATTGCACCAAAGGCCTCATTTTCATATTAAGATAAAATATCATAACTCGGATCAACAAAAGAAAAACAGCGTTTTAATCAGGTGAAACACTGCTATGTGTCTATACAAACAGGGACAGATTCCCTTTAAGCCTTTAATAAAGTGGCTGTAACTAGGGATGAGTGAACTTCTGTTTTCAAGTTTGGCGTACAAGATTCGGGTTATCTAGAATTCCGTTCCCGTGGACCATAACTTATAGTCCGTGGTAGCGGAATCCATAATGGAATTCTCAGATAACCCGAACCTTCTACCTTCAGAAGTTCGCTAAACACTAGCTATAACATACCCAAAAAACTATCAACTTGCCGTGATTTCATTTCCAATTTTTTACTTTCAATACACACAATAAGTTACAAAATGCCTTTGGTCCAGTTTTTCTGAGGTAGGTGTGGAAGCACGACCACCACTGATGGAATGCATGGTGGTCATAACCCAGGAAACGAACAGTGTATAATGTGATGGAAAAATGAATCCAGTCAGCAAAGGAGGCAATATGGACAATCACAGTATATTAACTTTCCCTACAAGACCATTTGCTGAAGTCAGACGACCCCTTAAGTACACCGTAGGAAACGGGAGAGAGACAAGGAGCTGGACACACAATCTTCTGTATACGTTCCCTGTGCTATGTCTCAGCGCTGCCTGTAACTAAGAACAGGGCTGAGACATGGAAGCAAGAAGAGGTTTCTTTAATAGATACGGTGCGAGCACAAAGGGACCTTCCAGGCCCACAGTGACTGAGCTAAAATGGAGAATGAGTCAGAGCTGGAGGGAGTAGCTGAGGTCGGGGTCAAGGTCACATGGCTCTGCATCTCCTGCTCAGCAGAGGTCGCCCAGATCCCGCTCACTCCTTCCATCTCTCTGTCCTCAAAGCAAGATACCAAAATAGCCAACCAGCTCTGCCGGGATTAACTCCTTCAGCACCTCTACTACCTGTGACACAGAGCTGACAATCCATGCTGCATGCAGGAAAGACCCTCTAATGCAAAACCTCTCCTCAGGAAACTGGCACAGTAAAAACAAAAGAGGGATAAATTAAGAAAATCTGCATGTTATGGGTGCAGGTGGGCACATGAGAGAAAACAAATCCTTTACCGATCACCTGGCCTAATGCCAAGCACTGGAGCCCTCGATGCCAGCGTGAGGTTCTCAGGCTGAGGCTCTGGTGTCATGCATACATATATTTATGTTATGGATATTGATCGGGATCTGTCTGCAGAGAGCAAATGGCTGCAAATGGAGAGCAACAACCTGACCCCTCCCTCCCCTCCCCCAACCTTGTGAACTTCAGGTGACCGACTGTGGCTTACATACACAGGCAGCAAAAACACAGACATGTTCAGATCCTCAGCTGAACCATACATGGAGCTACGGCAGGGCTGTCACTTAACCCTTGCCCTGGCTCATCTAAACATGAGGGAACATAGTGGTGACAGGCCTCGCCATCACCTGCCTGCCACAGGCAAAGCCTTTCATCCCACCATTGTATGAATGGAGAATACAGTAGACACGCTGCTGCAGACCCTGGCACAGGACAGAACCACAATAGTACTGCATCTGCCAGTCTTTAAAGGACCCAAACCCACCCAACAACCCCGGAACCTGTGCCCAGTGCCCGCAACCTGACATTGAGCCTTCCTGGCCTGTCCAAAGCACAGAGGATCGCCTGGTATAATGCAGGAAGGGCACTGCACATGTCAATAGGGTATCACATGTGCCCGAAATAAAAGGTGGTACTGGATTTATACAGCATGGGCCAGATCTATCCCCCTCAATGATTGGGGCAGTTTACAGGGTATAATATACCCACTAATGCCCCAGGCCAGATCTACTGTACCCCCATCAATAATAAGGGCAGTTTAGGGGGTATAATATATTCACTACCTCACCTCTATAATAACGAGGGCCAGATCTACCCCCGTTAATGATTTGGGCAGTTTAGGGGGTATAAGATGCACACTACCTCACCTCTATAATAATGAGGGCCAGGATCTACTCCTGTGAAAGATTTGGGCAGTTTAGGGGGTATAAAACACCCGCTACCTCATAATGATGAGGGCCAGGTCTACCCTTGTGAATGATTTCGGCAGTTTAGGTGTCATAATACACCCCTGATGATGGATGCCCTTTCAAAGGCAGTCATGATATTTCCAAATGAACCCATTCCATTAGCATAAGGATGCATTGTGACAATGCCAATGTACGGGCACCAAGGATTGGGACAATGACTCGGGTCACAAAGTCGAGACGTTGCTGACAATTCCTGGGATTCCTATGGATCCTTTTAGTGGCACAGACATAACAATGACCCTCCGTCCCCCTGACCCACCCTGCCTGTGCCCACACTGTAAAGTTCCAGCCTGCCCAGTGATCCTGGGCTCTGAGGGAATGGGCTGGAAGTAGCAGGAAAAGTTGCATGGAGCAGAGAGTGGCAGCAAGGCCAGTGCTGGGGACTGTGACAGCTCTGCTGTGGAAAGTATTGCCAGTCTAGGAGGGCACCGGCTGACTCATGTGACCCCTTCCTGTACCCAGCGCCCAGGGATTCCTATACACAGCAGACACCCCCTTTTCTCCCTCCTCTGCTCGGCCCACCCCTTGGGTTTCTTGCACAAACCTCCTCCTCAGCCTCCCTCCCTCCCCCTTGCATCTGCTGCTGCCTCTCCTCCCGGGGCCGACAGGCTCAGCAGCCGGAGCTGGCCGCAACCTTTACCCGGGGACAGAGCCCTATTGATTCCGCCAGAGCCCAGCACAAGCCCGGGGAGCAGCCTGCAAGGCGGGCGGCCGGGGGGAGAGGGCAAGGTGGGGTGAAGGCTGAGGCACGGAGGAGGGGGCGCTCCGTGCACAACACCCAGAGACTATTCTGAATAAAATGATTCAATAAATAGCCAGCACAGGACGGCTGCTCTCCACAACATGGCTGCCCTGCTCAGCCAGCACACATAACCCCGGGCTCTGCCGCGTCCCCGTCACCTCTGTAACCCTAAACTAACGCACAAAACCAAGCAGACAGCCGCACACAACCCCGGCACTTACGTGAAGGCAGGCGCTTGGGCTGCTCCTGCTTCCTCCTGGGCATTGTGTCCCCTCACAGTGGGTGCTATGTGGAGAGAGCCGGGGGGTTCTCCGCGTCCATCACATTCTCCTCCTCGGTGCACATGAGACGAGAGGATGAGGGAGCAGCTCCTGCGGGCTCCGGGAGTCAGGGCGCTCGGTCGTTGCACCTGGCTTGTCCTCCCCTTCACCTCCCTCCCCCAAGTCGTAATAAATATTCCTCAATGGATGTGATCTATACGTGTGTTGTGTGTATGGAGGGGCGACATGATGCTGAGGAGCCGCGGCTGCTGTGTCTATGGCTGCTCCCTGTGTGTCTTCAAGCCCCTAACACTAGTGCAAGGATCAAAGGGCAGCAGTGGCGGCGGTAGAGCACACACATAGACGCACACACATATGGAGGGGCAGCCTCCCAGCCTCAGACATACAGCAGACAAGCTCACAGCCAAGGCTGGGTCACAGTGCAGAGCTGCCCTAGGCTCTCTCCTCCTCCTCCCCTTGCACTTTGCACACCCTGCTCCCCTTCAGCTCCTGTAGGGAGGAGGTAGACATGTGCAGGGACTGCAGTAAAACACTCTTAAGGTTAATGCCATTCACAAAGCCCAGCTTCAGGCTTCACACAAAACTTCTTCCCCCGCAGGATGCTGTGCTCAGTGCTGCTCTTCTGTGCATCCAGACACTCTCCTCAGGGGTCAGCAGGGAGGACAACATGGATGGATGATGGAGCATCAGTCAGACATTCACTGCAGAGGAAGGGGAAGAGCAGTCCTCCTCATCCAGAGGTCTGGTCATGGCCAGGAGCACCTGTTGATACATTGTACTGTGTTTGTCCTTTGTTTCTGGATGGTATTAACCTCTTCACCACCACAGCTGGCTCTATAGCAACAATGTTTTCCCCCTCCCCCCCCATTCAGGATGCCAATATGTTCCCCAAAATAATGAAATATGGTAAATGTTGCAGCAGATTTCCGTTGCATGAAAGTAACAGTTTTAGTACCATATAATTGACAACCATTACTTCTGCGACCAGTTAGGTTGTCAAGTGGCACATTTTGGGCTGACAATTAGCAATGAGCGAATCAACTTCGGATGCTTCATCCGAAGTCTATTCCCCCATCACTACTGACAATGAAGCGATGGATATTTTTATATATTTCCTAAGCTATGTGTATACATACCAGTCACAACATAGGGGTGATCCTATAGAAATGAAAGGGGTTGCATGTGCACTTTGAATGCAACCCCTGAATCACAATAAATCTAGCAAAGATGGATTTTTCACCATCCAGGAGTCGCAGTCGACGCACTTGTGTGTTTTGCGCTGCAATGCCCCTGCAATCCTGGCCGCAACCAGTGTCGCTGTGTAGCCATATCGTAATACGGAGATCAGCAACCTCCAGCACTCCACACTGCTCCCAGAATCCTCCATTCACTTCTATGGGAGTTCTAAGAACAGCCGAGTACATGTGCATGCTTGGAGTTGTAGTTTCACAGCAGCTGGCATGCCGGAGGTTGCTGATCCCTGCCCTATTAGATGACTGCAACATCAGCATCAACGTGAAAGAAAGTCAATGGCCTCTGAGTTCTGCAGACAGACATTACAGATAGTTCACTCTGTGGCTCTTGGCGTTTTTTCATTTCCTACACTCCGCAATAGGGGAAAAACGTCATGAAGAAAATGCTAGAGGTAGGACACGCTAAGAAGTGAGAACAAAATGCTACAAAAAAATGCAGGTGTCAAAAACTGCTTATAGTTAGGTCTCATGCACACAAACGTATTTTCTTTCCGTGTCCATTCCGTTTTTGTTTTTTGCAGACTGTATGCAGAACCATTAATTTCAATGGGTCCAAGAAAAAAGGGAAGTTAGGCCTCTTTCACACGACAGTATATTTTGCGGGCTCCGATCCGCATTTTTTACTGATAAAATGCGGACCCATTCATTTCTACGGGTCAGCAAAAAATACTGACAACACACTGTGTGCTGTCCGCATCCGTATGTCCGTTCCATAGCCCGCAAAAAAAAATAGAGCATGTCCTATTCATGTCCGTTTTGCGGACAAGGATAGGCATTGTTACAATGGATCCGCAAAAAAAAAACCGATGCCATACGGACGTCATCCGATTTTTTTTGTGGATCCGCAATTTGCGGACCGCAAAACACAACGTTCGTGTGAAACTAGCCTTACTCCGTGTGTATTCCGTTTCCGTATGTCTGTTCCGCAAAAGAATAAAACTTGTTCTATTATTGTTCGCAAATATAGGACTGTTCTATTATGGGCCAGCTGTTCCGTTCTGCAAAATACGGAATGCACACGGCTGTCATCTGTATTTTTTGCACACTGCAAGATACATATGGCCGTGTGCATGAGCCTTAATTCTGGCATTTTTTACAAATAAATATACGCCACAAGCAACTTCACGTGTAAGGATTCTCAGGTACTCTCACATGGCAAATGTTTCCATTGGAAAAACCCACCATTGAATCCAAAGTTGACCCTCGGATTTCTGGTGCAGATTTGTAGCGTCTCATGGTATGGATCCGCATGCAGAATACCCCCATTAGGTTTCCACACTGAATTTCCACACGTTCCTTGTCAAGAAATGACACATCACTTATCATGTACAGAAAGTTAAAGAAGAACTCCCACAAAAATTTTTTATTCTCTGACCTGTTAGAAAGGTGCATGATATAATCTGTAGTGATTGTCAATTTCTTATCAGTGACTGTTTCTGTGAGTAAAAACCTCTCTTCTTATTGTAGCTGGGTCATGTGACCAACTCCCTGACCTCCAACTGACCCAGGACAGAAAGCCAGTAACTGCTCTATTCATTCCTATGGGAGCCTCACTTTCAGTCTCATAGGAATACATAGAGAATTAGACTTCCTGTCCAGACATAAGTCTATGTGTGAGTTGGTGGGTCTAATTGCTGGTCACATGACACAGATAAGAAACTTCAGGATGATAGAAGTCAAAAATTCAGACATTGGTAAGAAAATGACATTCACTACAGATTACATCATGTACATTTCTAGCAGGACATGGAATCAAATTTTTGTCGGGAGTTCTTCTTTAATACAAGGTACTTACTGATGTATTGTGATTGTCCATATTGCTTCCTTTGCTGGCTGAATTCATTTTTCCATCACATTGCACACTGCTCGTTTCTATGGTTACGACCACCCTGTAATCCAGCAGTGGTGGTCGTGCTTGCACAATATAAGAAAAAGCACTAGCCTATGTGAGCTCCCATGGTCCAAGCCACCAGAGACGCTGACGCTTTTTCCTAGTGGGTCATTAGAAAGTGGTTTGTATTAATTTTCTCTACATGATAAATACAACTTACTGAAGTGAGACAACCCCTTTAAGAAATGTTAAAGTGGTGGCGTTAAGAGCAGAAATCTAAGGCTACATATTTCAGGACATACTATGCTAATATCACCTGCCGAAATACACTTTTCAATGGAAAATATGCATAATGGTTCACAAAGCACATATTTTAGGGAGCCCTTTATCCCACAGTGAATGGGAAGCAGAGAAAAATACCCCCCATTCATTTCTATGGGATTCCAAAACTAGCCAAGCTCAGGCTCAACTGCAGTCCCATAGAGGTGAATGGAGCAGTGGCCATACTTCTGTGGAGCACTCTCCATTTATTTCTATGGGACATCTGAAAATAGCCAAGCGCACTTGTTCTGCTATTTTCGGAACTCCAATGGAAGTGAATGGTGAGCACGCTGCGCTCTTGTTCACTTTGGGGGCCAGAGGTGGGACCCGCACCTATCTGACATTGTTGGCATATCCTAGAGATATGCCACCAATATCTGTGACACAACCCCTTTAAGCCATGTGAACATTCCCCTAGACTTGTGTTTATATCTTACACTTTTGTAAGTTTTTTTAAAAATAATTGGATAGCATCCTGTCATTTTTATAGAAAATGCTGTATAAATGGCAAATATGAATGCAAACTGCTTTCTCACATCAGCCAGAAAGCCCAAGAATAACTGATACTAAACAACCAAAGGTTCAGACATTCCAAGTTCTTCTATCCATTTCTTGGAAGATAACTGTCAGGTGATGGATTTGGAAATGTTAACTGTACGAGCTTCCACAATAGCTGTGAATAGAAGATCTTGGAAGTGGCTCAGCATGAGCCATAATTCTGATCATATGCCTTACACCACATTTAGGGTACATTCGCACGACCGTATGTGTTATGCAGTCCGCAAATTGTGGATCCGAAAAACACTGATAACGGCCGTGTGCGTTCCGCATTTTGTTTAACGGAAACAGCCAGCCCTATGATAGAAATGCCTATTGTGGACAAGAATAGGACATGCTCTATCGTTTTTTGCGGGGCCGCGGAAACGGAAGTACAGATACGGAAAGCATATGGTGTGCAAAATTGCAGAACGGATGCGGACCCATAAATATGGTCATGTGAACGGACCCTTAGGGGTTGTCCAGGAATACTGAAGTTTTACCCAATGCCCGCAGCCTAGCTCTGCTTTGCAAAGAATCATACTTATGCCCCTTTCACACGGGCGAGATTTCCGCGCGGGTGCAAGTGCGGATGCAATGCGTGATTCACTGATGGTTGCTAAGAGATGTTGTTTGTAAACATTCAGTTTTTTTTTTATCACGCGCGTGAAAAACGCATCAAAATGCTTCGCACCCACGCGGAAAAAACTGAACGAACGTACGCAATCGCAGTCAAAACTGACTGCGATTGCGTGCAGATTGGTGCGGATGCGTGCGGATTTTCCGGAACGCACCCTGAACGTATCCAGACTGAATCAATGATGCTCATGTGAAAGGGGCCTTACTTCTTCCTCACCACTCCTGTCTTGTGTGCTGACGCCATGTGTACATCTTCTGGTCCAAGGCTTGTATACTTCCTCTCTGGCATGGCCATGGGGCATTGCTTCCCGAGAAGTGAGCATGGATAGCTCAGATTGGGACATGGTTTAATATGCTACAAATGGAACAAAACTCTAGTGGCCAGCAGCCTGCCTCCCCTACTGAAAGGATCATATTCACCTGCTCCCCATCTCTCCGGTCTTCCTCGTGGCAGCCAAGTCTTTATCTTCTGGTCTGGGGTTTGTTTTTTAATTTCCTGGCATGATCACCTAGTCCTCTTTAGCCAAACTCTGGCTTCAGCGGTGTCATGTTGACTGAAATTGTGTGCCTGCACACATGATCTCTGGGTCCGGCCATGCTCCATACAATGCCAACTGTGGACAACAGCATTGATGAAGGAACTGTGCATACACCGGAGTGAAATTTTAGCCGTGACATCATGAGGATAGTAGGCTGGCTTATAGCCAGACAGGGGAGGCGTTACCACCGAGTAACACCTGGGGGCACTGGCAGCAATAGACAAAGTCCCTGGGCACTTGCATATGGCTTCAGTTTGTCTTTGGCCCATGAGAGAAGCAGACAAGGCAAGAAAAGGTACCATTTGGCAACTGTGTGCGACCTACAGTGTGATTTGAGAGTTTTACATGTGTAGAATAGATGACGGACTCCCTTTAAGAATATCTTGCACTTTTCTCTATTCAGCTTTCCCTCAATTCTGACCAGTCTCCCTGGCCCAGCCGCTGAAAAACACCCCCACAGCATGATGCTTCCACCACTGTGCTTCACTGTTGGGATGGTATTGGGTAGGTGATGAGCAATGCCTGGTTTCCTCCAGACATGAGGCTTAAGCTTATATTAGACCTGCAGATCATCTAGGTCAGGGATGCTCAACCTGCAGCCCTCCAGCTGTTGTAAAACTACAACTCCCACCATGTTCTGCTGTAAGCTGATAGCTTTAGGCTGTCTGGGCATGCTGGGAATTGTAGTTTTGCAACAGCTGGAGGGCCACAGGTTGGGCATCCCTGATCTAGGTGATTGTGGGGAAAGAAGCGTTCCTTCCCGGCAATTGTCTGCTCATCAGAGGAGGAGACTGCTGCTATTACATGCAGCGATCTCCCCCCCAGTATGGGGAGGAGCGATGACTTATGCCATTGCTCACCCCCTTACTGAATCATTGTTTGCCGGCAGCAGGTCATAATTAGACAGCATGACCTGCTGTCAGCAAACAATTATTTTTAAACCTGCATAAAGATTCCAATTACCCAATGAACTAGCTCGTTGGCTCATTCATCGGGTAATCGGCGGCAGTATTACACTGCCACATCATCACTACCAAGCGATGATCTTGAGGATTATCTGCCTGTCTAATATAAGCTTTAGAATTGAGGCCAAAAAGTTCAATCTTGTTTCATCAGACCATAGAATCTTGTTTCCTACAGTCTGAGAGTCATTTAGATGCCTTTTTGCAAACTCCAAGGTAGGCTTTCAGGTGTCTTTTACTGAAGAAAAGCCTCTGTAGTACCCCAGACCTGGGAGTATCTCAAATTGCTGTTATTGTATAATGTAATGTTATGTATTTTTATGTTTATGCCATTCAGTCCAGCAGAGGATGGACTAAAATGGAGATGGACTCAGGAAGAGGGCTAACCACCCTGTTCCTCCTCTCTTCTTAGGAGTGGGCTGGTCCTACTCCCTGCCAGAAGGGTCAGTTTTAGTCCAGACAGCAAGAAGTGAGGAAGCACATACAGAGCTCCTAGTTCTAGGAACTGTATACTATTCTCCTGTGAGCCTAACACTCCAGAGACATCTTCAGTTTTCAAAACAGACCTTCAAGAAGGCATCAGTGTGTGATCAGGAAAATTACAGCTTTACAGACACTGCTGCAAGGTGAGGGGCTACAGCTCAGACACCATCACCTACCTAAATAACCACTAGGCTAGACTAACATCAAGCCTGAATCTTACAGTGGACACCTACAGTATATCCAAAAGCGCCTGCTAGTGCCAATTAAATAGCCATCCAACCAGCCACCTTACCTCCTCATCTGGTGCCAGAATCTGCACTTTGTATTCAATATTGCTGGATGTGCCACACGTTACTGTATATAGAGTAAAGAGAGACTTTTTTCCAAACTACATTTCCACTGCACCGATCCCCAGGGAGCAATGGCCTGAGGGATTATACCATGACACAATACTTCATCAGGGCCACTACCACTCCCATCCTCTGCTCTGGCTTCTCAGGGGCTGGCTTCACTTCCTTCCATAAAACATAGATTGGTGGAGTGCTGCAGTGATGGATGACCTTTAATTTTTCCTTTTTAATAAATTTGCAAAAGTTTCTAAAATTCTGTTTTCGCTTTCTCATTATTGGGTGTTAAGTGCAGATTGATGGGGGAAAACTGGATTTTTATATAATTTTAGCACAAAGCCGCAACATAACAAAATTTAAGAAAAGTGAAAGGGTCTGAAGACTTTCTGAATGCATTGTAATTATACCAAAAATAGAGCCCATAGCAGTCTGATAGACATTTATTGCATTATTTAGATCAGGAGACGCCAAACTTTTTCAGCTTGGGATCTACTATACTTTGTGCAGGTCCTGAGTTAGGTGACCAGCTAAGAGACCAAGGACAAGCTCATATAGAGATGGTGCTACATTTTTATGTAGGTCAATTTTTCAGGTTCCCCCGCTGCCCCATTGCAGTTAAAGCAATTGCCCAACAACCACGTCTTTCATGCCTTCTTTATTTCCGACTTAGTTGCTAATTCCAAGTGCCTCACTGTGAGCTACAGAGCATATTAGCATATCAAAGTCAGTAAGCCACACAAGCTTGAAGGGGTTGTCCAACACCCTGAAAAGTTTTGGGGATGGCTAAGCATAGTGTGTGAATTTAAAAACCAAAGCCTGGTCTGGTTGTCTGGGTTGCTGCAGTATGGCTTCATCCACATTGCTTCCAATCCCTGCCTGGCCAACTCCCTGTACATTAGTGGTGACGTGTGCTGAGCCTTAATGGTCATCATATGTACTGGTGGAAAATCTGAGCATACCCAATCCTTTGTTCTCAAGGGAAATAAAGCACTAGATGTGTCTGGCACCCCCATTGTGTGCATTGCCAATCTGAGCACGCATGTGTATGGGGAGTTTGCTGCCAGCTGAACGCTCATTGAAAGTATATGGCCAGACTGGCCAATCCTCACAGATAGTACTGGTCCTATTAATTAAAAAGTTTGATGACAGGCACACTGAAATACAAACCTTCAAGAAGGCAATGTTCCCACTTCTGCACTATGCACTCCATAGGTAAAATATAGTCCATTGTGTAATCTATCGTGACAGTGGCCATGCTTGGTGCATATCATGTACTGTATGTGACTCACATGTCTCTTTTAGTAGTATAACGTTCTGTAACAATTAAAAAAGGTCTATCCTTTTTTACCTGAAATGGCAGCTCTCCTGTCCACAGACTGTGTCTAGAATGGTACCTATCTTGAATGGGAGTGACCTGCAATACCAGACACAGCCATGGACAGGTGTGGCCTTGTTTCTGGGGAAAAAAAATGCAGACCATTTTTTTCTTCTCCTGGACAATCCCTTTATGTCTTTCCTGTCCATCTACTGGACAGCAGTCACATGCCATCCCTGCACAAGTCATCACTGAGGCCAGGGGAGTAACTACCATAGCGGCAGACCATGCGACTGCTATGGAGCCCAGGGCAAGGGGGGCCCAGTCTTAGTTGGCATCATCTCCTCTTCTACTGGGAAAACTTGGTCAGGACTCTACCTTCTAAAGGAACAACTTTTAGCAAATGAGGCAGTGGAAAAATGGCCCAAGGGTCATTGAAAAGGGTTTAGGCAGAAACCCCTCTGTCCTGCGTGGGGGGTCTGGTTTGATCCTTGCTATGGGGCCCTTACTTCTCTATGTATGCCACTGACTGAGGCACATATTGCAACAGGGACATGCACATAGATGGGGGAGACAGGAGCTTGACGCTGGATTGGGAACGCTTTGAACAGGCATTTGTTTTTTAACTTTAACACCGTGTCAGCCCCATTTCTTTCCAGTCTTGGAAAACTACTTTAACGTTAACCTGTAAAGCTGGCCTATAGACATGACATTTAAACTGTCCTGCCAGACACACTACTATAAGATCCTATCGGCTGAAGATCACCTTATCCATGAGAGATTGAAATGATGAAAGACTGTCTGCAGAAATAATTGTGATAAATTGTCTGACGGTGGAAAAAAATGGAATTTCCATTTCTATCACATGTAACTGTGGAAAAAAAATAATATTAAAAGAATAATGTATATGTCTTTGTTTGTATATCATGTAACCCAACCATAACTGATTCAACTGAGCAGTCTTATATGATGGGAATTGCTATGGCTGTCTCTATTGTGTGAGGTGGCTGGTAATTGCTGGTAAATTACTATATAACAGAAAGTACAGTCAGACAACCCTCGATTCCAGTCACTGTCCTGGAACGCAAGACTTTAATAATCCTTTCTGCCTAACTTGTCTTCTCTAGTGCTGATCTCTAACTGCTGTGACTGGCAAAGGAAGAAACAGTGACATAGAAGTGGCTGCTGATTGACTGCTCACGGGTAAGCTTCAGTTAGAAAAGTAGACAGCATTGCCGGAACATAAAGAGGATCGGAGTGCTGCTGTACGATCTGAACTCATTTATGGACAGCACTAGGATAGTTCTGTGTGGTACGGGCTCGACACTGGCTGAAAATGCTTAAAAAGGCTGCTCAGGCAATCACTGTACATAGCAGTGTGCATTTAATAAAAAATGTACTTTCCCTGGAAAATGCCTTTAATTGACATAGTAGCTGTAAGTTGGTACCACAGTATACTTGTTATCTGGCCCTACTGTAAGGGTGGATAATCAAGGGGACAATTAGAGCTCTGCTATACCCTGGGCCTCTTTAACCATCTAACTCGTGTTGTTCATGCTTAGTGAAATTGTCTGTATTATGTATGTGTACCCCTTTTCTTATGTATAAATAATAATAATAATTATAATAATATTAATCTACAAAAAGCTTTACTCAACCCAGTGCAAGTTTCAATGAAATACAGTACAGAATGCAGGGAAAGATTGTCACATACCGTATTCTACAAATTGTGGATGGCAGACACTGTACCAGTGTGTAGCCTGTCCTCTCTGATTTGCTGTGAAATTGGATGAGTGGCTACACTTACAGTGAACCAGAATGAACAAACATCACTCTGATTGGGTGCTGGCCTAAGGGCTATGGCTCTATAAATTTAGCATTGGGATGCACACTTGCGTGACAGTCATGATGGCTCATTCTGTAAGCGTGGTGTACCCTTTCACCTTTAAGGCACCATACTGGTTGATGACACTATGGTTATGACATCTTGGGGGGGCTGAAGTCACTGCCGTGGTGATATTACTGGCAATGACTGGAGATGACAAGGACACAGTGTGGTGGTTCCGCTGTAGGATATCAGTCTGTGTGAAGACTTTATATTGGTTCTGTTGGTGACATTGACTGAGGCCCAAGAATGGGTGGGGATGTCATAGGTGAGATGTGGCTGTCAGTGATGTCACAAGTAGTACTGACCGTAGAATTTTAGCTTTTGGACTCTTATCTACCAGACAGCTGAACTGCCACTGAGGAGAGAGTTGGCTCACGTTGGAGGCATGGAACATTCCATTTAAGGCTCCATAGTTAGTAATATGTAGGCATCTTTATTCCATAATAAGATTCATTAAAGGGGGTTTGCCACTAATAAAAATGCATCCCGTCCAACAGATATTACTGTTATATCACTTTCCCTAAATACCACAATTTGTTAAAACTGCCTTTTTCAAAAGTTATTAGCCCACTATTGCACCCTGTGGCAAATCAGTTTCAATTTTCAGTTTCTGTACGTTGCATCCTACATTGGAGCCTTATATTGTAGGATGTAGGAAGCATCATTGGTAAGAAAAAGGGGTGTGGTTAGTGTCACATGATTTGCTGATGTCAGGACACATCTCACTGCCTCAAGGCATGATGGAACCACATGACAAACCAGGAAGTAGGATTCAAACATGGGAGATAAGAGAAAACTGCAAATGAGGTAAATTTTGAAAAAAAATAAAATCAAAAGTTGGAATTGGAGCTAGAGTAATTCATGAAAATACACTTTAGGCTGGGTTCACATCACAGTTTATTTTTCTGTTCTTCTGATGGACTAGAAGAAATAAAGAAAAAGATGAATTCTGTATATTAAGCATCCGTTATGCTCATTTATGCACATTTAGAATCCGTTTTAGCCATTTCCTTCTGAGATCCCTTATTTTAGATGGAAAAAAGTCCTGCATGCCAATTAACAAATTAACTGCCCTCATGAATGCAGTCCTCCTGCTACAGACCATCTCCCTCTGGTGTTATGAAATAGGCTGCACACAAGTACCTGATTGGCAGTCCAGCTGAACCACGTCTAGTTTTGGGGGTAGAGATCAGGATATTTTGTGGGCAGGTTTTGCTCCACATCTACATCCACTGTTCTGTTATAAATTCTAATGTAGTTGTGCAGTAAAACAGGCTTGACTGTCAGAATTTACATTATCTTATATTGTGATCAGAAAAACTCTACATTTACTGGAGAGCATCCCAAAGTCACATTCCACAAACCAACGCTCCATGAGGAGCCTGTAATTGAAAATATGCCCTGAACCAAGCCTCTTTGAAGAAATGGTGCATGACATGTCGAGAGTCCAAAGCCCTCATTACCCACAATGACTAAAGGGTCTTTTGGTCCAGATAGTCCGGGCAGTATCCGTGGTTGAGGAAACACTGGTTGCTAAGAACTCAGTAACCCATTCTTGAAGCTCTAAAGATCAGGAGTGCTTATATAGGGCTTATTATCTACAATTATATAATGGTAATTCAAGTCTGTAAAGACCAAAAGCACTACAATAAAATGCTGTTTATAATTCTAGTACAGTGGTCCCTTTAAGATACAATATTAATTGGTTCCAGGACGACCATTGTATGTTGAAACCATTGTAAGTTGAGTAATTGGTTCCAAAGCCCCAAAATGTCATCCAAGATTATCCAAGATAAGAGAAAATGAAGATTTAAGAAAAATAAGCAGATAACTAAGACAGATAAAACAAGTCCTTACATGTAACAGTCAGAAATAGCTGCTAACTAGCAACTAATCCAGCTATTTTACCAGAGAAGTGACCTTGATTGGTTGGATCTGAGTCTGAGACATTGTATGTTGAGTCTAGTTTAAACTTACGATGGGTCAGAAAAGACCATTGTATGTTGAAAATATTGTATCCTGAGGCCATTGTATTGTGAAGGATCACTGTATGGGACCCCGATAACAACAATTTCTTAACACGGTTGTGCTTGCCATCTGGTTGCTCAATGGTGCTGGGAAATTGCACCTCTTCCAGCAGGGTCTGGACTGGCCATAGACCCTACTGGGAATATTACCAATTACCAAGGGCCCACTCAAGTCCTCCTCACAGCCACCGACCATATATGTAATGACGATGCTCTCAGCGTAAATCAATGCTGGGAGCATCAGTTATTTATGTACGTGGCCAGTGGCTGCAGGTGCCCTCTTGAATTCAACAGGGTGGAGCCAACAGAAGTAACATTAAGTAAACAACGGTAAGAAAATGTTAATTGACCTTTTCAATGTCTTTTGTTGCAAGATAATACTGTGACAATTCCGTTTAGTTCTAGTACATCTGTAGTCTATGAACGGTGCTGGCACTGGCAATAATTGCTACTACCTGCGCTCAGTCATAGGTGCGACCTTGAGTACTGGGAGGTAGGCATCTCTTATTACTGGTGGCATAATAGGAGGCATTATTATTGTTGGAGGCACTATAAGGGCATCATTAATGCTGGGACACTAAAAGGGCATTAATATTACTGGGGGCACTGTAGGGGCAATATTATTACTAGGGGCATTATAGCAGGACACTGTTATTACTAGGGCACTACAGTCATTATTATTATTGGAGACACTATCAGGAGCTTTATTACTACTGGGAGCACTACAGAGGTTTTAATTTCTATTGGAGCCACTCTGGGAAGCATATTACTACTGAAGCCACTATAGACAGCATTATTATTACTGGGAACACTGTTTTTTCTTCAGTATGGTCATTGGAAAGCACTGTGGGCACAGTATTGGGAGTGGCAGCAGGATGACACTGTTGGGGCACCTGAATAAGTAGTTTGTGTTGATAAGATATGTGGATAATGGAAAAGTAAGGACTCTAAAAGCTGCTATGCACATTCAACAGCTGGTGTTTTCGGCAGATTCACTAATGTGTATGGTGGCCTTAAGATGTCTCTGTGGCAAACTCTGCAGACATGAGATGTGACTGAAAGAAGTAGTCATAGCAGTCTGAGCCAAATGGAGAAGATAAGGAAACAGAACGTTTTCATCAGAGGAGACGTCACTTGATGTAATAGATATGTGTATTCTCCTGTAACTTTAGTAGCACTGAAAGATTAGGCAGCATGCTGCAGGTAGGGTTGGCTCGGTGCTGTGGCCTGTATCTCACCTCCTCAGCCCTCATCTTCATATCTTAAGGCCCTTTTAGACGGGCCGATAAAGTCTCCCTGAACGAGCGCCGATCAGCGACATCGGCGCTCGTTCAGGGAGCCTTTACACGGCCCGATGAATCGAGCGCCGGGCCGCACGAGTGATCGCTGTATCGCTCGTGCGGCCTGGAAGCTCCATGCTGTCAGGCGCACATCGCCTGTTTACACAGGGCGATGTGCGCCCGACAGATCGGATCTTTTGGTTTTTACAAAAGATCCAATCAGCCGACGAACGAGCGTTTTGCTCGTTCGTCGGCTGATTAGGGCCACTTTTACACGGGCCGATTATCGGCACTAGCGTTCCTAGGAACGAATTTTCGGCCCGTGTAAAAGGACCTTAAGAAAGTAGCTCTTGTTGTTCTGTTGTGAGATGATGGAATGAACCAGGTTCCTGCAAAATCTCATATTGCTCTCCAAATATCCAAGAGACCAGCCAGCTCAAGAGCACATGGTTTGCATTTGTCCAGAAAGGAGTGGACATGTTCAGTAGCCAAGAATAAGCTGAAAACCAATCACATCAGCTCAAACAATTCTCTCTATGCTGTAAAAGCAATACAAATGGCAAGTGTTTGGTCATATGATCCTTCTGGGGGTGTTTTCAGTGGCTTATCACAATACAAGGCCTCCTTGGATGGTATATGGTTACAGAAAAACCGGCATGTGGATGCTAAAAAACAGACATACAGACATTTATATTGGAAGACAGTAAACACATGCAAAAATGGCGCGTACCCAACGTATAGCAAATTGAAATAAATCTTTATTAAACAGCCCACACAAACACACAACAAAGAGCATCTTTGGGGGCCTTGCTAATTTCCAAATGGGAGAACACCAAATCACATCAGTTAACTGAATGTGGCTACAGTACAAAATGGGTCACAAGAATGGTAAAGCACAGATACAAAATATATGTCAAAATATAAACTGAACCCAAACAGATATATATTAGTATAAGATGATTTTTATTATTGTAAAGGGGTTGTTCACCCCTGGGGGCCTTTTGGACAGGCACTTCTATGGCTGGACTTACGGAGAGAAGCATACTGACCAGCTCCCATGGCCACTGCAGCCAATGACCGGCCACAGCCGTGACTTGCCCCTATGTGTCATGTGACCAAGTGACATGATGCATGGGGTAAAAGTCACCCTGGTGATCAGTCATTGGCTGCAGCGGTCTCATGGCCCTTGTCAAACCAGATGTTGACACGGAGAGACTGGAGATGGGTGGCAGGGAAACGAAGGAGCTGGAACTCAGAGTTGATGAGCAGGTAAGTAGGATTACCTCCACAGGTCTGGCCATGTGTGTGTGTGTGTGTGGGAGTGGGGGGGGGGGGGGGTAAACAACCCCTTTACACTTTTGTAGGAATTGTCTGAGATTTTTAATTATCTCAACTACTTGGGAACCAATCATAAATGTGGTAAAGTAACAATAGAATCAATACTCACCGCTTTACTGCCCACCACTTCCAGGGCTGAGCACTGGTCCTCCCGGTCATTGACATAATCTTGCTGGCTGCACACAGGTCACGCAGCCAATCCATGGCATCAGCAATACAGTGAACACCACTGCAGCCACAAAAGCAAACAGCAGTTGGCAGGACCAGATCTCAGCGCTAGAAACGGCAGGGAGAAAAGGGATGAGTATTGACACTATTGTTATTTTAACACATGTATTGGGGCTGTGCAAATTTTTATTTAACTCAGACAACACTTTTAACAGTCTCTGGCCCTTTAAGTCATATTTTTAACAGTTTATATATACTGTACTTCCTTCCATTTTTGTTATATACCTTTTTAATAATGCAGGGCACAGGCCTGATGTGAATAGCTCCTTAGCCTTGCAAAATAACAGTTATTGGCCTCAGTGCCTGTGTTAATATAGTCAATTGGCTAGTGTAGGTGCTAATATATAGAATTGGCCACTGCCAATGTTAATATATTCTCTTGCTTAATAATGTAACACTAACTCTGT
This sequence comes from Rhinella marina, assembly GCA_900303285.1. NCBI lineage: Eukaryota > Metazoa > Chordata > Amphibia > Anura > Bufonidae > Rhinella > Rhinella marina. The sequence continues at coordinate 25,582 of ONZH01013051.1, read as the reverse complement.
GTAATCAAATTAGCAAAATCAGCTTATGTGTTCCTGTTAATAGGTGCTTACTGTAAAACTAGATTTTCACTGATCAAGCATTCTGTCTCCAGGATAGTGTCCGACACTTGTTTAAAAATGGGCTTTACCTATATTTTATTATTACTAATGTAGATTTTATTTTAGATGATTCTAATAATGATAGTAATAATATAAGGAGCAACATATTCTGCAGACTATGATTCAGAGAGTACATGTATACAGAAAATCAGACATTACCTAGTAACCAGCTAAATGCACTTCAAGAGGCGTGAGGTCCCTACGAGAGGGGGGCATAAAATCTAGAGAGTAACATGTATTTATTTTTGACACAATTGACACAGGCTTCCCGAGAGAAAGTTTACAGGGAGAATGGGGAATGCGGGGATGGTAATGATACACCACATGCTTATATACACTATAAGTCATTATATATTGAAATTGAAGTTGTTTGCTGAAAATAATAGTAAATTACAACCAGGGGCGTAGCTAAAGGCTCATGGGCCCTGGTGCAAGAGTTCAGCTTGGCCCCCCCCCTTCCTCCAGCGCTGGTTCACCTAGCTTTTCTGCCGGCCAAGTCAAAAATTGAAACCCCCTTCCATGCCAAATTCTCACCCTAACCTAACCTCCTAACATTACGTCTATCACTACAGAACATACAGGGTAAGGCTACATTCACACGACCCATTCACTTAAATGAGCACTGTGTGCTGTCCGCATCTGTATGTCCATTCCTATTTTTGTCCGTTTTGGGGACAAGGATAGGAATTGTTACAGTGGATCTGCAAAAAAAACGGATACCATACGGAACATCATCCTTTTTTTGCGGATCCGCAATTTGCAGACTGCAAAACACAATGTTCCTGTGAATGTAGCCTAATACAGCGCCCCATACCTCTTACATCCAGTATAATACAGCGCCTCATACCTCTTACATCCAGTATAATACAGCGCCTCATACCTCGTACATCCAGTGACGTCTCCTCGGATGTAGATCTTCTCTTTCCTCATCTTCTCCTTTCAGACCAGGCGCCATTTTTCAGCCATTTCTCATCTCTGCAGTTAGACAGAAAAAAATCTTAGTTTACTACTTTTCCATCATCCTCCCGTCTTCTGGACAAATCATCCTACCACCCCCAGTACTGTGCCACTAGTACCACACAGAGAGTGCCCTTCAATAATTATTGGCACAGTGTCCTAAAATAACTGCGCCCAGCAAATAGTGCCCCTGACAGTAATAGTGTGAACATAACGTCCCCCAGAAATAACTGCGCTGATACTGTGCCAGGGTGCCCCCAAAGTCCCAACTAATAATTCTCTGCCAGAGTGCACTTGTTAGTAATAGTGCCCCCAACAGTACTAATGTCCCCACTGTGCCCCAGAAGTAATAATGCTTTCAATGTGCCAGTAAGAAATGCCCCATGTGCCAGAAAAATGCCCCCAAGTGCCAGTAAGAAATGCCTCCCATTGCCCCCATGTGCCAGTAAGAAATGTCCCCAATGCCCCCATGTGCCAGTAAAAATGGCCCCAGTGCCAAGTAAAAATGCCCTCGTGTCCCATGTGCCAGTAAAAATGCCCCCAGGGCCAGTAAAATGCTCCCAGTGCCCCCATGTGCAAGTAAAAAATGCCCCCAGTGCCAGTAAAATGCTCCCAGTGCCCCCATGTGCCAGTAAAATGCCCCCAGTGCCCCCATGTGCCAGTAAGAATGCCCCCAGTGCCAGTAAAAATGCCCCCAGTGCCCCCATGTGCCAGTAAAATGCCCCAAGTGCCCCCATGTGCCAGTAAAAGTGCCCCCAGTACCAGTAAAAATGCCCCCAGTGCCAGTAATATTCCCCAGTGCCCCCATGTGCCAGTAAAAATTCCCCCATGTGCCAGTAAAAATGCCCCCAGTGCCCCATGTGCCAGTAAAATGCCCCCAGTGCCCCCATGTGCCAGTAAAAGTGCCCCCAGTACCAATAAAAATGCCCCATGTGCCAGTAAAAATGCCCCCATGTGCCAGTAAAAGTGCCCCCATGTGCCCCCATGTGCCAGTAAAAATGCCCCCAGTGCCAGTAATATGCCCCCATGTGCCAGTAAAAATGCCCCCAGTGCCCCCATGTGCCAGTAAAAATGCCCCATGTGACAGTAAAAGTGCCCGCAGTGCCAGTAAAAATGCCCCATGTGACAGTAAAAGTGCCCCCATGTGCTAGTAAAAATGCCCCCATGTCCCCCAATAGAGCTCCGGTCCGTGCTACAATAAAAAAATAAACACTAATACTTACCTCCATGGAGCTGTCAGCGATGCGATGCAGGCCTCTTCCGGCCTGTGTCCCGCGCTGTACGGCTCAGGCGGCGCGATGACGTCATCGCGCCGCCTGAGCCGGCCTCTGATAGGCTGCAGGCCCAGTGCCTGCAGCCTATCAGAGGAACGGGCAGGGGAGACGCCTCTCCCTCCCCTGCCCCGCAGTAGAATACAGGCATCTGTATCGCCGTCCTGAGGACGGCGATACAGATGACTATGGAGATGAGCGCTTCCACAATGGAAGCGCTCATCTCCCTCTGCCCCACCGCCGCCCGCAACTGTCCGCAGGGCCGCACCGCACCCGGCTAATTGGCGGTGAGGCCCTGCAAGTGGCAAGGGGGGCCCTCTGCGACCGTGCGACCCCTATAGCTACGCCACTGATTACAACAGTGAACAAGAAAAGGGAAAATGCAAAGTTTCATTATCCAGTGCAATATATCCAGAGCTTGTTTAGAGCACTGCCCTGGAAACTACAGTGCATGTTTTGCTAATAGACTGTATTCATTGCAAACTGAAAATCAATGATCTTGCATCACCTGCAGAGGTCCTTTATGGTGAGAAGCTATAGCACAATGCACTGCAAATGTATTTTCCTACTAGTCAGCATGGCCATGAACCATGTATCAATATGTCATACTCTGTAAAATGACAAGTACTTTAGATTAGAATATTTATGAATAAATTAGGCCGTTTGTTGGTACATTTAAAACATATCCATTTTTTTAGTCTTATTTAGCGTAATGTATAGGAGAGTGACATGTGGGCACACTAATAGTGGCAGCAGAGTGCCAGCTGACACTTTCATGATTTTTTTTAAATCTAATATTAACAGCCTTTATGAAACAACTGAAAAGACAACACATATGCTGTAACACACCCAATGATTCGAAAAATGACTACATAATTTATTGAGTCACATTTGAGACACTCAAAAATCACCTCAAACACTGACAGTATTGAAAACTGCCTAAAATAACCAACCATCAGAATATGAAGCCCAAAAGAATTTATAAGATATGATCATCAACCCTCCCCACAGCAATGACCCCCAAATAATACCCACAAGACCAAATAATATACAATAACTTCATCAATAACTCCTGTGTTGGTCAAACAATAACATTCTGTAGGAAAAACCACATATACACTATTCACAAAAAGTTAGGGATATTTGGCTTGTGGGTGAAATTTCAGGTTGAATCTAAAATGCATTTAATCTTTACAGGTGAACTTAATGTCACTTTCTCTAAACTTTTGAATGCACATGTCCAACATACTTTTTGCACAACTTGCTGTTCTCTAACAAGGAGCTTAACTGCAAAATTCACAACAGGTGTTTGATTCATGAATCGTCCAATAAATTTCCTGGTCCTATTAGAATTGGTATTTAAACAGTCTTCCTCATCATGCTGTTCACATTTCGAAATCATGAAACCAAGACAACACCTAACAATTGATCAACAGTACCTCGCCATTGCGAGCCTTCAAGCAGGATGTTCTGAGACGGAAGTAAAGATAGATACAGAGAGACTGGAAGAGTCACAGAAAGGGATGGAAGTGGACGTCCTTTGTCCACATCCCACACTGATGACCGTTTCATTCTGAACAATGCCCTGAGGAGCCGGATGATGAATGCCACAAAACTCCAGGCACATTTAAGGGAGGTGAGAGGCACCTAAGTGTCAAGTCAGACCATTCAAAACCTTTTACATCAGCGTGGTCTGCATGCTAGATGACCTTCAAGGGTACCTCACCAGGGCCGTTCTTCAAGAAGAGTGGGATGCCATGCCTCAGCTGACAACAAGTCGACTTGTGAACAGCATGAGACGTTGTCAAGCTGTAATTGATGACCAGGCCACATGACAAATTATTGAGACATTGACACTTTTGTGGGGGTATACCTACCATTATTGTTAGCTTTTGTTTCAATAAGTTGTTTGATATGAGGAAATCACCATTGCTGCTTCTACTTAAATTTCCTACTTTTATGATATAATATCACTGTAGAGTGAACTTTTTACATTTTCCATAAATTTCACCCGAAAGCCAAATATCCCTAACTTTTTGTGAGTAGTTGTATACAATAGCCACTGTGCATGTCAGCTGCCATCATACAATAGCCACTGTGTATGTCCATGGCTCACAATGCTAAAGTCCCACTGTGCATGTCAATGAATGTCTATACCAAGCAAATGAAATCTGCATGCACCTATCGCAGGGATTTTAGTAGCAAAGGACAGGATGTGTACTTTTAAAGGGAGTTTTTCACCTGTTTTTCACCTATATAACTAAGAGCACTGCCCCACAGAAGATTACATACACATCCCGGACATACCTGTGTGCACTGTGTGTCTGTATTCCATGACCAGGAAAAGCACTTTTATTCTGCAGGAAAACAGCTCCCAAGTGCCCAGCTGAAAGTGAAAGTAAAAATAGCTTTCTCTCCCCACTCAATTTCTAAAAGATATATCTTCTGATATAATGGTATATATATATATATATATATATATATATATATATATATATATATACTGATATACAATGCTGTGATTTTGGTATCACTTGAAAGCTTGGAATGCCAGCTTTCAAAGAAGGTCAGAACCATCTATCTGCTACCCATCCCAATATATGAGCAAATAAAGCAGCCCTCCCCTCTTCAGTCTGGTTTGCTTTGGTCACTTGCAGCAGCAGATCTGGGCACTTGGGAGCTGTTTTGATGCAGAATAAAAGTGCTTTTCCTGGACATGTAATACAGACACAGTGCACACAGGTATGTCTGGGATGTGCATATCTTCTGTGGGGCACTGCTCTTAGTTATATAGGTGAAAAACAGGTGAAAGACTCCCTTTAGAAGGAAGCTGTTACCTTGAATATGTTGTTTTAGCTGCAGGCAGCATGTTATAGAGCAGGAGAAGCTAAGCACATTAATATATAGTTTTAGGGGAAAAGATTCAGTATAACTTTGTATTTTATTTATTTAAATTCCTAGGAGACAATCCGACCTGTCATTGACAGCCTTCCTTGTATGAATGTTCATACAGATACAATGCCTTGCAAAAGTATTCATACACTCATCATAAACTTTCCCACATTTTTTCACGTTACACCCACAAACTTAAATGTATTTTATTGGGATTTTATGAGATAGACAACACAATGTAGCAAGTACAGTATGTGAGAAGTGAATAGAAAATGAAATGTCAGTTTTCAAAATTTTTTATAAAAATCTGAAAATTGTGGGGTGAATTAGTCAGCGTGAGTCAATACTTTGTAAGACCACATTTTGCTGCAATTACAGACCAAATTTTTTTGTGGTATGTCTCTACCAGTTTTGCACATTTAGAAGCTGAAATTTTCACCCAGTCTTCTTTTCAAAATAGCTGAAGCTCAATCAGATTGGATGGAGAGCGCCTGTGAACAGCAATTTTCAAGTCTTGCCAAAGATTCTCGATGGTATTTAGGTCTGGAATTTAACTGTGCCATTCCAACACATGAATATGCTTTGATCTGAACCATTCGATTGTAGCTCTGGCTGTATGTTTAGGATTGTTGTCCTGCCGGAAGGTGAACCTCTGTCCCAGTCTCAAGTCTTTTGCACCCTCTAACAGGTTGTTCTCCAGGATTGCCCTGTTTTTAACTCCATTCATCTTCCCTTCAACTCTGATCAGCTTCCCTGTCCCTGCTGAAGAAAAGCATCCCCACAGCATGATGCTGCCACCACCATGTTTCAAGATGGGGATGGTGTGTTTAGGGTGATGTGTAGTGTTAGTTTTCCGCCACACATAGAGTTGCATTTAGGCCAAAATGTTCAGCTTTGGTCTCAAGTGACCAGAGCACCTCCTTCCACATGTTTGCTATGTCCCCTACATGGTTTGTGGCAACTGCAAACAGGACTTCTTATGGCTTGCTTTAAATATGTATTTTTCTTTCCACTCTCCCATAAAGGCCAGATATGTGGAGTACATGACTAATAGTTGTCCTGTGGACAGATTCTCCCACCTGAGCTGTGGACTTTTGCAGCTCTAATTAGTGATTTCCTTGCCTGGGCTGTCAGTTTAGGTGGATGGCCATGTCTTGGTAGGTTTGCAGTTGAGCCATACTCCTTCCATTTTTGGATGATGGATTGAAAAGTGTGCAGGGCCATGCGTGAGTGTGGATGGCTGGCTGGGTGCAGTAGTGGTACTCATGGTTTCATGAATGGTTTATAATCTAGTGCCTGTGTAATATAGTTTTATACTACCTTCATTTTCTAGATATAACACCCATACGAGATAAAAGATAAAGGGGCATGATAACAATATCCCGTAAAAAAAATGCAACAATACTAAAAAAAATATGGGAGAAGTACACACATATGTAATTAATTAATAACCTTTATGCAAGAAAAAATATCATTAAAAACATATTTTTTCCCCTTGAATATAGATTATTAGTTAAATATATATGTGTGTCGATTCTCCCACATAGATTTTTGGTAGTGCTGCTTCACTTTCTAGACTTGCTAATTATAGGGATTGTTCAGTTTATGGCCTGTCCAATACATGATTGGTGGTGGTCCTACCCATAGGCATAATGAAGGGACTGCTGTTCTCGGAGGTATGACTGTCGTTAAAAGGGTTTTCCGGCATTTTTTATATTGATGGTCTATCCTTAGGATAGGTTATTAGTATCTGATTGATGGCGGGCTAACTCCCGACACCCCTGCCCATTAGTTGTTTGAAAAGGCCATGGCCCTTCATTAAGTGCTGTGGTCTACTCATAGCTAACCAAGCACAGTGCTGTCCATTGTATAGCAACTATGCTTGGTATTGCAGTTCAGGCCTATTCACTTAAATGGTGATATTGCAAATAAAGGTATAATTTATTGTCCTTTACAATGACATCAAACAACATTCTGATCCAGTGATTATTATCATATCAATTTTTCCACAGTAAATCAAGTATAGTAAGTATAATGTGAATGATAAGCGATCAGAACAGACATCAGAGGTGGTACATAAAATGTGGCAAAACAATAAATAATGAAACAAAAAAATGTAAAAAAAATAAATAATAAATAAAATAAATAATAAATAAAAATAGAAAAAAAATAAAAATAATACAAAAGCACAAGTGAGCATATGAAGAGACATATTTGTTATATACAAAATTGTATAAGAGTAAATTACAGCATATTGGCCATACGGCCTAATCATATATTCCTATTAGGTTATGATACATTTTTAGCTCTAACAACTCTAGTATTCTCCCTAATGAAGCAATAATGGGTAAGGTAACAAGTATGTCTCTCGATAAGCTCACTTGTGCTTCTGTATTATTTTTATTTTTTTCAATTTTGTTTCATTATTTATTGTTTTGCCACATTTTATGTACCACCTCTGACGTCCGGTCTGATCACTTATCATTCACATGTTACTTACCTACAGATCAGTGGCGTACATAGAGAAGTAAGGGCCCCATAGCAAGGATCAAACCAGGCCTCCCACACAGGACAGAAGGGTTTCTGCGTAAACCTCTTTCAATGACCCTTAGACCATTTTTTCACTGCCTCATTTGCTAAAAGTTGTTCCTTTAGAGGGTAGAGACCAAGTTTTCACCTCCAGTAGAAGAGGAGATAATCCCAACTAAGACTGGGCCCCCTCTTTACCGCTATGGTAGTCACCCCTTTGCCAACAGATTACACCACTGAAGAAGGTCCACCTGGACCGAAACGTTCGGTGATTTACTGTGGAAAAATTGATATGATAATAATCACTGGATCAGAATTTTGTTTGATGTCATTGTAAAGAACAATAAATGATACCTTTATTTGCAATATCAACATTGGAGTGCAGCGATTTTCCTCTTTTTCTTGGTATACTTTTTTGCTAGCACCAACACGTTACAGAGTGTGCAGACCCCAACCTCATTCACCTACTATTCACTTAAATGGGACTGAGCTGTGCCTAGGCCATGTGACCAACCAATGGATGTGATGTCACTGGCCTAGTAAAAGGCTGCAGCATTCACTAGAGAGCCCAGACCTCTTACAACAGCTGATTGGCAGGGGTGTCACGAGTGAGACTCCCACTGATCTGATATTAATAACCTATCCTGATGATAGGCCATCAATATCAAAATCCCCAAAAACCCTTTTAATCCAATTTGCCCTTTCCACCATGTCGTGTTTACAAGTGTCCTGGTAGCTGAGATCAGAGGAGCTAGCTACTTGATGGGTTCATCTTATTGATGAGCTGCTTTAGCTTTTCTGGGCATACCAGAAACTCTGAAGTTAGGGAATTTCTTTTCCTGACATATTTGACCTGGTTCTATAGGGTTAAAGTATGAAACAATGTTTTAACATTTTTTGCAGTAATATTTTCAGTCAAGAAAAATAATGGTCACATTATTACCAGACACCAGCACAGCCCTACAGTGTGAGGACCCCACCAAACAGCTGCCTGCATCCCAGTTTCCAGTCATCCCTACATTTTTATATTGAGCATTATTTCCTAAGAAATAAAACTAATATTCACATCTCCATTATACTTCCTTGCCGCTCCCTAGAATATTATAACATCCTTGTTGATAAATTGGTAATGAAATGCCAGAATTATATTTGAAGCCTTGCTGTGTCTCACGTTCAATACCAACCTTGGGCAATTGTTGATGTTAATGAACAAGTATGTACAATGTTCTTTACATCTTCTATGCTATTTCATCAAAGTAAAAACCCAGCATAAGAAGAAAAAAATGTGAAAGATCTGGGTCTTCCTAAAGCATAAAAGGTAGTGTAAGACTGCGATGGCTTCTTTATGCAGTTTGCAGTCATTTGGATAAAAGTTCATTCCAAGGTTGTTAATGATTTAAGCCCCAGAACCTGCCACTGCTATTGAATTGGAGTGGATTGAAGCATGGCTGTGCTTTGCGACTCTTTTTGTCTAGCACATCTTTGTACTAAACCTGAATACGTAATATAAGTCTGGAAATTGTGTTCACGTTCATTTATATACATTTTTTTCTTATTTTGTGATCTATTTCAGTTGTTTTAAGGCATACCATTTATTTTATTTTTGCCTGCTGCTTTTCTATTTTCTTCTTTATTGTCTTTTCCTGAGCCTTGCAATATATACAGAGCAGCAGATTTTTTTTTTTACATTATTTATCTGACTCTGCTCTGGAGCATTTGGTGATAAGTAATAATTATAGAAAGAACTTTGTCAAGTAATGTTCTAAACATAGCACTAGGTGAATGGTTTGTATTGTAGAAGTGTCAAATGTTTACTGTGCTATCTTCAGATAAGTGCATTCTACATGTATATGTTGTCTAGCTTGCTGAAATAAAAAGATATTATTATTCTGAACACATATATAAGTAGAAGGAGGTGTGGTTGGTTAATGTCTGCAGAGGTACAAGTTGAATCTCATGCCTATTGTTCTTTTCCTCTACTGTTTTATGGTTGAGACTTTTAATTTTGCAGATTCTAGTGCAGATTTCTCAAACTGGTGTAAAGTAGAACTGGCTTAACTGTCTATAGCAACCAATCAGATTCCACCTTTCATGTTTCAGAGGTTCAAGGCAGAATCTGATTGGTTGCTATGGACAACTAAGCCAGTTCTACTTTACACCATTTTGATAAATCTCCCCCTCTACCCTTTTCTAAACAGTTTTACAATGGATTATCACATAGAAAACAAAATGATGAACGAAAAGAAATGAAATTAGCTCATAAAAAGACTGTAATACAGTTTGCCACAATCACACTAATGATGGTTAACAATTAGAGATGAGCGAACGTGCTCATAACGAGCACTGTAGCGCTCGGCTCCACTGCGTTCGCATGGGCGCAGGCACCCGCTTCCGTCCTCCTAACCCGACGGAAGCGGATGCCTGCGCCCATGCGAGCGCAGGGGAGCCGAGCGCTACAGTGCTAGTTACGAGCACGTTCGCTCATCTCTATTAACAATGTTTTTTTTAAGATAATTTTAAATAGGATAGATTTTTATTGGCCAGATATAGTTGGATTGCCACTATAGATGTGAAGACACAAGTATAATTATACATTATATACAGGGGTGCACCACCAATGAGGCCAGGTGAGGCGATTGCCTCAGGCAGCACCAGGTAGGGGCAAAGGGGGGGCAGCAGAAGGGTCACGGCCAATGAGCGCTTTCATTGTGGCAAATGGGTTAGGTAAAGAAATTGACATGGAGGGGAGGGGAAGAGTGCCGTTTCAGTTTTCGCCTCAGGCAGCAAAGAGGCTAGGTGCACCCCTGATTATATATGTATTGTAAAATGGCCATGTGCATGGAGCCTGTAATGGCAGTATATGAGGGCTGTACGGTTCTCTAGCATGGGGTTACACAGGCTCCATATGCTGTTGTACAGGCTCCATTGGGTGTCACTATTGTATACAAAGCCACAGTATTCTCAACTAGTAGCAATGCTTTTAGGGGAGAATACCACTGTACCTACCTAATCCAATGGAGCATACCACATTTTTTTTCTGTTGGATATCATACATATGACATTATAAGCATATAGAAATACAGTTAAATCATGCATATCTATGGAAGCCCTTTATGGCTGTGCAAAAGATGGAGCCACGGAGTGCGGCTATATGCATGAGCCTGTATGTCTATCAGGGATGCACCACCAATGAGGCCAGGTGAGGGGTTAGCCTCAGCAGCACCAGGTAGGGGCGAGAGGGGGCAGCGGAAGGGCCATTGGCAGTGAGTGCTTTCATTGTGGCAAGGGGTTAGGCTAAGAACTTGGCATTGGGGAGGGCGCTGTTTTAGTTTTCACCTCAGGCAGCAGAAAGACTAGGTGCACCCCTCTTCTCTATGATCATATTCTCACTAATTTCTATAAAACATAACATCACGGTATACACAATGGCTCTTAAAGAGGACCTGTCACCACTCCTGACATGCCTGTTTTAATAGCTTCATGCATTCCCCATGTAATAACAATTCTGGAGCATCTATTCTTATGTCTCTATGTTGTGTCATACCTTTATTATTTGCACTAGAAGTTATGAATGAATTGCTATTTGCCTTGAGTAAGGGAACAGAGGGGAGGTGACCAGTTGGGGGGGGGGTGTATCTGCACAGACTGAACATGACAGCACTGATTGGATAGAGTCAGACTGTGCAGGTACACACCCCCAACTTGTTACCTCCCCTCTGTTCCTTTACTGAAGACAAATAGCAATTCACTCATAACTTCTAGTGCAAATAATAAAGGAATGGCACAACATACAGACATAAGAATAGATGTTCCAGAATTGTTATTACATGGGGAATGCATGAAGCTATTAAAACAGGCATGTCAGGAGTGGTGAAAGGTCCTCTTTAAGGTATGTGCAGTCAGTATATATTGATGACCTATCCTTAGGATAGATCATCAATATCAGATTGGGGGGGGGTCCAACATCCAGCAGCTGTTTGAAAAGGGGGCACTGCTCCATGCGAGCGCTACTTCCTCTTCATTATAGTTACCAGTGTCAGAAGTAATCAGAAGAGCAGCGCTAGTTCAGGCAAATAGTCACAGTTTTCAACAATCCAGAACTTGCAGGACTGTCCCTAATTTTCAGAGACCGTCCAACAAATTCATGCTGTCCCTGGCTAAAATGGGTTGGGCTTATGAAAGCCCCATCTATAAGCGGGCATTCTGATTGGGTTTGTTCCCAGGGATGGGGCTTACTACAATGTTGGTAAGTATGCAAGTAGCTAGTTTTAAATGTTTAAACTGGTGACAGGTTTACTTTAAGAAAAGTCACCATGAGCTCTGATCAGTTGCTGTGGGAAACAAGGACAGCCTTTACTGTTTGATAATCTTGATAAATGAGGCACAGATAGCCATAGCTTAACTTTCTTTTTTTCCAGAGCAGTTTAAAAATTAAAGGGGTTATTCCATGAATAATATAAAAATGAAAATCAGACAAAAAAAAGAAAAGAACATGACAATCTTTATATCAAACCTCAAACCAGCCCTGTACCTCACATGGATCCAGAGAGCTCCCTATTTGTTGCTCTGCTAGATTTATATCAAGCTGGTAGCTCAGGAGGCATGTCTTATCCATGCTCTCCCTATTACAGCTGAAATGCAGGGGCGGACACAGACAGCAGAGGGTCCCTGTGCAAAGAATGTGCCTGGGCCCCCCCAAACCCCAAAACCACACATACAGACATAAACATTGGCCATAGGTAAACATTATTACAATGATGTGTGGCAGCAGAAGGGACCCCAATTTGTCATCTCCTCCCCAATCCTACAGGGAGAGGAAGGGGTATCAGGGGCATCAAAGATAGTGGAGACCTTTTAGATACTGCATATTAAAGGGGTTATCTGAGAGTATAAAATGCCACCCACACTAAATATACTTTCCCCGCTCCCGCGAAGCTAGGGTGGCTGGTCCCCGTCCCTGTCTGCCATTGGCTCCCCCCCCCCCCCGACACCAGATGTTTTCATCCGCACACGGGGAGAAGCAGCAGCAGCGTGGGGCGCGGGGTAAGTTTATTCACTGTGAGAGGCCTGGCATATAATTTTATACTCTTGGATAACCCCTTTAATGCCCCCTTAATGCCTCCATGTTGTAATTTTTGCCACTTTGTGCCAGCACACAGTATTAATAGCCAAATTGTGCCTCCTACACAGTAGCTATGGACAGATTATGTGCCCCCCCCTCACAGTAATTATGCTAGATATGTGCTCCCCTTAAAGCAGTGAGGGCTAATTCACACGCCGGATCTATTCCGCAATTTTGCGGAATAGATGCGGCCCCATTCATTTCAATTGCCAGCATTAGATCGCGCTGAGCCGCGGCTTGGCGAAAAAATATAGAACATGTCCTATTCTTGTCCGCAATTGTGGACAAGAATAGGCATTTTGTATGGGTAGCCGGCCATGTGTGTTCCGCAAATTGCAGAACACACACTGGTCGGCATCTGTGGTTTTGCGGATCCGCAACAACACAGCCGTCTGAACGGCCCCTTATGGACAGATATATGCCCCTCACACAGACCCATTGAAATGAATGGGTCAGGATTCAGTCTGGACGATATGCATTTAGACTGGCGCTGGATACACCGAAGTTATGAAGAGGTCTGTGCCTCTTCATAACTTCGGCAGAACCATTGCCAGTTTAGGGGTTATTAAAACCGGTGTCTAAAACCCCGGTCTTAATAAACGAACCCCTGAGTGTCTGGGCAACACTTTTAACCCATTTACACGACACGGACCATATGTATTTTATGATCTGCAGATTACATCTACCATCTGCATTTTTTGCAAACCCGTTAACTGGCCTGCACGTTGCGGACCGGTATAGGACGTCACATTTTCTATCCTCCTGCGGAACAGACATACAGATACAGAAAGCAAATGACTTGTATGTGCTTCCTGCATCCGTATGTCCATTCTGCACGAGATAGAAAATGTGACATGCCCTATATGTCTCTACAAAATGCGAACTGCAGACCCATTTAGGTTAATGTTTCTGCAAAAATATACGGATCGCACATGGACCTCATCCATTTATTGCTGATCCATGGACCGCAAAATACTTTAGAATGCAGCCTCACAGTGTATGGGTATGGCTGCATTCAGACGGCCATAGTATTGCGGGTACGGAAAAATGCGGAACCGCAATACTACAGGTGCTGCCCGCAAATTGCAGAACACATGGCCGGGCACTCCATTCAAAATGCCTATTTTTGTCCTCTGTTGCGGACAAGAATAGGACATGTTCTATAATAGATGTCTGCCATTGAAATGAACGGGCCCGCACCTATTCTGCAATTTTGCGTAATAGGTGCGGACCCGTTCACACGGTCATGTGAATGGGCCCAAAGGGACAGTCACAGGAGGGCCAGAGGGGGACGGGAGGATGGGTGGGGTACAAAAAATAACAAACCAAGTCCAGTTCAGTGCCTGGCTGGGACAATGGGCACACAGGAAGCCTACTCCTAAATTGCAGCAGGCCTCACTCATTCAGCACCAGGAGCCCTAGGAGATGATTGGGTGTGGGCGGAGCAACGGCCAAGGGGCGGAGCTATGGTAACACTACATGGGAGGCGGAACTAGGATAAAGTGGCTCAGCACAGGCCTGGCTGAGCTGGTGTCTAACTCTTCATGACTGTGCTCACCACAGCAGCAGGACTGATCTGTAAGGAGGCGGGGCCATCGCAGATGCAGCTCCCGGTTTGCTGCCCAGCTCCTGGTTGCTGTGGATGCGGTCCCCTTCTACATGCTGGCTGGAGTGATGATGAATGGTGAAGTGGGGAGCATGCATCTCTCTACTTCACCATTACAATCAAATGTCTGTGCGTCCTGTTGACGCAGACAGCTGAGCTGGAGGGCCCCCTCACATGTTGGGCCCCTGTGCAGCTGAACAGGCTGCACTGGCGGCATGTCCGCCCCTGCTGACATGTATATGCACTAAGCCATGTTACTACACTGCTGATACCGTCATGCACCAAGGAAGTCGTTTTACTGAGGACGCTTTAAGTCCCTGTACCTTCACACAATTCTATCTCATTTAATAGAGAATGGGGTTAATAGCAAATTTCTAAATCACTTCATTTAAAAAAAAAATGTCTGCATCCTCCTTAAAAAAAGCCGTCATGGCCACTAGGGGTTTCCACCTAATTTGTAGTTCCACTGCCGATGTCAGGCAAAATCCATCCCTGGGGGGGGGGAGGGGAGAGAGCCGGAGCTAGCTGATATCTTGAGCCTGATAAAAGAACTGCTTCTGCACTGCTTATGAAGATCACAGGAGCCTCCCACCTTTCAGTAAGTGTCGTCTACCCCTCCTTATCTATGCTATGAGCTCCAGAGCTGAAAACAAACACAGCCCCTTGCACTTAACACCTTGATGTGTGTTTCACCAGCAGATCCTCCATAGCCTAAACCACAGCTTAAGGGCCCATTCACACGACTGTGTGAATGGGTCCGCATCTATTCCGCAATATTGCCGCAGCTCTTCATAAAAAGATAAAACATGTCCTATAGGCTTTTTCAATGGGGTGCCCGGCCGTGTGCAACGCTGCGGAACACACGCCGGGCGGCAGCTGTAGTGTTGCGGACCCGCAATAATACAGCTGTTTGAATGGGCCCTAACCCATAGCCCATCATTTTGTCCCGATACAGCTCAGCCTTATATGCCAGAGAATTTACATGCTGCAGAGGCAACACAGATTAATCCGGCAACAAGGAAAAGAGGATTGTCTGACTTTGCCAGATACATGATATGCAGGGAGCTAATAAACAATGATTTCTCAAACTTTAATGACCATGCTGAGAACTATAGGACCTGGAAATCAACCATTGAAGCCATAATCCACAACCTTAACCTCACTGCCAATCTGCAGAGTGCATCAAGTCAAGTAATAGCTAGAGATGAGCGAGCACTAAAATGCTCGGGTGCTCGTTATTCGAGTCGAACTTTTCCCGATGCTCGGGGGCTCGTTTCGAATAACGAACCCCATTGAAGTCAATGGGAGACTCGAGCATTTTTGCAGGGGACCAAGGCTCTGCCTAGGGAAGGCTGGGTGAAAACCTGGAAACATCACGGAAATGGACAGGAAACAGCAGGGGCAGCATGCATGGATGCCTCTGAGGCTGCCTAATCCCACCATTACCCCAAATTCTTCTAGTGGGGCATGTGTGGTATCGATTCTTCTCAGTTTAAAATCGTATACGTCCCCTATCTTGGGACCATATATTTCATGGATTTTTCGAACACGTAAAAGGAAAAAGAGCTTGCTCTGGCCAGGGGAATGTCTTTTCTACTGCAGCTAAGGGAATGTGTCTATGCTCTGCCTATCACAGGTCAGGAGGCAATTAAAAGAGGAACAAACAAAAATCAGTATAATATCTAATACGTCCCCAATCCGGGTAAATTGTTTGGAGAAAGGGCCTGTAGGTGGGGGGCAGGCTGGGGGGAAGGAGGTTGAGCTGGAAGAGCCAGAAGAGTGCCCCCTGGGCTAGCGTGTGTGGTGGTGACAACACCCGGATGGATTTGGAAAAACTGTAGCATCAACCGGTACGGTATGTATTCTTCTGAGTTTAATACCGTATACGGCACCTATCCGGAAAAATAGTTTGGACAGAGAGAAAGAGAGGAAAAAGACGTGCAGTATGGAGCAATTACACGGAAACTATTAGATTAGGCAGACTTGGTCTGCTTAATTGCAACCCAGACAAATGAGAGAAAGAGAGGAAAATGACGTATTTTTAAAAGTGACGTTCAGTATAGATCAAGTGTGGTATGTGTTCTATGTATACTACTCAGTTTAATACCGTATATGGCAGCTATCCGGAAAAATAGTTTGGAGAGAGAGAAAGATAGGAAAAAGACGTAAATTGTTTGGACAGAGGGCCTGTAGGTGGGGGGGGGGGGCAGGCTGGGGGGAAGGAGGTTGAGCTGGAAGAGCCAGAGGAGTGCCCCCTGTGCTAGCGTGTGTGGTGGTGACAACAGCCAGATGTAGTTAGAATGACGACGCAGGACCCCAACTTAAAAATTTAGCATCAACCGGTACAATTGTCAATTATGAGCTCGATCAAGTGTGGCATGACTTTTTACATGGATATTGCATGTGGTCACGTACTCCCTGGAACCCCATACTCACCCCTTCTCTGATGTGCTACCCCAGAACATTCTCTGCCCCAATTCGCAAGACCTTTTGCAGTCTCCGTGTGCTGACAGTGGGGATTTACCAGTGTTGTCTGAGGAGGTGGTGGACAATGGCGAGACACAGGTGTTGGGGGTGAGGTAGTTGTATGGGAAGCAAGTTACAGTGGGGACTCCTTGGGGGGACTTTCTCATGATGGGACAGATTCAACTTGGGTGGATCAGGCACAGGAACAGATCAATATATATATATATTTTTTGTGTGTTTATTTAACTTTTATTTATCACAAATAACCACAGAGATATTTATTCGTTATCTTCGCTGCGCACTCTGGCGTTGGGGTTCGTCACTTTGATGGCGAGCTGTGCCGCTCTCTCCACAATGGTCTTTAGGTTCTTTGAGGAGACGTTGTGGGCGATTTCTGCACAGAAGGACTTGTTGCTCATCAACAGAACCTCGAGCTCCTTGACATTGTGGACCAGGAATTTGCAGAACCCTGTGGGCAGCATGTGTTTGGTCTTCTTGTTGCTACGGTATCCAATGTTGGGCAATATAGATACGCAGGTAATATTATTTTTCACACCTATCCCAAAAATAAAGTTTGCGCGAATAAAACTGGAAACTGGAACTGGAGAGAGGGCCTGTAGGTGGACCTCCGGAAAAATTGTTTGGAGAGAGGGCCTGTAGGTGGACCTCCGGAAAAATTGTTTGGAGAGACGGCCTGTAGGTGGACCTCCGGAATAATTGTTTGGAGAGAGGGCCTGTAGGTGGACCTCCGGAAAAATTGTTTGGAGAGAGGGCCTGTAGAGGGCCCTCCTGAAAAATTGTGGTAAAAGAGTTGAACCTCTAAAAAATGGCTTTTTTTTAGTCAGCGTTAGGCAAAGACGACATGGAGGAGGAGTAGGAGGAGTAGAGAAGAGGAATCGGATACATATTTAATGTTAATCTTTAGCTGCTTTCCCCTGGAGGAGATTTGAATTCCGGTGAAATCCAGGCTTTGTTCATTTTCATAAGCGTCAGCCTGTCAGCGCTGTCAGTTGACAGGCGTGTACGCTTATCGGTGATGACGCCACCAGCTGCACTGAATACCCGCTCTGACAGGACGCTAGCGGCAGGGCAGGCCAGCACCTCCAAGGCGTACAGCGCCAGTTTAGGCCACGTGTCCAGCTGAAACCCAGTAGTTGTATGGAGCAGAGTGATCGCTACGGACGTTGGTATGGTCAGCTAGGTACTCCCTCACCATCTTTCTGTACAGCTCCCCCCTACTCTGCCTAGACTGGGGACAGGTGACAGTGTCTTGCTGGGGTGACATAAAACTGGCAAAGGCCTTGGAGAGCGTTCCCCTGCCAGTGCTGGACAAGCTGCCTGCTCGCCTCCTCTCCCCCGCTACTTGGCCCAAAGAACCATGCCCTCTGCCGCTAGCGGCATCAGATGGGAAGAATTGTTTCAGCTTGTGCACCAGGGCCTGTTGATATCTATTCACTCTCATACTCCTTTCCTCTACAGGGATGAGAGTGGAAAGGTTCTGCTTGTACCGTGGGTCCAGGAGAGTGAACACCCAGTAATCGGTGTTTGAAAAAATTCTTCTAACGCGAGGGTCACGGGATAGGGAGCCTAACATGAAGTCTGCCATGTGCGCCAGAGTCCCAACACGCAAGAATTCCCTCTCCTCACTGGCCTGACTCTCCTTTTCCTCCTCGTCCTCCTCTTTAGCCCATACATGCTCAAGAGTTAAGGACTGAGCACTGGTACCCTCTACTGTCTCGCCGACATTCTCCTCCTCTTCCTCCTCATCCCTCTCCACCGATATGCGCTGAGAAACAGACCGGAGGGTGCTCTGGCTATCAAGCGACGTATCTTCCTCCACCGTCTCTTGTGACAAGCGCAAAGCATCCGACTTGATGCTGAGCAGTGAGCTTTTCAACAGGCAAAGCAGCGGGATGGTGAGGCTGATAATGGCGGCATCGCCGCTGACCATCTGTGTTGACTCCTCAAAGTTGCTCAACACCTGGCAGATATCAGACATCCACGTCCACTCCTCATTGTAGACTTGAGGAATCTGACTGACCTGACTACCAGTTCTGGTGGAAGTTGACATCTGGCAGTCTACAATCGCTCTGCGGTGCTGGTAAACTCTGGATAACATGTTTAATGTGGAATTCCATCTCGTGGGCACGTCGCACAACAGTCGGTGAGCGGGCAGTTGTAGGCGGCGCTGCACTGCCCTGAGAGTGGCAGCATCTGTGGTCACCTTGCGGAAATGCGCACAGATGCGGCTCACCTTGGTGAGCAAATCAGACAGATTGGGGTATGTCTTGAGGAACCGCTGAACTATGAGATTGAACACGTGGGCCAGGCATGGCACATGTGTCAGTCTGCCGAGTTGCAGAGCCGCCACCAGGTTACACCCGTTGTCACACACAACCATGCCTGGCTTGAGGTTCAGTGGTGCCAGCCACACATCGGTCTGCGCCATGATGCCCTGTAACAGCTCTTGGGCGGTGTGCCTTTTGTCACCTAAGCTCAGCAGTTTGAGCACCGCCTGCTGGCGCTTACCCACGGCACTGCTGCTGCGCCTAGAGCTATCGACTAAGGGCGCCGTGTCCACGGATGGTAATTCGGTGGAGGAGGAGGAGGCATAGTACGTCTGAGAGACCGTGACCGAGGTAGGCCCCGCAATCCTCGGTGTGGGCAGTACATGAGCGGCCCCAGGGGTCATTCTTGGTCCCAGCCTCCACCAAGTTAACCCCAATGTGCCGTCAGTGAGATATAGTGTCCCCTGCCCGGCAGCACTTGTCCACTGTGTCCGTGGTTAGGTGGACCTTCTCAGAAACAGCGTTGGTCAGGGCACGGATGATGTTCTCTGACACGTGCTGGTGTAGGGCTGGGACGGCACATCGGGAAAAATAGTGGCGGCTGGGGACCGAATACCGAGGGGCAGCCACCGCCATGAGATTGCAAAAGGCCTCGGTCTCTACCAGCCTATAGGACAGCATCTCCAGGCTAAGCAATTTGGAGATGTGGAACGTTGAGGGCTTGGGCATGTGGGTGGGTGGAACTGTATTTCCTCTGCGCTCCAGCGTCTGCTGTAAAGACAGCTGAACGCTGCGCTGGGACACATTGGTGGACACTGGTGGAGGATCGTGGAGGCGAAGGTGTGGTTTTCCGGTGGGAGGCGCTTCCGGGGTCCTGGGCAGGGGGTTGACTAGCAGAGCAGCGAGTGACGCAGCGGGTTGACTAGCAGAGGCAGCGAGTGAGACAGGGGAAGGAGCTTGTGGTGTGACCCGCAGGAGGTGGTGAACGGCCTTGGTTCCATTGAGTGGGGGTGTTTAGCACTCATATGCCTGCGCATGCTGGTGGTGGTTAGGCTAGTAGTGGTGGCACCCCTGCTGATCCTGGTGTGGCACAGGTTGCACACCACAGTCCGTCGGTCATCCTCACTTTCTTTAAAGAACCTCCAGACTTGCGAACATCTAGGCCTCGCCATGGGAGCTTCACTACGTGAAACAGTTGCTGCTGATGCACCAGCTCTGGCCCTGCTCTCCCTCTGGCCACACCACTGCCTCTTACAACCTGTTCTGGTGCAGCACTCGCCTCCGCCTCAGAAGCACTGTCTTCACTCAGGCATATCAACCCAGCTTGGGTCAGTCACCTCGTCATCCTCCGATTCCTCAGTCTGCTCCCCCCTCGGACTTCCTGCCCTGACAACAACTTCACCACTGTCTGACAACCGTGTCTCCTCATCGTCCGACACCTCTTTACAAACTTCTTCCACTAACTCAACATTGTCATCATCATCATCACCCACAGACTGCGACAGTTGGAAAACTTGGGCATCGGGAACGAGGTCAGCAGCAACCTGAGAAGTGGTTTATGACTCTGGGAAGGGTCCAGAAAACAGTTCCTGAGAGTATGCCGGATCACATTCCAAATTTTCCTGGGAGGGGGCAGACTGGGGGAAGGAGGTTGAAGGTGGAGGAGCCAGAGGAGTGCTCCCTTGGGTAACGTGGGTGGACTGCGTGGAAGACTGACTGGTGGACAAATTACTTGAAGCATTGTCCGCAATCCACGACATCACCTGCTCGCACTGGTTGTGGTTTCAAGAGTCCTCTACCACGTGTCCCTGTAAGTTGAGACATGAAGCTAGGGAGTGTAGCTCTGCGGCGTTCCCCTGCTCCCTCATCAGCAGGTTACTGTCTCACCCTGCCCAGGACCACGGCCTCTGCCCCCTGCAGTAATTGAATGCCCACGCACGCCCTCGTCCTCGACCCTTAGCCCTGGGGTTCAACATTTTCTGTATATAAGTGTATTATATAAAAAAAAAATAAATGGGCCTGGTGTACTGAAACCCACAAACTTGTTCAGTCTGGTTTAATTAAGTGACGTAAAGAAAGTGTCACCTGGACAGAAAATACGGATTGGAGTGAGTGGACAGCTGAACTGTGACACACAGAATGGTTCCACACAGCTGTGTGAAATGGATTTGTATCACTGAGCTAAAACAACAAAAAAACTATTTTTTTATATATTTTTTTTTATATTTTTTTTTTTAGTTTTTTTTTTTGGGAACGTGACGTGCAGGAAACTATCGTAGACTAACTCACACCCTGTTAACGGTGGCTATTTTAGACTGCGACCTAGACAAATGTCGCACAGAGATTTTTGGGATCAAGCTATATACGTGAGAGCAAAAGACCCGGTTGGATTACGTGACGTACAGAAAGTGTCACCTGGACAGAAAATACGGATTGGAGTGTTGTACTGAACTGTGACACACAGAATGTTTCCACACTGCTGTGTGCAATGGATTTGTATCACTGAGATATAACAATTAAAAAAAAAAGGGGGTTATATATGGCGATAGCTGCACTACTAGTGCCAGCCAGCCAGCCAAGCCAGGAGACAAAAAAAAAGATTCTTGTCGCCCTTAGAAGGGCTGTTGGGTTCTTTGTGGGTGATTCCTGCCTAACAGAGAACTAAATGCAGGTCCTAACACTCTCCCTGAAACGCAGCAGCTCTATCCCTAACGACATCCAGACAGCATCTGAGCCGAGCACCGCGGCCAGTCAGTAGTATATTCCAGGGTCACCTGATCAGGCCAGCCAACCCCTGCTATCGACATGTAAGGGCCTTACGTGATGCTGGGTGTACCGCAGAGTCTCCTGGCTTGTGATTGGCTGAGTTTATAGGCGCCAAAAAAGCACGATGCGGAAGTTGCCATTTCCTCGAGCATGGCGAGATACTCGTCCGAGCAGCGAGCACTTACGAGTACCCTAATACTCGAAAACGAGCACCAGCTCGGACGAGTATGCTCGTTCATCTCTAGTAATAGCCGTTTATATGCACCATTCAGAGGAAGGTCTTGCTGCAGCATGGGAGATAATCAGAGACGTAGCTACCGGGGGGGACAGGGGGGCGACGCCTCTGGGCCCAGTGACTCAGGGGGGGCCCAGCAAGGATGACCTTAAAACTATCAGGCGAATACAAGTCAGCGCTTCCATTATGGAAGTGCTCACTTGTATTTAGGGACCCCCATCAGACCTCAGATCAGCCCACCCAGCCACAAGAAAGAAAGAAAGGTTTTTAATCTTATGTTGCTGGGTGGGCTGATCTGAGGTCTGATGGGGAGGTCTGAGGTCTGATGGGGATCTGCACATACACTGATCTGAAGTCTGATGGGGGCACTATGCTGATGTGAGGTCTGATGGGGGCACAATATGCTGTCTGAGGTCTGATGGGGCACAATAGCTGATCTGAGGTCTGATGGGGACAATACGCTGAATCTGAGGTCTGATGGAGGCACAATGCGCTGACCCCCAGGTCTGATGGGACAATACGCTGATGTGAGGTCTGATGGGGCACAGTAGGTTGATGTGAGGTCTGATGGGGGCACATTCTGCTGATCTGAGGTCTGATGGGGCACAATACGCTGATCTGACTGATGGGGCACAATAGCTGATCTGAGTCTGATGGGGGCACAATACGCTGATCTGAGGTCTGATGGGGGCACATTCTGCTGATCTGAGTTGATGGGGCACATTCTGCTGATCTGAGGTCTGATGGGGGCACCATTTCTGCTGATCTGAGGTCTGATGGGGGGCACAATACGCTGATCTGAGGTCTGAAGGGCACAATACGCGATCTGAGGTCTAATGGAGGCACAATACGCTGATCTGAGGTCTGATGGGGGCACAATACCCTGAGCTGAGGTCTGATGGGGGCACAGTAGGTGATGTAGGACTGCACGTAGCGTCAGGTCATAGTGGGCGCCGGCCAGGAAAGACAATGGAGCGCCGGACCGGGGGCAGCCCAGCACAGGACAGGTAAGAAGGTTTTATTTTATCTTATGGGGCTGATCTGTCTGATGGGCTGATCTGAGTCTTCTGATTGGGGCACAATACGCTGATCTGAGGTCTGATGGGGCACAATACGCTGGTCTGATGGGGGTAGGCTGATGGGAGCACATACTGATCTTGAGGTCTGGGGGCACAATACGGATCTAGGTCTGATGGAGCTGATCTGAGGCACAATACGCTTGATGATCTGAGGTTCTGATGGGCTGCTGACTGAATACGCTGATGTGAGGTCTGATGGGGGCACATGGAGTCCTGATGGGGGCACAATACGCTGATCTGAGGTCTGATGGGGCACAGTACGCGATCTGAGGTCTGATGGGGGCAAAGCTCTAGGCTGATCTGAGGTCGATGGGGGCACATTCTGCTGATCTGAGGTCTGATGGGGGCACAATACGCTGATCTGATGATGGGGTCTGATCTGAGGTCTGATGGGGGCACAATACGCTGATCTGAGGTCTGAAGGGCACAATACGCTGATCTGGGGTTCTGATGGAGGCACAATAGCTGATCTGAGGTTGATGGGGCACAGATACCTAGCTGAGGTCTGATGGGGCACAGTAGGGTGATGTGAACTGCACGTAGCGTCAGGTCATAGTGTGGGCACCGCCAGGAAAGACAATGGAGCGCCGGACCGGAGGGCAGCCGCAGCACGGACAGGTAAGAAAGGTTTTTTTTATTTTAATCTTATGTGGCTGGGTGGGCTGACTGAGGTCTGATGGGGGGCACATAGCTGATCTAGGTTTGATGGGGGCACATTCTGCTGATCTGAGTCGGATTGGGGCACATACTGCTGATCTGAGGTTGATGGGGACAGTCTGATCTGAGGTTTGAGTGGGGGCACATTCTGCTGATCTGATTCTGATGGGGGCACATACGCTGATCTGAGGTCTGATGGGCACAATACGCTGATCTGAGGTCTGATGGGGGCACAGTAGGCTGATCTGAGGACTGTGGGGGGCACATTCTGCTGATCTGAGGTCTGATGGAAGCACAATTACGCTGATCTGCAGCTCTGAGGGGGCACAGTAGGCTCTGAGTTTGATGGGGGCACATTCTGCTGATCTGAGGTCTGATGGGGGGCACATTCTGCTGATCTTAGGTCTGATGGGGGCACAATACGCTGAACTGAGGTCTGATGAGGCACAATAACGCTGATCTGAGGTCTGATGGGGGACAATACGCTGATCTGAGGTCTGATGGGGCACAGTAGGTGATGTGAGGACTGATGGGGGCCAATTCTGCTGATGCGAGGTCTGAGGGGGAACAATACGCTGATCTGAGGTCTGATGGGCACAGTCTGTGCTGATCTGAGGTCTGATGGGGGCACAGATATTCGCTGATCTGAGGTCTGATGGGGCACAATACGCTGTCTGAGTCTGATGGAGGCATACTACGCTGATCTGAGCTCTGATGGGGGCACAGTAGGGCTGATCTGAGGTTTGAATGGGGCACATTCTGCTGATCTGAGGTCTGATGGGGCACAATACGCTGATCTGAGGTCTGATGGAGGCATACTACGCTGATCGAGCTCGAGGGCACAGTAGGCTGATCTGAGGTCTTATGGGGGCACATTCTGCTGATCGAGGTCTGATGGGGCACAATACGCTGATCTGAGGTCTGATGGGGCACAAAGCTGAGGTCTGAGCGCTGTCTGATGGGGCACAATACGCTGATCTGAGGTCTGATGGGGGCACAGTAGGCTGATGTGAGGTGAGGACTGATGGGGGCACATTCTGGCTGATCTGAGGGTTCTGATGGGGCTGATGGGGGAGGGTAACGCTGATCTGAGGCTGGAAACTCTGGGGGCACAGGTCTGTACTGAGGTCTGAGGTCTGATGGGGGCACAATACGCTGATCTGAGGTCTGATGGGGATCTGATCTGGGAATCTTATCTGAGGTCTGATGGGGGCACATTCTGCTGATCTGAGGTCTGATGGGGCACATTCTGCTGATCTGAGGTCTGATGGGGCACAATCTGCTGATCTGAGGTCTGATGGGGGCACAATACGCTGATCTGATGGTCTGATGGGGGACATTCTGCTGATCTGAGGTCTGATGGGGGCACATTCTGCTGATCTGAGGTCTGATGGGGGCACAATACGCTGATCTGAGTCTGATGGGGCACAATACGCTGATCTGAGGTCTGATGGGGGCACAATACGCTGATCTGAGGTCTGATGGGGGCACAGTAGGCTGATCTGAGGTCTGATGGGGGCACACATTCTGCTGATCTGAGGTCTGAATGGGGGCACATTCTGCTGATCTGAGGTCTGTGATGGGGGGCACAATACGCTGATCTGAGGTCTGATGG